>JAFIRS010000140.1:600000-1158281 GCA_018342105.1 Gonioctena quinquepunctata | reverse complement strand
TTTATGTGGAACAATAAAAAATGATGTATATGCAACTTCTAGTGAGACACGCGAGGAACTGCAACAAAAAGTCATCACAGCTTTCAATAATATCAGCCCAGCAGAGTTAACTAGAGCAGTTCGAGCAGCAGTCAGAAGAGCAATTTTTATAGTAAGAGTATTAGAGCATTGTGCTACGTATTTGTTGTTTCCAAAAATTTGTAATAAATGTTGATAATCCTCAAAATCGCGTATTCAAATTCAAAATAATAAATTTAACGTATGATAATTTTCAATGTTGAAAATCGTTATGAGACAATTGAGTAGAAGTGATATTTAAAAATTTCCATCATTTTGGTGTTGTTTAGTCCAGCGGCTGCACTATTTTGTGGTACATTTTTTTATAATAGTGATAACTCTGAAAATAATCGACACATATTTAAAATTTTGGTATCATTTGATTCTTTTCCTTCGAAACAATCTGTTGCATAGAGATGCCATTTAAAAAACATGAATAATCGAAAAAAAGTGATTTTGTCACATTCAAACAGCGGCTGGTGGCAAAGTATTGTAATTAAAATGCTAATTTCATTTTCTCGGACGACGTGGCATCGGAGAGGAACATTCAAAATGTAAAAAATCATCATCCTTGCAAAAAAAAAAATTAATAAAAAAATTATGTTATCATGTTCAGAATTTGCTCTAGATTTCAAAAATGTGAAAATGTACAAGGTGTTCCATTTGAAAAACTAATACTCAGATCATTTCTGGCGAAACCGGAAGTGCTACAAAATTTATTTTTATCTCAAAAAATCACATTTTAGTTGTTCAATAGCCCCTTGAATTTTGGTGCTTTGAATCGGATTATTTCTCTCGAAAATAGGGGTGCCCCATCTCTCAGACTCACCCGGTATATATATATATATATATATATATATATATATATATATATATATATATATATATATATATATATATATATATATATATATACAGTGCGTTCATAAAGTGTGAAAACGCTCCATTATCTTACGAGTTAATCATTTTCGGAGGTAAAGCTAGGACAGGACGATTTTGTATTTTAGTTTTCCACGTTTAAAAAAAAGATTTTTTGCCCACTGCCTTACAAGATATGACGTCATCGATATTTTTTTTTAACTTGAAAGGGTATATTTTTATATCAAAATTTGTAAGCCCATATTTTTCTGAGTTCAACCATACCACATACGTCATATGTAACACTTCAAGTTACAATATACTGAGTATAAAGGAAACCAGTGTTCATTTTTCCTAACATTTTTTCCATTATTTATTCTGCAATGAAAAGCTTAGAATTACTCAGTAGTTAGTACGAGTATATTGCCAAAGTTGAGTAGGCTATGAAAACATCTGAAAGCCCTTAGCAACCAGACAATACGTTCTTAGTTACCATTGCATATGCCAGTATTGAATTGATTTGTTGTGCAGCATATCGATTTATGTCTCCAATAATATCTTTCTGAAAAATATTACCCTAAAAGAAATTATTTGAAATTACGATGGTGCTGTCAGAAAAACAGCGAATAGAAGTTTTGATGATCTTAGGTTAAGGCGATCGTAAAAGAAGTATGGCAGAAGTATCCGACATCTTTAATGAAAAATATCCTGATCGAGAACCAATAAGCAATTCGACGGTAAGCAAAATATTACATACATGTAATGAGATTGGCAATGATAGGGTCTAAGAGTGGGTGAAAATCATTTAGATATGTTACAAACTTATGTAGTTCCAAATCTAACTGTAACATTTCCAGACATTAATCAACATGGTCGAATAGTTTCTACTATTTGGTTTCATCAGCATGGAGCAGGACCACATTACGCTCGAGTAGTTAGATATTTTCTCAACGAAATCTTTCCCATTCGCTGGATTGGACGACGTGGTCAACTCCCATGGACTTTATCTCTAGGGTTACTCGAAAAGTAAAATGTACACAAATCGACCTACCAATTTGGAAGACCTTAGATAGAGAATTCGAACTGAAATTCAACGAATTACACCAGAATGTTGTCAAACGTAACCCAAGAATTCATCAGACGCCTTGGATATTTTCAACTAACCCAAGGAGCTCAGTTCGAGCATTTGTTGTACATTTGTTATTGGTTTATTTTTACTACTTACTTATGATATTTTCAGTGCAAAATATATAATTAAATGGATGTTAAAAAATATGAACACTGGTTTCCTTTGTACTCAGTATACTGTAACTTGAAGTGTTACATATGACGTATGTGTATGGTTGAACTCAAAGAAATATGAGATTCCAATTTTTTATATAAAAATGAACCCTTTCAATAAAAAAAAATCGATGACGCCATATCTTGTAAAGTGGTGGAAGATTTTTTTTTTAACGGTGGAAAATTAAAATACAAAATCATCGACCTGTCCGAGCTTCACCTCCAAAAATGAAAGATAATGGATTGTTTCCACACTTAATGGACGCACTGCTTGATACCAAATGAAATTGGCCTAACTTTGGAAGCATAAAACGCAATAATTCAATAAATACGCTATTTTGAAATTAAAAAAACCAATTTACTAAAAGAAGTTAACAAACAAAAAGTAACACCATGGCTGATAACGACTATACCTACCAGTGGCGTATCGCAAAACTCTTTTAATTGGTTGGTGATGAAAAAACTTGATTGTACAAAGTGTTAAAAATATCTATAAAAACTTTTTAACAAAAAATTAAACCGACGAAAAACGGAACTGAAAAGCAAAAACTAAAAGTATCTGGTTTTCTGACCACCGGTTTGCTTATATTTTGATTGTAAACTGTGAATTCCGTTGTGTTACAAGAGGAGAACCTAGACCCCAAATAATTTGATATTATCTGGTTAAAACCAATATTTCACAAAAAACAAAATTCCTCTCTAAATTATCCATCCTACAGCGACTTATTTGAGAGTATCCCACCCAAACTGGACTTTATTCCGTAGTCCCATACTTTGGCCAAAATAATAATCATGAGATACCTAAATATTCATAATAGAGCTTGGCTCGAACAAAACATAATCTATCCTATGGCCGAAAATGACATCCGCATCTCACACATTGACAGCTACTATGGTGATAATCTCAAAATGTTCCATAACAATAATCCCGATCCTTACAGCATAGTACTATTTGCTGTGTGCAAGACTGGTAATGTCCTCTGGTGACTCGATAGCTGAAGTTTTCCTGTTTTATTTCCAATACTCACTATGTAACAATTTCAATTTTTTTATAATTTCTAAATAATCTACCACGATGTAACAATTTTGTGCTCACTACTAGTTCCATATGAATCGAAGTTTTTTTCTGTCAAAGAAAGAAGTAAGTAAATGATAAAAAATATGTGTATTGATACGATAGTTCACCGCATTCGGGGGTTATCCATGTAAGTTATGACATTGTCTAAATGACATTTTGATTATCTTAAAGTAATACTACTTCTGTGTACTTTAAGGTACGGCAAATAATGTGCTTTCTCGTTAGTTTATTTAGGTCGCAGGTTCATAAGGTCTTGAGAACATAAAAAAGTGAGGGAGCCAATTCGTCAAACAAATTGAAAAAAGTACCCATATAACCCTGGATAGCTTTAACCTGACGGGAAAACTAGTAAATGAAATTCTCAAATAATATAATAATCAGAATAGGAATGAGGTTCACAATTGTACCTGAATATGGAATCCCACTTTTACTCTTGCAAGGATATAAGAACGTTGAACGGTCCCTAAATAATACAAACACGTTCAACACTCTCTAACATGTATAATTCTCAACAAAATATTGGGTATTGCTTATACAGTATAATAATAATAATAATAATGACATTTATTCGTGATTAAATCGATACAATTTATGCCCGTAGTGACAAATTTTTCGCAATATAATCTGAATAAACATGACAATACCCACAGAAGTATTATACATACTTGTATGTGGGAATAAGTAACGATGTTTACTCTTGGTACTTGAACTGCATTACAATTAACATTAGTTCACATGTAAGGCCAATTGCTTTTGTAACCGAAACCAGTTCGTGAAAATTATTAACAAAAAATTAAACCGACGAAATACGGAGCTGAAAAGTAAAAAATAAAAACTTTTTAACAAAAAATTAAACCGAAGAAAAATCAACTAAAAAGCAAAAAATTGAATAAACCTTCTTAGTCTCAATGATTATTGGGCTCCTAAACTAATGTGAGTAACTGATTTTGAGTCGGCGCAAAACAAACAATTATCGAAGATCATTATATTACTTTGAAAGAAGTAATCAAAACGCAGCCGTGCATCTCGCTGCCATCATTTTACGCTTTACCTAATTCAATTGCTAGTTTGTTTGGCGCCGACTCAAAATCAGTTACTCACGTTAGTTTAGGAGCTCAATTATCATTTAGACTAAGAAGGTTTATTTTATTTTTTGCACTTCAGTTGATTTTTTCGTCGGTTTAATTTTTTGTTAAAAAGTTTTTATTTTTCAATTTTTTGTTGCTGAAATCTTCTAATTATTACCTATATAATTTTTGATTAGTTCCGAAATACTTACTTACCTAGCTTACTTCAACTATTAACTATTGAATAATATGATTTTCTATTTTAACTATTTATTGTTATATAATATGAATTAATTTTGGAAGTTCTGGTTAGTTGATTTCATCACTTTGTATATAATTCCATCCTTTCATAGAATGTAATCATCTGTCAATGTCAACTACATATGTGTGCCAAAGTTCACAAGTGAAAAATCAATCATCCCCTATTTTTCTACACATAGGGGTGGATCATATCATTTCGAATTGGAATATGATCAACTATGAGGTATAACCTTTCTAATTAAAAAAGAATAATCTATATCGGAAAACCCGCTACAAAGTTATGCCTTATAGAATCGGTTAACGGACCAAAATTCAGAGGGTGAACGATCAATATCCTTCATTTTGCTACCCTTAGGGATGGATTTTGTTGTTCAAATTGAAATGGGAGCAACTGCGAGTACACTCTATCCAATGGAAAAAGAATCATCGAAATCGAACTGCTCTGTGAAAAGTTGTGCCTGATGATACATAAAAAAAAAATATATATACGCGTCGAATAGAGAACCTCCTCCTTTTTGGTTTCGTCGGTTGAAAATAAACCTTCTCAGTCTCAATAACTAAGCTCCTGAACTAATGTGAGTAACTAATTTTGAGTCGGTGCCAAACAAACAAGCAAATTATGGCATCGAATTGCGCGTGACATTCTGATAATTTGTTTGAAGTAATTTAATGATCTTTGTTGATTGTACGTTTGGCGCCGACTCAAAATTAGTTACTTTCATCAGTTTAGGAGCTTAGTTATAGAGTCTAAGAAGGTTTATTTTATTTTTTACTTTTCAGTTCCGTATTTCATTTTCTGGCTGGAATCTACTAATTACTACCTACTCGTTTTTTGATTACTTCCAAAATACTTACTTACCCACCTTACTTCAACTATTACCAGTTAAATAATATGATTATCTACTTTTACTATTTGTTGTAATATAAATTATTTTCGTTGTTTATTTGATTACTTTGTATATCATTCCATCCTCTCATAGAATAAAATGATTGTGACGGATGTAGGAGAACAAAAATAATGACAATAGCGATCTGTCATTGTCAACTACATATGTGTGCCAATGTTCACAAGTGAAAAATCAATTATCCCCCATTTTTCTACCCGTAAGAGTGGATAATTCCATTCGAAATCCAAATATGATCAACTATGAGGTATACCCTATCCAATAAAAAAAGAATCATCCAAATCGAAGAACACAGTACAAAGGTATGCCTGATAGAATCGGTTAACGGACCAGAATTCAGAGGGTGAGTGATCAATATCCTTCATTTTGCTACCCTTAGGGGTCGATTCCATCTTTTAAATTCAAATGGGACCAACTACGAAGTACACCCCATCCACTGAAGAAAGAATTATCGGACGTCTAAGTAAAAAGTTATGCGTGGTCATACTTAAAAAAAATATACGCGTCGACTAGAGAACCTCCTCCTTTTTGGTCTCGTCGGTTAAAAAGGGAAATACATCGTGGTGTGTGACTGCTGTAATGATATAGTAAATTCACCATACTAGCTTACCAATACTAAACTGAGAGCTATATTCCTGAAAACGGGCAGATGAATCACATATTTTTGTAATAAATGTAGAAATTATATCGAACAAATGCCTGAACTTGTAAATATGAATGATATGATGGAAGCCAACAGTATACTTCAAGAACGGAAAAATTGAGACATAAAAGTGATGAACTATTTGCATTCTGCATGCCCGTGCACATGCTGTAAGAACAGTCATCCAGTATCTTGAGGCTGGTGGGCTTGAGGCAATGGAGTGGCCACCGAACAGTCTTGATGCATATCCCATAAGAGACATTCTGAAACCACATATAGGAGCACGAAATCCAGTACCCAATTCAATTGCAGAATTGCTGCAGAGCAAAAACGGAATCGAATTCTGCAAGAAACCGTAGAAGACCTTTTGCGGAGCATGCCTAGGACAACGCAGTAAAAGCTAGAGGAGAACGTAGTAAGAGCGTAGATGGGAAAATACTGTATACTAAATTTTGTAATCATGTTGCCCCAAAGAATTGTTGCTCTTTCTAATTGAATGTTAAAACCAAAATTAGTAGGCCAGTACATAGAGATATCTACCTCAAAATGGTTTGGAAGAAGGTGATTGTTTTTGGTACCAGGTTTCCGACCGGTAGTGTTGGATTTTCGAATCTACCAAGGGGAAACTACACCTTTTCCAAACAAGACCCGCTGTTGTATTGCGATTCATAGAAACATTGCCTAAAGGTAATTCTGTGTTTTTCAATCGCCACTTCACTACCCTTCCACTGCTGGAAGCGTTGTCAGAATCAGGATTAGATGGAACAGGTACGCTCAACTCGAACCGATTCAGAAGTCCCAAATTCACAGCAGACTAATTCCTGAAGCGTGGTGAATGTGAAGAAGTATCTCGAAGTGATAAAAAAATCTGTGTATCAAATTGGAAAGACAATAATGTTGTCCTAATGGCTTCAACTGCTTTTGGCGTCGGAACAGAGCTCCAGGTGCAGAGATGGGATGGAAAGTTGAAAGAACATGTCAATGTTACCTGTCCTACAGTAGTATGCGCGTTCAATGAAAAAATGAATGGGGTTGATTTGTGTGATCAGATGATAGAATGTTGTCGCACATTTTTCAAAACACGCAAATGGACACTGAAAACCATGTTTTATTTATTTGATCTTTCCATCGTCAACAACTGGATGGATTACAGGACAAATTTCAAAGCACATCGAAAAAATGCAAGGGAATTGATGGAGCTTCTTACTTTTACGCTGAACATTGCTGAATATTTGTTGTGTGGGACAAGAAATCGGTCAGCGGTGGAAAATATGGATGAAAATTGTCAGGAACAAACTGCATTGTTCGCAAATAAAACAGCTCCTATGCTAACAAATGACAAGCGGTTCGATGGATAAATGACTCTCTGAAAGCATCATGGACATGGAGATTAGAGAGTTGTGATAGCTGTTCAAGGATGCGATGTCAGAAGTGTAACGTATACCCCAGCTTTAATAATAAACAAAACGTTTTTTTTTTCATGAAAAACTTAAATTAAATCCAAATTGTTTCCATATTCTCCTTATTTTTGGTCAAAGTTGAATTTTATTCCACTCCGAAAAAACACAATCGTGAGAGTTCATGAATTGATCCTGAAAAAAACTATTTAACAAAAAATTAAACCGACGAAATACGGAACTGAAAAGTAAAAAATAAAATAAACCTTCTTAGTCTCAGTAACTCAGCTCCTAAACTAATGTAAGTAACTAATTTTGAGTCGGCGCCAAACAAACAAGCGAATGAATTAGGTAAGGCGTAAAATGATGGCATCGAGTTGCGCGGTGACATTCTGATAATTTTTTTGAACTAATTCAATGATGTTCGTTGATTGTTTGTTTGGCGCCGACTCAAAATTAGTTACTCACATTAGTCTAGGAGCTTAGTTACTGAGACTAAGAAGGTTTATTTAATTTTTTACTTTTCAGTTCCGTATTTCGTCTGTTTAATTTATTGTTAAAAAGTTTTTATTTTTCAATTTTTTATGGCTAAAATATACTAATTACCACCTACCTGTTTTTTGATTACGTCCAAAATACTTACTTACCCACCTTACTTCAACTATTACCAGTTAAATAATATGATTATCTATGTTGAAAAGGGAAACATTCTCAATTGAATATTGATAGAAATATTTTTCTGTGAATTGAAAAATCCACGATTAAAATGAAGTTATTTTTTGTGAATGTCTAACAGGAAACAACTACTTCCCCGGCTAAAGCCACGCTGGATATTGAACTACATCTGATAGATATTCTGAAAAGGCCCTATCTCAAAAGAAAAAATCTGGAATTGAAAATTTGCATTTTTATTCAGATAGTTATTTGAATTTCTATCTCAGTCTTAATTAAGAACTCATAAAGATGAATGAGGCAAAGAAGAAAGTTTTCCAAAAGAGAGTACTCACCAGAAATCATTCGTAACATTGACGCAGGAGAGACATCGCATTCACTAGGTCTCCAATACATTTTTGTCGACGAAAATCTATTTCACGCTTCCACGATCATCAGGAAGACCGGAAGAAATGGAAAACACATTTTCAAGAAGCAATCTCACTTTGCAAAGATGGAAAAAGTTAGAATCATTTCTTTTGGAGATAGTGACTAAGGTTTATCTTTCAGTCGCAGATGATTCCACATCTGATTTTATGAACATCCTGTTTATATTTTCAACAAATCAATGATTATCTACTTTTGATATTTGTTGTAATATAAATTACTCTTGTTGTTCTGGTTGGTTTATTCCATTACTTTGTATATCATTCCATCCTCTCATAGAATATAATGGTTTTGACGGATGTGGAACAGATATAATGTCAGTAGCGATCTGTCATTGTCAACTACGTATGTGTGTGCCAATGTTCATGGGTGAAAAATCAATTATCCCCTATTTTTCTACCCGTAAGGGTATATAATTCCATTCGAAATCTAAATATAAGGTATACCCTATCTATTAAAAAAGAGTCATCCAAATCGAAGAACCCAGTACAAAGTTATTTTTTTTTTTTTTTTTTTTTTTTTTTTTTTTATTACACTATTCAACAGATACAAGATCCAATTACAGAATAGGAATATACAGTATGAACTATTAGCTATATACGTTAATATAAATCATTGGACAAAAACAGAACAGTCCAGCTTTTTTATGGAGGCCACACTGCAACAAAAAATGTCAATGGTTTCATTCATCTTATTATATGTATTGCACATCTTATAAACAGGTGCATTCAATTTAACATTGGTGTGACAAAGTGGAAGGTAGAAAGTAATGTTTCTCCGAGATGTGAGTCTAGGAATATGAAACTTCAATATATCCAAAATGCAGCTGCAGTCCAAATTGTTGTGAATAAGGTTGAAAAGGAATATAACATGTGACCTATTTCGACGAGATTCAAGTGAATCGATTGAAAATCTGGAAATTAGTTGTTCATGTGGATAACCTACGTCTGGGTAGTTGCCATCAAGTTTGAAACATAGATACTTCAAAAATTTTCGTTGGATATTTTCTAAATTAGATATATATACCTGATAATATGGTGCCCAAACAATTGATGCATACTCTGAATTTGATCTAACAAATGTAAAATATAATTGAAGAAGAGTTTTCTCATTCCTTCCAAAATCTTTTGAAACTCTGATTATGAATCCTAATGATCTATAAGTTTTTTGGTGACTAGTTCGATATGTTTTGCGAAAGAGAGTTTTTGTCGAATGTTACTCCTAGATCTTTGAAAGTGTCGGGTCTTTTCAATACGACATTGTCCAGTTTATAACTGTGAAGAATTGATTCCGCTTGGCGGTGAAAGACATAACCTGGCATTTAGAAACATTTAGGAATAAGCTTTTCTCGATGCACCAGAGATTGAGGCGATCCAGATTATTTTGGAGAAGAGTACAGTCTTCTGTGGTGTTAATTTCATGGTATATCTTAAGATCATCGGCATACAGTAAGGAGCGACGAGAGAGTAGCTACAATGTCATTGATAAACATTATGAAAATAAAGGCCCGAGGTTAGACCCTTGGGGACACCTGACGTGGGGGGGACTTCAATAGACTTTGACCATGGAAACTGACATACTGCTTACGATTATGAAGGTAGGATTGAAATAAAGATGTGAGATTAGGGTAAGTCCGAAATTCGACAGTTTGTGAAGAAGAATTCCATGATCAAGCCTATCGAAGGCCTTCGAGAAATCCGTATAAATTATATCACATTGAGAGCTCCCATCGATAGTATCAGATAATTGCTCCGTGATACAAATTAAATTTGTTATCGTTGACCTTCCTTTGAAAACCATGTTGACTAGGGGGGATTTGATTCTTTACATGCGTATAAATGTCATCATAAAGTAGGATCTCAAAGGTTTTCGAGAAATTATTAATAATTACTATAGGGCGGTAGTTGCAAATGTCTGATTTGGCCCCTTCTTGTAGACCGGTATGATTTTAGATTCTTTCCATAGTGTAGGAAATGTATTAGTTGAAAGACATAAATTGAATAATGTACGAAGGGGTTCACGAAGGCAGCTGCACAACTCGTAAAACAAAGGAGGGAATATTGTCAGGTCCACTAGTTAATTTGGGTTTTAATTTTTTCAATGAGACTAAGACTTGCTCTTCAGTCACTTCATTTATTACCAACGAAGTATGATTATTGAATGAGTCAGGAAAAGTGATATTGTTGGGAATTGCATAAGACTGCTGAAAAAATTGGGCGAATGCATTAGAGATGTCTTGCGACTCAGATAGAGTTAGTTGGTTGAAGTTGAAGCTAGATGGTGAGGTGGCATTCCTTTTTTTGAAGTTCATGTAATTCCATAATGCCGAGGGGTTAGAGGTGAAATTTTCCTCTACATAGATAATATGATCACGATGGAGTTTCATAATGTTCGACTTGATATCTCTCCTCAATCTTTTGAATTTATCGAGATCATTATCATCACCAGAATTTCTGAACCTTTTCCAAAATCTATGTTTAAGACGTATGTCTCTGATTAGGGCTGAGTTATACCATGGTGGATAACTGCGAGTAGTTCTGATCCTTTTTGGCACATTCAGCTCCACAATAGAGTTAACTTTTTCATAAAAGGCACCGCAAGCAGTATTTGGATCTGAATATTGATCCATAAAGGACCAGTCGCATTCAAGGAAGTCCTTATAAAGATTTGGAAAGTCAGCTTTCCTGAAATTGCGAACTGAGGTATGGAAAGCATTATTTCGATTTTTATTTACATTATTCGTCAAATTGCAAAATATATCGATAGGTGGATGATGAGAGTCTTCATTAATTAAAATATCGTGTGCTTTCTCTACAACACAAGAACAATTCGTTAAAACAAGGTCAAGAATTCTGTTGTTAGCATTCCTAACATCATTTGATTGTTCAAAGTCCAAGAAGGAACAGAAATTTTGAAGAGCATGTGTAGTTGGAGTGAATGTATCTTTTAGTTTATCATCTAAGTAACTGGGAATGTTGAAATCTCCAATAATCAGAACTTCCGAGTGAAACAAATAATCTAGTGAAGAAAAGGCTTCAAATACTGAATTGTAATATTCAGTTGAATAATTTGGCGGAATATATATAACAAAAACGTATAGGTACTGATGATAATAGAATATTTTCACGCCAACTATGTCAATGTTATGCCTGATAGAATCGGTTAACGGACCAGAATTCAGAGGGTGAGTGATCAATATCCTTCATGTTGCTACCCTTAGGGGTGGATTTCATCTTTTAAATTCAAATCAAATTCGAAGTACACCCTATCCACTGAAAAAAGAATTATCGGAATCGGACGCCTCAGTAAAAAGTTATGCGTGATCATACATAAAAAAAAAATGATGGAAAAAAAATATACGGGTCGACTAGAGAACCTCCTCCTTTTTGGTTTCGTCGGTTAAAAATTCAGATTTTTTATATCAATTTGAGCCACACCTGCTAGATGCCACGCAATTATTCCTTCTTACATGCTCTCGGGAGTGCAAGGGTTGAACCCAAGGGCTTCTTTTCAGGTGGGAATTTAAGAGGGAAGACCCCAAGTTTCTGGCTCCCATTGTCTGCTACAAGTCGATGACTATGTGTTGTATCCGTGTATGCGCGGTGTGGTGCGCAAACGTCTGCATACTTATGTTCACACGAGTAGGTGAATTCCGGAGTGAAACAAGCGTCTGATTCTAATTATTTTTGTATGGAGCACCTATAAAAATAACCTGCATTGACGAACATCGATACGACACATTTACGAAAGCTGTTGCAAATATACTAAATCTTTAAAGCCTGTTCAGCTTGAAAGCTTGCCACCTACAGCTGATGCAGCAAGGCAGCATTTTTACAGGGTTTATTTGCAAGTACAAAACTGGTTGTCCTGTAAAATGGACCCGGAAGGACGGGGCTGGGAAATGAGCTCCCACACTGAATCCGATATTGATTAAAAAAAGCCAGCGCCTGATACTATTTTGAAAATGATTTTTTGTAATTGCAAGTCTGGATGTATGAAAAATATTTGTACATGTAGAAAGAGTGCCTTACTCTGTTCAGATATTTGCAAAAGTTGATGTGCGGATACTTGCAAAAATTTCTAGAGTTATAGATGTAAACGAAATGGAAGACAACGACGTCGATGATGTAGCTGAGAACAACAATGAAAACAGCGATGATGATACTAACAAGAGAAAATGGAAATGGCACAATTATAATTAGTATGGAGGCCGCATTAAGAAATATTTTTTTATACTCATGTATGCTTAGTTTTTGTACATGATTTTTTCCCGCTCAATTTCACCTTATATACTTTTATTTTCAATAAAAATATAAATAATAAATATGTCTAACCTCATTTCAAGCCACTAGAAGCAATTTTTGCGAAACATTTGATGACAACTTTTTTTCCAAGAGTTTTTTCACGTGAAACTATGGCATTTGGGAGAATAACTGTTTCCGTGAAAATAGCAGCTCCCTCCGAAAATATTTTTATTCAACCATCAAGTGGTTTATTTCCGAAATTATGACCAAAAGCGTTGAAAAACAGTTTTTGTTTTTTTTTATATTCCTGACACGCTAGGCTGGAAATCTATTTAAAATATGGATCTACACATTTTTTTGAGACTATTAACAAAAAAAAACCATTTTGGTCCAAATCATTTTGAGTGTTTACTGGAAAATTGACTACAATGACTGACCTATAAGCTATTTCATTGATTCCTTGACAAATCTGTAGTGTGAATTGTTTTCCAATTAATATATGTTCATCGAAAACTACCCTCTGACAAATTCAATGAGATATGAATCAATGTAGGTATTTTTTGTATTCGAAATTAATATTTTTTGGAAGAAATGAATCATGAGGAATGAAATTAGGTGAATTTCAAAGACGACTAAGCCGAATAATATTGAAATATATCTCATTCATCCCCTATAAGTGAGTGTATCGAATGAATATAATATTTAGGGTGAAAAAGCACGTAGCGTAACGGAGTTAATCGGATTGGATTAGTTTTCAGTGATTAAAAGCACAAGCACGCTCATAGTGTATCATGTAGTGCAAGGGAATTGGATTATTCCTTTCTATACTCTGAATTAAACCAAGTGACGGTGTTTTGTAGGCCAATTGGATTAGATCAGGGGTACTTGCCAATTTCCATGTGAATGTAGAATGCATTTTCAATGGAGATTTCTACTGGCTCTGTGACCTTGAAAAAAATAGAGGAAAGTTCTCAATGATTCTGTCTTTGTCGCAAGAAGAGCCAAAATTAATATTTATAGTGGCATTGTTGAAAACTGCAGGAAAGTGTGGGAATATCAGAAATTTTATTGCTCCAGGAAAGAAAATATCAATACTTATATTGAAGTGCATTTCCATTCTGGTAAAGGAAATTAATAAATAATTCATTGTAATTCTTGATGTTTGTATATTAGGCTTGCATTTTTTTATGAACTACTACAACCATAACATTGCAAGCACTGAGGATGGACATGTACTGGTGGATCTACCTCGTGTCATATTGCAACTGTCCGGAAAGTGGACGGATTTTCTACCCTTCTTTTTTTCATTTCACTATATATTTGAATTATTTCCTCTGTTTACTTAACGAAATGAATGATTCATCCATTCAAAATGTTTTATTTTCAATAATTATGCATACAATTAACATTGTCGGAAAAATTATACACATTCTATATAAAATTGATTAATTTTCATCCAGATAGGAGTAGGAAAATGAGTCATGATGAATACGTGGTGACAAAGAAAATAAACATTCGGGTTTCAGGTTCTTTGAAAAAATCACATACATATCCAAATTCTGTTAAATGAAGTAGGCCTACTGGAAATTTCACGAAGAGCAGATCTATTCTGGCGGCTCGATCCTACAATTAGAGTTCACCTGCCAGTCCCATTCTGATGAAGTTGATGATTACGCTCGGTGATTCAATTGCCAAGTCTTTCGGCCCCAGCTGACTGTAGTCCATAAAGTTAAATCTTGTTCGTTTCACATCTGCACAGAAAAGTAACAATATAGGTACTCTACTCTTTCTTCTTCGTCCTGGAGAAGAAGCGGCATTCTACTGTTTCTGCAAAACCAACTGTGTGCAAATACTTTTATAGTTGACAATGTTTTGTTAATGGTGCTGTTATTATCCTCTAACTTTTCACTTACAGATCTAAGGGCATCGTTCCTTTTTTTCAATGGGTTTTACATGAATGCCTTCTAGTGCTGTTGTTCTACCATTTCATACCAGTTCTGGTATTTTCCTTACTGCGTCCAGTCTGAAAACACTCGTTTCGATTTGATCTTCGATATTCCAAAGAAGGCGTCTGGTTCTATATATTATAACGTAGTGCCTTCTTTTGCCAGATCAACTTTCTTGTCTTCTCTCACTGCTTAGGCATTGGCCAGACCCACGAGCTATCATAGGATTTCTCTGTCATCTTCCTGTTGGCATAGACCATATGAGGACAGGTACAGATTTGAAGCTAGTAGTCTGAAACAGCTTCTCTTGGTCATGGCTGTATTTTTGTAAAATATTCAACCAGAGCATCACTTTGAATTACTTTACTTTAACCAAAAATCCTTTGCACTACTCTCTAATAAAAAATCTCAACAAAAGAAACCAAGCAGTTTGAAAAAACATTTCTTGCTCCATACAATAACATCAGTTTTTCAAACTTGGTTTTTAATGACAAACTCAGAAAAAAAGATGTTTACCAAACCAAACAGAAAAGTGAATCTGTCAAATGTGCACGAAACCTATAGAAAAACGTCCGTCAAACGGGCATATACGTTGGCTCCCCTGGCAATAAGGATGGAAACAGTAAGAAGTTTTGTCTCCTTTTTTGAGGTCTACGGAGCCAGTAGAAATCTCCATTGAAGACCGTTAGAACTGGAATTACCAGAAATCCACAACTCAAACCAAGTAGCTGATAAGTGTACGATTTGGTAACAGGACGATAATTTGTTAATTTTTGCTCTGGGATCAACCCTCTTTGCTGATTGAAAATGTCTATATATAAAAAATATAAAGTTTTATTGATTTTTTTGAAAATATGAACAGGATGTTCATAAAATCAGATGTGGAATCATCTGCGACTGACAGATAAACTCTAATCACTATCTTCCATCGTTCAAGATAACCTCTTGTGGGATATTCATGTCAAAAAGGGAAACATCCTCAATTAAATATTGAATAGAAAGATTTTTCTGTGAATTGAAAAATCCACGATGAAAATGAAATCATTCTTTGTAATATCTATCAGAAAACAACTACTTTCCCGTCTGAAGCCACGCTGGACATCAAACTACATCTGATCAAGAGAAAAAAAAATTAAACTGAAAATTTCCATTTTCTTTCAGATAGTTATTTGATTTTATATTCCAGTCCTCATCAAGCACTCTATAGATGAATGAGGCAAAGCAGAATGTTTTTCACGAGGGAGCACTTACCACAAATCATTTTAACATTGATGCAAGAGAAGTATCGCACTCGCTAAGTTTTCATACATTTTGGTCGACGAAAATCTATTTCACGCTTCCACGATCATCAGGAAGACCGGAAGAAAGGGAAACACATTTTCAAGAAGCAATCTCACTTTGCAAAAATGGAATGGATGTGGAATCACCTGCGACTGAAAGATAAACTTCAGTTACTCTCTTCCATCGTTCAAGATAACCCTTTGTGGGGTATTCATGTTGAAAAGTGGAACATTCCCAATTGAATATTGAATAGAAATATTTTTCTGTGAATTGAAAAATCCACGATAAAAATTAAGTTATTTACACTTTTTATCATAAATCTTATTGTGACAAAATCGACTGTTAAAATATTTGCAGACATTCTTCGACGAAAGAAAAACTGTCAGAGTTTCATTCAATTGATGCAAGTACGTACCTGGCGTTTGAAGTAAATCTTCCTAATGTTTCACGATTTCGTTTGTATGTTTATGTTAGCGTAATAATAGTGTTGAGACGTTGAAGTAAAAGGGGGCGTACGAACCAGTAAATCAAGATGTAAAAGATATATGTGTATTCAACGAGTGTGAACACTGTTTGATTGTGGACCACCAAGAACTTTGCTTGTGGCTAGATCGGAGAGCGGAGTTATCGTGAGTAATAGGGACCCAGTAGGCCAGGAGGAAAGATGTACAATAGGTATTGACGATGAATCAAATCAATCAAATCATATATCGTATGCATCAATCGTAAAACATGATGAATCTCTTGGAGCAGTACTAGACATTTCAGAAGCAGTTTTTCGCATGAATAGGTGCATAAATGTGGCATCTACAATTTCCTTCTGGTTTGGATTGGATCTTGAAAGAATCCTGGAATGGGAATCGGAAAACACTGGTGATACAACCACAATTCATGCTTGTGTTATTTTTGAATATATTGAGTATGACCTCGTAGGTTCTTTCAGGAGAAATGCTCTCAGTTTAAATTATAATATTTTACTTTCTTATGACTGGCATAAGTGACATAAATATCATTGAAAAGAAAATACCGTTTTTCCCTGGACAGCCGCCGCCTACTCCATACTAATACAGAGTAACACAACAACCTCATACATAACCCCCTCCATTCCACTTCGTAGAATATCATTCAAATATCGAGTCCTGTTTCGTATCTAGTAGAACGGGCGGATTTTCTCTCTAATGTTTGTTTATCGGCCGTTTCCAAAAATCTGGGGTGTAAGGAGCTCAGTCTTGTTTATTTGCCCATTGAAATATCTGCTGGACTACCCCCTGTTGTTAAAATCGGAGTTGAAAGCTGCTGCATGAGAAATCTGACTAGCTTCGTCTTTATATAGGGCAGAGGGTAAAACCGGGTAGTCGGGTAAAACCGGTTGCCCTTATTAGCAACGCTAGAGCGCTGACAACAGCGCAACTAGAACCTACTACTGAAGAGGACGCAGTCGCCATTACATCAGTTCGAAAATAACAATTAAAAAACGAGGATAGAGTTCGTAAAGCCAAACAACAGAATTTGACACCCACAGCCGACAAAAGGAATGGGAAAGTGTATTTTCAGAACAACAAGAGCATGAGTTAGTGGGAAGTGGGCTTTTGGGTAGACATTAACAGATGTTCTTAAACTAGCTCATGAACTGGCAATCTAAAACAGTATGAGTCATTCTTTCACTGATTTGCTTGAAATAGCTGGCAAGGATTGGTTCATTGGTTGTACAACTTTTTGGATAGAAACGAAAGCTTTCTTTGAGAGATCCAGAAAAAAATTCAATGTCCAAGGCAATGGGTTGCAATAGAGTAGTAGTAAACAAGTTTTTCGATCTACTAGAGGACCTATACAAAAAATAAAAAATTCTCCCATGGACATTTATAATGTCGATGGAGCAGGCATCACCACAGTGCTCAAAAAGCTCTCTAAAGTGCTTCCCTGCCGAGGGAAGAAGCAGTTTGGTGCGTTATCATCTGCTGAGCGAAGAGTACTTGTAACTGTGGAGACTTGTATGAGCGCTTTGGGTAATACTACAATATTAATTTTTCCCAGGGTAAGAGAAAATTTTCTTCTCGATGACGCACCTCCAGGAATCTTCGCCAAGCATCATCCGAGTGGCTGGATGAACGCTGATATTTTTATTTACTGGTTCCAGAAGTTTATTGAATTTGGTCCGGAAAAGCCAGTGCTCCTGATTCTTGCCAGCCATTCCACACACACAAATCTGGTGTTGATTTACATGGCCCGATTAAACAATCTCATCTTATTATGTTCACCACCCCATTGCTCGCATCGCTTACCACCATTGGATGTCTCGTTTATGGCTACGTTAAGCACGTACTATCAGCAGTTACAAAATTTTATGGCAGAACCTCTTTGAGAGCAGCAAGAATGCAGACTGCGGTGAATGGTTTTAAAAAAAACGGGAATCTACCCATTAGACCGAAATGTTTTCCCAGATCATTTGTTCGCGCCAGCACTGACTACAGATTCCTCTGAACAACTGCATCTAAAATTGCAACTTTTGGTAGTTTTAAGAACCTAGATATCCTCCTTACTGAAGAGGAACCTGCCATGCAAACATTATTTTCACAGGGATCCTTCGAAAGTCGTCCTTTGCAGTTCAAAGAGCCCATCTCCTAATATTGAGGCAACTTTTCATTTTACTGTATCACCAAAGGTCCTGATGTCTCCTACGCACAACGCAAGAGAATATGAAGGTAAAGAGAATGCATGAAAAGGGACAACTGCAGTTGACGTCCTCCCCTTATGAGCTTGAGCTTGAGGCTGTCGTCAAAGCCGCCGAAGATAAGAAAACAAATATGAAGCCGAAACAAAAAAAGAAAGAATGAGACAGAAAAAAGAAAACTATTTTCAAATGGGACGAAAGAGAATATGGAACGCGTTAAAAAGACAAATATTCAGAAAAACAAATGCGAAAGAGTCTTCTGACGAAGGTGATAACACTTCAAAAACTAAATGCATTTTCCGCAATGAGGTATACAAAGATTCCAAAGGCGGAGAAAAGTGGATACGATTCACTGAATGCCGAGGATGGGCCCATGACGATTGCTGTGGAGCACTTAATTTTTTTTTATGTACCTACTATGGTTCTAATTGATTTAACAACTTGTTACCACTCAATGACCAGTTACAAAAAATAAGGATTTGCACAAAAATTTGATCATTTTCACTCTTCCATAAGGTTAACATATGTCCGGTGTTGCCCTACTTGTAGGGTAGAACCGGCTGATTCGACTTTTTTAATTTGAAAATAAATAAAAAAAAAGTTTGACATTTTAAAGTTTATATATGGATGCAACGGTAATCAGAGGTTTTGTCTGCAACTTTTCATTTCTTTCAGTCACAAATTATAGTTTCCAGAAGCCACCAAACTTTAGGTACCTGGTTTTGCCCTACTCTCCCCTGATCGTCATCATCTTTTTTAATATTTGATCGTCTCTGCTATTTTTTCCACATGGCCAATAGATGCGGAGTTATGCGGTGCTATTTCATATATCAAGTTATTTGTCAGGAATATTTGAAACTCTGCTGATGCGGAAGCAGAAGCATTGTCACAGACTATCAATAATAGGATTCCGTGAGTGGCAAATAATTCTCCCAACACTGGTATGGCTGACTGGGAAGAAGTGGAAGGCACTATCCACACTTCCAACCATTTAAAAAAAGATTAGAGTACTATCAAAAACAAATATCCTTGTGTCGGTTCAGCGAAATGTATATGCAGTGTAATCCAAGGTTCGTTTGTCTCTTCCCATGGATGTAGAACTGCTTTAAGTGACATATTCTGGTTTTCTTGGCATACGGAACATAAACGAACCAAACCTTCAATGTCAGCGTCACCATACATGTGACCTCGCAAGAGCTTTCATACGGACGATTCCTGCTAACCTTCTATCCATGAATCTTTGGAAAATTTGAGGTTTCACTCCAAATGCTCCCTTGTGAGTTGAAAAATGTTTGGGCGTCAGCGCTAGCATTATCCACTCTCAACTGTTGATATGCTTGTTTCAAATCTATTCTAACGAGAAGTGTAGCCAAAACCTGTTGAACGGATGGAACTGGATATACACCTTTCAACAATGCTTTATTTACTGTCACTCTGCAATCACCACATATATGGATACTTTTTTCAGATTCTATGACTGGCACAATGGGACTGGCCCATCGACAGTGCTCCACTGGTTCCAGAATGTTTTGCTCAACTAATTTATTCAACTCTTCCTCGCATTGGACTACTGTATTGAGAAATTCAGAAATATAATTGTTTGTGGTGACATAAACATAAACTTTCAATCAAATAATAAATCATTCCTTACCGATCTCCTGGGTAGCTATAAATTAAACATACAAAATTTTGAACCTACGAGGGTCTTTACAAATGTAAATGGCAAATCGAGTGAGAGTGAAATTGACTATTTTTTCACGAATATATGCAATTCTAAATATCTTGAAACAGTTAAAAACATGAATATTGCTGATCATTTTTGGTATCATATTCGAATTGATTCTGGACATGAATCCCATAAATACACACAGGTTTAACCATAAAACCGTATCCTTCCGAAATACAAGTGATGAGAATCTTGGAATTTCACAATCCTTTCTGGAGAAAGAACCCTTTTGGTCAGTTTTCGAATGCTCTGAAAATATTCATATAAGACTTTCCTGAATACTCTTCAGTATTTCATTGAGTCCTACAGTTGTAAAACAATGTAACAGAAACTCAAATACACATCAGTGGGTGAACAAAGATATTATTTCTATGAGCTAACAATTGAAAGAAATATTCTGGGTGATGAGGAACTCAAATGATAGCCATGTAACTGAAATCTACAAGGAATCAAAAAAAGTATATCTACGAACAATTCAAAATACAAAAATCACCACCACCATCATCACCAGAAACAAAAACAAATATGGAATATAGCCAGAGAAAAAATTGGAAATTCAAGATCTACATCAAATATTCAAATAAAAGTAGAAAATAAAATGGTTGAAAACAAGAAAGTCATTGCAAACCCTTTCGGTGCCTCTTTCTCAAATAATGCCAAAAATTCCATAGAGCAACACTTTGGCTCGAAAGGATTCAACGATTTTACTTCAATGATGAAACTAACACATTCTATTTTTTCCCTGTTTTGAGCTGTGATGTCCTAGATGCAATAGGTTCACTGAAAAATTCTAACTCAGTTGGAATAGACTGTATATCCACAAAAATCATTGAGAGTATGGCTGTGTACATCTCTGAAACTTCAGCTTATATTATAAATCGATCAATAGTCAGGAGAATTTCCAAATTACCTAAGAACAGGTTTAGTGACCCCTATTCTCAAAAAGGGTGATACATCTATCATGAGTTATTTCCGACCAATAACAGTACCGACTGTGATAGGTAAAGTTATTGAAAGATATGTCTTCAACAAAATGTATGCATTCTTAACCAGATTTGAAATTCTATCAAAGTACCAACATGGTTTTTGTCCAGAAAAGTCGATTGAAAGTGCTTCCTACAATTTTTTCTAATATATTTACGATTCTATAGATAAAGGAAAATATGTTGGAGCACTTTTCTTTGATCTATCGAAAGCATTCGATACCATTGACCCAAACATTATCGAAAACAATCTCTACTATTTAAGATTTTGTGGCAACTTTCTGTCGCCTTAGAAAAATATCTGTCAAAATTGAAGAGCATAGGTCAGATTTCTATTCTATGGACCTGGGAGTTCCTCAGGGTTCCATCTTAGGTCCACTGATTTTTTTATTATTTATAAACGATCCACCACTTCATATGAGCACACAATGTATAGTTCTCTATGCTGATGATTCAACTTTGGCTGCTGATGCTGACAGTCCCGAAGAACTCCAAGGTAAATTGAATATATTGTCAAAGGAATTCATAACCTGGTTTGAAAAACAATTATTCAATTGTGAACTCAGACAAAACGGTACGTATGCAGTTCTATCGCAGATCAAAAATTGTAACAAATTTTCAAGTAGGAGTGATGGATGATGTAATTAATCTCTCTGAAAATACTAAATTTCTCGGAACTTTCGTGATATGAGATGGAAAGCAAATATAAATGCTGTTTGTAAGAAGTTAAATAGTGGTATATAACTCAATTAATCAATATTTATTATGTCATAATCTACTCCCACATCTCCTGTGATATCAACATCTGGGGCAGCTCTAGCAACTCCAACAGAATATTTATTCTACAGAAAAGAGTCATCAGACTCATTTTCAATCTAAAGATTGGAGATTCCTGTAGAGAATATTTCAAAAGATTCAATATCTTAACATATCCATGTATATATATTTTCAAATGTATAATGTTATTTCTGAAACAGAAACATATGTACGACACTGTTTCCCAACATCATAACTATTCCACTAGAAACGGAGATCTCATCAGGATCCCGACTCATAACACATCATTATTTATGAACAGTCCGTCATATACAGGAATTACATTTTTCCACCATCTTCCAACTGATCTAAGGAAAATTCAAAACAAAAATATGTTCAAATCAAAATTGAAGAAATATCTGCAAGAAAACTGTTTCTACAGCATTTCTGAATTTTTATACTCGAGATAGTTAGTTCTGTCTGTGTATATATGACATTAATATTCTATATCTGATTTGTTTTAAATCCGAGATAAAATGTTAGTTCTATCTGTGTATCATTTCTCGAGTTATTCAGGAAGCTACGGACTGGTTCAGTGCGAATAGCCTATGTGTGAATAAAAGCAAGACCCAAACAGTTATGTTCTCGCTGTCTAATAATCCCTCAGATAATGTGAAATGTCTTGGTATAACTATTGATTCAAAGTTAACTTGGAAACCCCATATCGACAAACTAGCAAAAAATCTATCAGGCAAGGTCTATGCAATCAGGCAGATAAAAAATAAAGTCGGTCGGGAAGCTGCCCATACCGCTTATCATGCAATGTTCCATAGTTCCTTAACTTATGGACTGATAAACTGGGGCACATCTATCCATATCTCGAGAATATTTACAATTCAGAAACGAGCAATCAGAGCTTTAGCTGGAATAGCACAAATGGAGAGCTGTAAGAATTGGTTTATAAAGTTCAATATATTAACTCTGCCATCATGTGTAATATACTGCAATTTGACACACATTCAAGAAAATTTACAAAAGTTTACTACAAATGGAACCAACCACTCGTATAATACTAGGAATAAGGATAATATTAAAGCACCAAAACAAAGATTAGAAATAACAAGGAGATGTAACTCATACATACCATTGTACAACTCACTGCCCCAATCAATGAAAAATGCAACCCTCGCTAATTTCAAAAGGAAACTGAAAAAACACCTCTCAGACAATGCTTACTATGATGCGTCTGACTTCAGCTTTACTGAGTGAATACATTTACATTTATATATTTATTTATTTTAATTTGTGCTCGTATTATATACAATTTACTGAGTGACCATTGTCAATGTACTGTCTCTATGTATTTCTGTTTTTTACATTTATATATTTATTTACTTTACTCTGTGCTCGTATCATATACAAATTTTATTAACTAACTACTGTTTCTCGGTATTTTAATATTTTAATATTCAAATTGTAATTTACATTTATATTATATGTAGCTATATTATTGACTTGTCATAGCACTAAGGTGTAATAATTTGACCAATAAAAAATCTAATCTAATCTAAATCTAATCTAATAATTATTGTTTTATTCTTTACTATGGTCATTATTTATATCTTTATCGAACTATCACATGTACTATTCTATGGCAGATATTTATCAAAACAGTGATTTAGTCTCGTTCTGAAAGAAGAATACCAACATATATCACTTTCATGATGCAGTTCAGTGTGTTGAGTACACCTGGGAACCCTGCAGTGGAACTCACAGGAAGTAGGCAATAATTTTATTGGAAAATGTTTTACTGTCGAATGTATTTCAATAACGAAAGTGGGTAATGAATTATTTCCCACTTGGATAACCTAGGAAAGTATGATAAGTTGTTTCTTCAATATTATTCGATATAATTAAGACATTTGTTACTTTCGTACTTGTAAACTGAAACAATGAATAATGAATCGGACGTCAACAGTGTTATTATCATAGACGTGAATTGATTGAATACACGGTTTCAAACAAAGCATTTGAAAAAAATAGCACAGGCTGACTTTTGGAAGTGTACTCATCTACATTTAATTTTCAATAAATGGAATTTTTTCCTCAAAATGGAAAGAAGCACATGTGATACCAGTATATTATTCCGGAAATAAAAATTATATTGTGAACCATAGGCCGATTGATTGAAAGTCCTCGAAAGTATCAACTAATGAAATGTTCGCTTGCATACTAGATAATATTAAATCTGAAACTCTAATGAAATTCGTTGATTATATAACGAGACCATTAACATTTATCATAAACAAGTCGATCGAACTAGGAACTTTTCCAGATGCCCTTAAACACTCTGTAATAAAACCGTTATATAAAACGGGAGACAAAAAGAAGCTAACTAATTACAGACCTATCTCCTTAATAAGCCATCTAGTAAAAATTTTCGAAAAAATTCTCAAAATAAGAATAGATAATTATATCAAAAAATACAAGATACTCTCAGATAACCAGTATGGATTCCGCCAAACCAAATCAACACAGGATGCGATGATCCACTTAAAAAAATATATCTACGAAGCGATGGACAAAGGAGAAACTTCACTATGTGTCTTTGTTGATTTGGCGAAGGCCTTCGACACGGTGTGTCACCATAAATTACTGAAAGTATTGGAAAATATAGGTTTCAGAGATGGGCCATTGGAACTTCTCACCAGTTATCTATCTAACAGGAAACAAAGGGTGAAAATCAATAACTCATATAGCTCAGACCCTATTAGTTAGTATGGAGTGCCCCAAGGAGCTGTCCTTGGACCGATCCTATTTAATATTTATATAAATGATCTCTTCAATATTGGTGTGGAAGCGAATATCATCAGCTTTGCAGACGACACAGCACTTTTATATTGAGGCAGTGACTGGAACAACCTGAAAACTAGAGTTCAAAGAGATTTGGTAACCCTATTACATTGGTTTAACAATACATCACTGACGATTAATTTTTCCAAAACCCACTTCATTCCGTTCGCAATATATAATAATAACTTACCAACATATAATAAAATTATGATAAACATCAAAAAACCATTGAAATTGGAAAGGAAGAGATATAAATACCTAGGTCCCATCATAGATCAAAATCTCAGATGGCATAAACACTCTGAATATGTTACCAAAAAACTTAGATCATTAATAACTAAATTTAAATTATACAAAAAATTGTTCAACTTACCACAAATGAAAATACTTTACACCAGTCTAGCCCAAACACATATTAACTATGGTATACTTGTTTGGGGAGGAATAACAATTACATTAAAAACCTCGAAGTTACCCAAAAATCGCTGATGAAAATAATGTTTGGAAAAGATTACAGGTTTCCAACAGAACAACTTTTCAAAGAATCGAAACTGCTCACAATCCATCAGTTATACTTTTTGAACCTTGCATGTTACCATCATAAACACAAATATGAGTTTCCCCAAATTGACATCCATACAACACTAGACTAAAAAATCAAAATACAAAAATACCAAAGGTTGGAACGACAAAAAACCAAAGATTTCTCTTTTACCTAAGCCCTATAATTTACAGGAAAATCCCAAATGAAATAAAAAACATCAATAGTTCTGGCATTTTCAAAAATAAAATAAAAATATGGCTCTTGAATTTAGCTCCCAACCAGGTTCTTCAAATATTTCAGAGAGAAATCATAAATCAAACCCTATATAACACAAAAAAATATATATATTCTATAAACCGAGTCATGTATTCCATATGAGACATAAAGTTACGAAATAATTTCAATTTATCGCAGCTCTGCACCAAAATAGCTCTTATACAAAGATGAAAACCAAAACAATGAATGGCAGAAACATTTTATTTATTTATTTACTTATTTTATTTCATTCAAACTGTAAAAAACATACTGAATGTATTTGTCAATGAATTTAAAATTACCTACTGTTTTACAATTTAACATTATCCTATTATATTATTATATATATTTTATAGTTTAGGCTTTTATATCATAAGTAGTATACCCATGCACAAGGTTTTACCTTTTATGGGTTTTCTACTCTATTTATTTGCTATAATTTGAATGTATTGCACGATTCAATGTTTTATTGTATTTTGAGCAAATAAAAAATTATTATTATAAGTAACTGTATTACCCCACACCAGCTTGGCTTTAACAGGAAAAGATCATACACAGACTTTTCGAATGCCTTCGATAGGGTATATCACCCTACACTTGTTATAAGATCAAGAAATTTCGGGGTGGATGGAAGCCTGCTGATGCTCCTTTCGTCATATATTCATGGAAGAACGCAGTTTGAAGCCTTAAATAATTGTAAGTCGCGTACACGTAAAGTTACATCGGGTGTGCCACATGGCTCCCACCTTGGTCCACTTCATTTTACCATATTTTTGAATGATATTCTAAAGTGCTTGAAATTCTCCAAATTTATTATATATGCTGACGATATGAAAATTCACAGAGTAGTAAGAGATAACCTGGATTTTGATAATACGCAGGAAGATCCAGATCTGTGTTACTTGCAGATTCTCAGTTGAAATATATAAATGTCACCAAATAAGATCATTTTATTTTCTATCGCATCATAAATAATCAACAACTTGATACATCCGATGAAGTTACAGACTTGGGAATAATTCTGGATAAAAAACTTACGTTCGAATGCCACTAGTTGGTACGGATTTGGGGTTTCATCTCAAGAAATACCAGAGAATTCCAAAACTACTGCACTATTCGAACACAATTCAAATATTAGTAAAATCAATTCTGGAATATTGCTCTTCCAAACATATCAAATGGTTGGAGTTTGATGAAAAAAAATTGGTGAATAGCCTCAACTATAAACTTCATAGGCATAAACACTACTTTTCATATGGGAATGATATCGAATTTTATGAATTTAATTATACTTCGCTCAGAAGGGATTTTATTGATTTGTTATTCATCTAGAAAATATTCCACAACTTTATTGACTGTAAATAAATACTAGCTCGACTTTCACTGAATTATAATCCCTCCCTATACATATGTTAAGGGGCAGAAATATTTTCCACATAGCATTTTCTACCTCAAATTATTGCTATAACTCTCCTTTAATTAGATGCAGTATCACTTTCAACTCTATATTAAGTGACAGTAATATTGATATTTGCTACATGAGCTCCAATTCTTCCAAAAAACAATTGAAGCAGCTTTTAAACTCTTCCTGGGGCATGAATTGATGAAGTAGTTATTATAATCACTATTACTTTGTACTTGCAACTATTATCATGATTGAAAACACATTAATGTAATTATTATCAAGATTGTTGTCGCCATCCTTTCTTTGGTGACGTCCCGAATAGGTTGTTAGTATTTCTATGAAATCTACCTTATATAATATTTCCACAATTGTTTCATGAATTTATGACGTCCTAAGATTAGATCTTGCTGAACATGTTGGTTTAAGCGTAATTCTAGATATGTATATGCAAACGGTGACCCAATAGGTAGTATTTCTTTTCTACCTAAAAGGGGGTTATAATCTGGATCAACTTATAAAAGGAAAAATAATTAGGTACTTGTTGGTAAAATCTGAAAAAAAGTTTGTTCGTCTGGGTGGCGGTTCCAGATAGCAAAAACGCCAACGTGATTTTCGCGGATTGGAGGATTCTATAGCCATGCCGAACTTTCGGTAGAATATAGTTTTGATTGAAAATTATATTTAATTTCTTAGTTTTTTTGTAAAATAGTAAAATATACATTTTCAATTCGGCTTCAATAATTTTCACTTATAAATATGCTTCAAAAATCTAAGCAAAATGTCTGCAAATAATTCTTTTATAAAATGATAGGTATTCCTGTAAAAACTCTTACGTTTCCACATAAAAGTTCAATGATATGAATAGAATATCTGACAAATTGTAAGCAAGGAAACACAATGAATTTTGCTTCAATATTTCTGGTAACTTCCAAAAAAAGTGAGCTTTTCTCATTAAAAATGAATGGTTTGCTTCTACTTTTTATGTGTCTAACTGAGGTTCTAGGTTACAGGTCAAGTAACATTATCTCTTAAAAAAATATATATACTAACAAGTTCCGTCTCATTTAATTGTAACATCTATACTTCCCGTAATGCCCATCTCGAATTTTCCCATAAAATAGGAAACTTCCTATTAGAAAAACTTTCTCGAGATTATCTTGTGAAAATTTAATTTATGATTTTACATTTAATTTTTTTGTACAAGACGTATGCAATTAAACATTGATATTATTAAAAAATGTAACATTTTAGTGAAGTTGGCCTTTAGAGTCGTCATCTACAAAATAAATGTATCAAAGTCAATGGATTGAGTTTATTAGTCCCGAACATGTCTATCAAAAAATATATACTTCTGTGATAATGCCAACCAAAAATAATTTGCCTATTCCAGGTAAATAGGAATGAATCATATAGTCGGTTGGATTGTTTAACAAAAATACTTGAATATGCCAACAGCAGAAACTGTAGTCTTCAATATTTTGAGAATGATCTCCTGTAAAAATTGAAATAGGTTTCCGTATTGGGTTCGCCTAGTCTGTGACCCCTGAAACCTTGGAACATAAATGATAAATTTGTTCGCAATATTGACATTGTCATTCCGAATTTCTACATTCTTGCAAAAAAATCACAATCCCCCTATATGTATTGAATGAATGTTGTTTTTCGTGGAGGAACAACGTTTGCCCTTTCTACACTTGTATAGATTTTCCTGATTTTATTTTCATTTTCAGACTGTGGAAGGTCCCCCTATATGGTTTTTGGTAGAAATTGAATCATAAATTACTAAATCCACCGGCATTTTTAATTTAGAAATTTCAATTTAAAATATCAATTAGCCAGCCCAAACACTACCCGATAATGATTTTGAGTCGAATCGTAAAATAAACAAATGTTTTTTATCACCCTACTGCGCGACGCAAAGGAGGGTAATGTGTTTATCATGTATGTATGTTTGTTCCTAGAGAACAAACGCGTGGGCCGATTTTGATGATTCTTACGTCTTAATCTTGCGAGCGTCACTGAAGACTATGTGGCAATATGGCAACAACCAGACGCCATATTGTGAAGAAAGACATGACAGTAATGATTAACATTCAATATCGCAACAACCAGCAGCCATATTGAGACAAAATTCAATATGGCGACAACCAGACGCCATATTGTAAAAAATCCTAACTAAAAAGTGTAAAATAAAAAAGTTAATTTAAAAATAAAAAGTTAACTTTAAAAAAGATGGAAACAAGATGACCAGAAAATATTATCAGAAAATTATGTTTCAAGAGGTTAACTATTGAAGTTAATACCTTAAACAATCTCACGCAGTCGGAGGCAATAATATATCTTCATTTTAAATTAAAGAAGATGGGGAATTATTTATGTTGATCATCAAGCAAATACTGTGATTTTGCATTTACTAATTTCTAAACTTTCTGGAAGGTTGTGTTTGAAACCTTTTTTTTATTTATGTAATATTTCGAAACCGTCAACGAAACAATGTTTTCCAGTCAAGAGGTGGGTAGCAAAAGTTGATTTTGTTTTTCCATTGACTAACCAGTTCCCATGTTCTGATAATCCAGTTTTAAATGTTCTGCCTGTTTGGCCTTTGTGAAAACTAGCAGAAGAGCCACAAGTTAATATATATACTTCAGATCTCTCAGTTTTATTACATATAAGTAGAGCTTAAAGAAGAATAATTCTATTAGGATCTGTTGATTGTCAATACGTCTCTGAGCTCCCTTATGAAATATATGAGATCTTTCTTTCTCGAGGATCAGCTGAAAGGCGGATTATTTTTAATGACCGATCATCCAGAATTTTCCAATTAATTCCATCCCTATCCTCTCTATAATTTACGGGCATGTTATCCAATATCGGGAGGCTAGACCATCGCGTTAATAATTTAATTGGCATGCGAGGGCAAACTGCGCAAGGGATGAAGGGAATAGTGAATTAGTACTCATTTTATTCGAAAAGACACGTGGTCCCTGAGGGTGAGGGATAGTTACATTATATTAGGGGCATTAACTTGCGGTGAACCTGATACAAAGCCGCAGATCCCCCAGAACTAATATAACTAACCTCCAAACAAATCGAGGTTGCTAGCCATACTTCCCCATAGACTCACTTGTATGAGGTGGGCTGGATTCGTGGACGAATTAATTAAAAAAAACTAATGTTTTTATGCTTGAACGAATCCAAAGTTGTTGTTCATAGTATGAAATCGATGACCAAAACCGTTATATTCGGTTTATCTAACGGGTGATTTTAATTCGATAGTATGTATTTCGTGAACGGTCAAAGATACGAAGGTTAAATAGGGGTGAAGTTGTGAAATTTCTGAAAAAAATGGCCAAAGAAAAAGACTCCGCACCATCCTTATGGACAATGGCTTTAAGTTAAATTTCCTGAAATGTTGTAGATTTTGACTTCCTCGGCAAAAGTGTCCATGGGCACAAAAAAATCGACCGACTAGTTCTCGAGATACAGGGTGTGAAAGTGAAGCTTTCTGCTCAGAATTTTTTACAATTCCGATAATTGACAATACGCCTATTTATTCTGGGAATACCATGCCTCAATGATGGTACAATGTCACGTTGATCTCGTATCCATTATACTTTTTCCAATTGGATTAATTTTGAACCAACCAGTGCGAGTTCTCTGTTGAGAATTGAAAATTTAATTTAGCCTGGATGACTCCCTCAATCACGATCGAAGTTAATTGACACGATTTTTTTATACAGGGTGGTTCGAAAATAGGGGTACGTCAACCCATCGTATTTAAGTTCGGATAGGGGAGAGCATGTCATATATATATATATATATATATATATATATATATATATATATATATATATATATATATATATATATATATATATATATATATATATATACATATATACCGGGTGTCCCAGTATACCTGTTCAAATGGATTATCTCAGCCATTTCGAAAGATAAAATTTGAAAATTTCATGATCTCCAATTCGTTCAAGGATCCTTCAACTGAGAGAAACAAAAATTTAAAGTCACTTCCGGTTTGACCGGAAGTGACTCTGGCTTTTTTTATTTCAAATAGCACTCTGTATATTTTTTGCAACTTTTTATTTCTACTCAAATTTATCTTTCCAACGATGTATCACACTTTGTATTTTACATTTGATTTGATGGAGAAAATGTCAATTGAAGTTTCAAATTGAAAGAATTGCAGTAGGCTACGATATTTTGTGTAATCTTGATTTTGACTTCAATAATAATTGATAATTCATGAACAATTTTGCATTCGAGATGATGAAGAGAACGTCAAATTTCAAATTATTAGAATTGTAGTAGAACTGGAATCATTAATAATTCTTAAATGAAAACCTTAGTGTGCCATGGAAACATTTGAATACATTTGTTTATAACTTTGACAGTTAATAATTCTCAATAGTTGTGTGCGTGTCAGAGAAACCAACATTCAAGAATGAATAACCGTGAAAATGATGATAACTTCACTAATCAAGAGAAATTGGATATGATACTGATTTATGGAAAATGCGAAAATAATCGTCGGGCTGTCCTACGTGCATACAGAGAGAAATACCCTGATATCTCTATTAGAAACATAGAACAGGAGAACGGTATTTCTCATTCATCAATTCAGCGCATTCTCAAAATTTCCAAATTCAAACCATTTAAAATTCATCTGCATCAAGGATTACTACCCACAGATTACGAGAGGAGACTTGAGTTTCTTGCTTGGTTAGTTACGGCACGTGAAGATGGTATTATCAGCTCGATATTGTGGTCAGATGAGAGTCGTTTCCATAATAATGCAATTTATCGACATAATTGTCATTATTGGTCGGAAAATAATCCACACTGGCTAAGACAAACTAATTTTCAAGTTATCTGGGGAGTCAATGTATGGTGCGGCATGATTGATGGATTCATTTTAGGACCAAAATTTTACGATGGTACGTTAACTGGTCGAATGTACCTAGAATTCCTTCGGGATGAACTTCCTCATTTTCTTGAAAATATTCCTTTACATATGCGTAGGAACATTCATTTTCAACAGGAGGGTGCGCCCCCCCACAATGCTATAGCGGTAAGGAAGCATTTAAATGAAACATTTGGAGATAGATGGATCGGCACACACGGACCGATAAGATGGCCTGCAAGATCTCCAGATTTACCACCGCTGGATTTCTTCCTTTGGGGGTATTTGAAAGATCGTGTGTACCAGACTCCCCCTATTGATTTGGAAGATCTAACAAACGAAATAAGGAATGAATGTAGAGCCCTTAATGCTGAGGTGTTGAGAAGTGTTACTTCGCGTGAACTACTCCAACGAGCTGAAAGATGTGTAGAAGCAGTTGGTCAACATTTCGAACATATGCTTTAGGTATTATATTCTTGTGCCCCCTTTCTTTGTAATTTTTTGTTTCTTTTACTATTCATTCTTTGTTTGACGTTCAGTAAAATACATAGTTGATTTCAACTTGAAGGTTTGTTTATTGATGACGATTATAGGTGAGAAATATTTCCTTTTCTACGTTCATGCAAAATACAAAACTTCATTTATTGGAAGAACTGGTTCTTTATTGCACTGAGCGCAATAAAGACTTTTTTTTTATTGGTGCCCCTTTTCACCCATTTAAAGCACGCCTCAGCGTGTTTAAATCGAACTTTAAAAAACGCGCGTTTTTTAAAGGTAACCATGACAACATCAACAAATCGAGAAACGTGAAGTCTAAATGACAAATTTTTTATTATTGATCTGACAGGAGTACCTTGTAACGTCAAATAAAATATTACTCACAATTCGTTCATTTATATGTGCTCCTCCATCCATTTGATGAACTTTTCATATTCTTTTTCATATATATCACTGGATTTTCGCAGTATTAACCGCGATTCTGCCTCATTATTCAAAAAATCGATATTAGAATCATTCATTTTTGAGCTCTGGTGACAACAAATATTGATCTTTGGTAACAAATTGCAAATGAATGTTTTTCTCATTTCCATGACAACGAAAGGTATACTGATGTCACATCACGAACTTCAACCTTCTTGCATTATTAGTTCTTATTTCTATTTTTTGTAGTAATAATACCAGTATATATGATTTCAAAGTGCACCAATAAAAAAAAATAACGTAAAGTATTCGTGGATAACTGGTCTTAAAAACACTTGCTCTATTTCGAGCACTCCGGCTGCGCCGTCGTGCTCGAAAAATCGCGCGTGTTTTAAAGCCCTTTTTATCCACTTATACTTTAATATACTATATTGAACTCATCTGTCATTCTACTATAGCGTTCTGTCATCATGACAGACATAAACTGTCAAATCGACGCCAAATTAAGCCCATTTTCTGTGAGATTGTATTACGTTTCAAATAGTTGCATGTTTCATATAATTGTCAATCATCTTCATTACATAATGGGCTATGAAATTACTAGAAAATGCAATTTGTTGAAAATAAAATTAGTTCCTACGAATATCAACTGAATTACACAAGATTACACAAAATATCGTAGCTTACTGCAATTCTTTCAATTTGAAATTTCAATTGACGTTTTCTCCATCAAATCAAATGTAAAATACAAAGTGTGATACATCGTTGGAAAGATAAATTTGAGTAGAAATAAAAAGTTGCAAAAAATATACAGAGTGCTATTTGAAATAAAAAAGCCAGAGTCACTTCCGGTCAAACCGGAAGTGACTTTCAATTTTTGTTTTTCTCAGTTAGAGGATCCTTGAACGAATTGGAGATCATGAAGTTTTCAAATTTTTATCTTCTGAAATGGCTGAGATAATCCATTGGAACAGGTATACTAGGACACATATATATATATATATATATATATATATATATATATATATATATATATATATATATATATATATATATCAAACATTCTTCAATGTTAAGAACGTCGCATAATCATGTCATGTACACAGAGTGAGTAAAAAGATACAGTCCAAGTTTCTTAGAGAAATGCGTTTTTTTCAATGAATACCCTCTATTTCGTGAAAAATTCGGTTAATTTTCATAAATTTTGTATATAATGTACGGTTTGAGGAGTCCCAAGATATTTTCATCAATATCAGCATTGGTCTCCAGACTCGTTTGTCGGGTACATTCTTTTGAATGTTCGGATTTTATTGATACCCATATACTCCATCGCAGACAGGAATTGGAAAAACGATTTTTCTAAGAAACTTGGACTGTATCTTTTTACTCACCCTGTATACATGAAATGACTATGCGACCTTCTTAACATTGAAGAATGTTTTATATATATGACATGCTCTCTCCTATCCGAATAAAAAAAACGAGGGGTTGACGTACCCCTATTTTCGAACCACCCTGTATAGAAAAAAATAATATCAATTAACTTCGATCGAGATTGAGGGAGTTCATCCAGACTAAATTAAATCTTCAATTCTCATCAGATAACTCACACTGGTTGGTTTAAAATTAATCGAATTTGATTTTTCTTTGTCATTGAGGCATGGTATTACCAGAATAAATAGGCGTTTTGTCGATTCTCGGAATTATTTAAAAAATTCTGAGCAGAAAGCTTCACTTTTGATCTTTAACACCCTGTATCTGGAAAACTAGTCGGTCGATTTTTTTGTGCCCAGGGAACTTTTGCCGAGGATATCAAAATCTACAACAAACCAAAAATTCAGGAAATTTAACCGAAAGCCATTGTCCATAAGGATGGTCCTTTGCGATAATTATGCTAAATATTTTTCAACCGAATGGAACAAAATTCGGCACAAAATACTTTTCATCAATACCTTGGCTGTGTTCCAAGAAAATGTTGATACCCATATCAGAAATATCTTTTGATACAGCTCCACAACTTTTATCCGGAATGTTTTTCTCCAAGTTATACACACATATAAGGAACCGATGACGCGGCCAGTCGGAAAGGTAGATTTCATAATTTATATATCGATTCCGAAATTGCCATCAATGAAGCTAACAAATCCTATCAGAAAAGGAGCGAAATAAAGAGACTTAAACCAATTTCCGTTCATGAGGGAAATTCTGGTCTACAAATTTGACAATGAATGGAGAACTGCTCCAGGCATGAGAAAATCGAGGAGACATATAGAAGGTCCTTCTGCAGGACACACTAAATCCCTCCTATTATTGAATACGAGGAAAATAAGAACAGTGGTAGGACTCCTCACGGTGCACAGTCATCTCAACAAGCAATGTCTCGTTGATGATTCGAGTCATCATTACCTGAATATGGCAAGTGTGATTTTAACGAAACGTCGTGGAACCAAACATCCCTTGTTCAGCCAATGCTTTTTGGGGGCTTCTCGTGTTATGATATATGTTAATTTTTATAGTGAAGTCTGTGTGTCTGTCTGTGTATCTGTTTGTAATCTTCCACGATAACTGCCGAACCGTTTGACCAATCAGGCTGAAATTTAGTATGGAGATACAGATTCTGCCCCGAATACGACCATTAGCTGTCATCTGTCAAACGGAAGTGTCACTATTGAAAAATCACAGAAACTAGGGCGCACATAACTTGACTTGCAATATGTCATTTGAAAGCCCTTGAAAAACTGTATCCAGAACAATCAAAACTATTTCTCCTACTGACATCTGTCGAAAAATTTCAAAACTGTGCCATTCAATTATTTAAAATATATCAGATGGATTAGAACTAAATTCGGCAGTTGGAGCATTCCACCGTTTTCCAGTTTAATTTTACTATCCGAAACGGCCGCTCACCCGGGCTTTGACTAGGACGACCCGCGTTTGGTGCAATTGACTGTTGCATTGACCGATCAAATTGACTTCGTATAGCCCTAAAAATGGTTTAGCAATGTTTTATTTCAAAATAACCCCATTCTGCTGGCCTGTGCCGGTCAAGTTCTGGGATGTCCCACAGCTGATTTTTTTTTCATATAAATGGTTGAGAGATAATACGAAAAGGAATCCTGAGTATAAACAGTTTCAGATCCCAAAAGAGTTATTGGTCTTTTAATAATGGAGCTCCTTAAAGTATGGAGTCAGTGAAAGTGCTACCAGGATCAACATTCTTCCTGGTTCAAGATGGTCTGGAGTCTCCAAAGTCAGTAACTCCGGTAAGTGAAAAATATGTGGGTGATTCTCTGGCAAAAATCTTTTTCGCATTTCCGAAGCAACGCAAGTTGTCTCATTTTTTAGAGTTGAATTGATTTCGCAACCGCTCGGCGATCAGAAAGTAAAGTTGAATTTCATGAACCATATTTTCTAAGTCATTATCAATTAAGAGACCAGTGGTTCATCAACGTATCTATTAGTACACTCTCATAAGATATTGTTCTGCGATTGTAACTATATTCTACTCTTATGTGAATATTATGTAATATGTGAGGACTGGGATATTGCAAATTGATGTATCCCGGGGATGGATTCAACGTCATACATCAAAGGAAAAAATCAACAAGTTTTTGCTTCGCGATAAATGCTCATATATTAATGTTTTTTCGAAAACCTTACTATTCAATGGGAATATTTCTGTGTATTAAAATTGCTCCATTCGAATAAATGTATGAGCTATTGCTTGCTCGTCCAATACAAATTGATCATATAATTCCAGTAAAAACATCGCATCATAGAATTTCCAACGAACTAGACCTTCACAAATTCCAACAAAAACATAACAAGGTACACCACAATCTGTACCTGAAGATAATGTCGCGGCAATAAAACAATTCTTGTTAATTGTAGGCAATCACGTACAAAATGCCGACGAAGACTCCTTTTATTGCACCATTAGAGCTATGTCGGAAAAGTCAACTTTGGAATCGTATAAATTATCTGTTATCTACACTTTCGAATTAATTTTTTATTACGATGCATTCGAGATTACCGATACCAGAAGGTTGGAAAGTGAGATGTGTATTTTTGTCATTATCTCACACTCATGGAACCAATCGGTAATAAGGAGATGCAGTTTTGACATGAAAGCAGTTTTTTGTTCAATGTCACTTTCACTTTGTTTGAAGGTTGTAGACGATGTGGTGACTTGATTACTATCGTTTCGGACGTCCATCGTCTTAATGTATTTAAAAGGTTTTCACGACGTTTTGAATGCTTGTATCTGCAATCGTCTTCAGGTGAATACTGACAAGTTTAGGTGCTACTTACCAATTTATATGACTGTCGGCGCAATGATGCGTGCAATTCCGCCATGTGCAGCGGTGCGGGTAATTTCGCGCGGTGTGGTGGTGCAGAGGCGCGAAACTCCACAAATAGTTTTTCTTTTCGCTGACGACATTTCAGTTGTTGTTTCGGAGAGGGATATTTGTACTTGGAATGAAACATCTAATGTAACGGTGTCTCGAGTCGTAGAATGGTACGAGAAAAACTCTGTATTGAAGGATAAAAATTAAAATAATTACATAACTTTCAAAAATGGCCTGGCAAGGCCCACTTCATATCAATATACAGAGTTCCCGAATGGATGAAATAAATTCCTCCAAATTTTTGGGGGTGATGATAGATAAAGAACTAAAATGGACTGATCAAGTGAAAGCAATAATGAGTAAATTATCGTCAGCTTGTTGTGTTACGTACGAATCATATAAGTATTAACAATATTCAAATGTTTTATTTTGCTTATGTACATTCTGTGATTGATTACAGCGTTATTTTTTGATATCATGCAACAACATCTAAGGATATATTCATCTATCAGAAAAAAATATTAAGAACTATGCTTAACCTGAGAAATTATACCTCTTGCAGACAATAGTTTCTCAAATTAGGAATTATGACTGTTCATTGTGCTTACATATATACAACATTGCAATTTTTGCTAGGAAAAATTTGCAAACTTTTCCTACAAACAATCACCATACCTGCAATATGATAACCAGATGAGGTGAACATCTGCGAGTCCACGTCATAAAACAACTTTATTTGAGAAAGGTGCGTACTATAATTGTGTAAAAATATATAATGCCTTGTCTCCATATTTCAAAGAAATCAATATTATGAGTATATTTAAACTAACTCTGAACGAATATTTGACTGCAAATCCATTGTATTCATTGAGTGTAAACCGTTATGTATGAGCTGTATACGTATATTTTTTTTATCATTCAGTCACGTATGAATGTATCCTGTAAGCTATTTTATCTATACGTTTTCCTCTATACTTTGTATTTTTATGCAAATAATTTTAAGTACTTATTTATATGTATGTGTATACGTTTATACATACAGTGCGCGTCAAAATTATGGAACAAATTAGATATTTCGCAAGCCATGTACTTTTGACAAAAATCCTGAAATAAGTCGATTCTTATTTTAAAATGCCGATTTTTTTATGTATATTCTAAAGAGGTTATGTCACTGGTTTTGACATGGTGACGTAATCGATAATTTTTTTAAATTGGAATAGATGTCTTGTGATACCTCATCTGAAAGGCCTTTCAATACTGCATTCAATGATATAATTAATTAAATATTTTTTCACAGGGTGAACAAATTTTTTTATTTTATTTCAATAAGAGAATAACTTTATATCCAACAAAATAGAACAGTTAAATGAGATGTTCGAAATGCCATCCACCAGTCTCTTGACAATAAGCAAATCTACGGACACATTCCTCTTGCACATTGCGAATAACTTCCGGAGTAATTCTGTTAATTTAGATCCTAATTCGATTTTTAAACTCTTGTAGATTCAACGGCCTATCTACATAGACCTTCGATTTCAAATAACCCCACAAAAAAATCCAGGGGCGTAAGATCTGGAGATCTTGGGGGCCACTCTATCGGTCCGCGTCTACCAATCCACCTCCTAGGAAAACAGTTATTCAAAAACTCGCGAACATCACGTGCATAGTGCGGGGGTGCACCATCTTGTTGCAACCAAATACTTTTATTTGGTGAGTTAGGATTGTTGGCGTTTGGAAAAATATCGGCAAGGCTAGGTTGAAAATTCCAAGTAACGCTCCCCTGTGAGATTTCCTTCGAAAAAATACGGGCCAATAATCCTGTCGTTTATTATCCCTGCCCAAACATTGACTTTCTGAGGGTATTGAGTATGCCCATCCATCATCCAGTGAGGATTATCCCTACTCCAATATCTGCAATTCTGACGATTTACTGAACCATTTAGGCAAAACGTAGCCTCATCGGAAAACAGAATTTGTTTTATAAAACGTGGATTGTGGTTACACAAATCCTGCATTATTTCACAGAACACCACACGGCGATCGGGATCATCATCATTGAGTTGTTGATGTAGCTGTACTTTGTATGGATGGTACTTTTCTGCTTTTAGAATACGTAATACAGAACTTTGGGATATGTCAAGGTCTGCTGCAATTTGTCGTGAAGTATTGTGAGGATTATTCTCTACACCCAATAGAACATCAACTTTCACATTTTCTTCTATTTTAGGACGTCCGGCATTCGGAATATGTTCGACATGACCAGTTTCTCTAAATTTTTTCCCAATCTTACTGACTGTTGAACGACTGATAGGTCTATTTGGATACTTCGCATTGAACAAGTCGCATACCTCTTGCTGAGTTCTGGTTCTATCTCCTCATCAAATAAAAATTAAAATTTCTATGCGTTGGGTTCCACTTAAAGTAGCCATAGTTTACTTTTAGAACCTTTTCACTCAGAATTTGCGAAGAATATTTGTGGATATTTCAACTGACATTTATTTGACACTAACTTGCCTATTATGGCATTAATTTGTGATTGTCTTCTGTTTCCATTTTAGACTAGGAAATAGCTAACTATTAATATTTGGAAAGGATCCATTGGTGTAGTAGAGCACTGACTCACTAGTCTGCCAGGGCAGTCTAAGGGATTAGAGCCTTGGCTCAAAAAAGTAAAATTTAGCATTTTTTAGCACGCTTTTATTATCTTTACTTGTTACTAAATAACTCACAATGTAATAAAATCTTGGAAGTAAATATTCACCCACATCCAATCTTCCGAATAATCTGAAATTTGTCACACATATCAAGGACCGATGACGATACAAGAATTTCATAATCATAATGTAATAGTAATAAAAATATATTTTTCCAAACGCCAACAATCCTAACTCACCAAATGAAAGTATTTGGTTGTAACAAGATGGTGCACCCCACTATGCACGTGATGTTCGCGAGTTTTTTAATAACTGTTTTCCTAGGAGGTGGATTGGTAGACGCGGACCGATAGAGTGGCCCCTGAGATCTCCAGATCTTACGCCCCTAGATTTTTTCTCGTGGGGTTATTTGAAATCGAAGGTCTATGTAGATAGGCCGCAAAATCTACAAGAGTGGAAAAATCGAATTAGGATCGAAATTAACAGAATTACTCCGGAAGTTATTCGCAATGTGCAAGAGGAATGTGTCCGTAGATTTTCTTATTGTCAAGAGACTGGTGGATGGCATTTCGAACATTTTATTTAACTGTTCTATTTTGTTGGATATAAAGTTATTTTCTTATTGAAATAAAATATTAATTTTTGTTCACCCTGTAAAAAAATATCTAATTAATTATTCATCATCATCATTGAATGCAGTATTGAAAGGCCTTTCAGATGAGGTATCACAAGACATATATTCCAATTTAAAAAAATTACCGATTACGTCACCATGTCAAAACCAGTGACATAACCTCTTTAGAATATACATAAAAAAATCGGCATTTTAAAATGAAAATCGACTTATTTCAGGATTTTTGTCAAAAGTACATGCCTTACGAAATATCGAATTTGTTCCATAATTTTGACGCGCACTGTATATGTACTCTCAACCTCTGGGTCTGTATCTGACGTTGCTGATGTTTCACATGAAACCCATGGCAATAAAAATATTATTATTATTATTATATTTACAGAAAACGTTCTTGCTCTAAAAATATTTTATTTCCTAGGTTTTTCAATATTTTTCCCAATATAAATGCTTTTGAATTATGCATCATTTTCATTTACAAAACCTCTGAAACAATAGATAATAATAGATAATAACCCTATATCTTTTAATAAAAGAGATCAATATTTGAGTAAAAACAAACACATTGCATGTTAACAGATTACTCGAAATGATTGATGGCAAAAAGCTCACTTTGTATATTCTAAAGTGGTTACAAGATTTATCTAAATTAAGCCGGTAGTCAGAATGCTGCTCTCATCGTGTTTTGAGAATGACGTATTTGTAAATAAATTGAGTGATTCGGGAGCTGCTATTCATCATTTCTCTCGTCATTCACCATCCGGGTTTATAAGTTTTAAATCGAGATTTTTCATTTTAGTTATTGCAGGGAATGGTAACGGAATTACTTTAAAATACACAATGGAGTTTATTTTTATCGATAAAATAAATAAGGATGATTTTATTGGTAATCGGTGATATCGGGGGTGATAATTTATTTCCAATCAATGGCAATTTCTGCATTTCAGTTAGTTTTAAGATATTTGTATATTTTTACAAAAGCTGTAAATGTTTTTGAGTGAATAGGTAGACACATTTACCGCGTGTGTGAAAAATTTATGAACATTTTCAATGAATTTGTTTCACAAGATGGTTTTCTTGGTTTTGTAACTTTCATGATCTGATAATAAAAAAAATGTATATCAAGAAATTCTATACAATAGTTGAAGGCCAAATTAATTTATTTTGTTATTATAAAAATAAAATATCGTTAATTATTTACCATATACAGTGTGTTAGTGAATAAGTGCGCCTCATGGGGTGATTCTGCATGGAGAAATGATGACAGTTTGCTATATAACTTTCGTCCGCAAATGCTTCGTTTTCCGAGATACGGGGTGTTATCATTTTTCTTAAAAACTGACTATTTATTTATTGCTCTGAAACCGGTTGAAATATGTGAATGAAATTTGGTGAGTTTTAAGAGGTAATTATTGCGCATTTTTCGACATGCAATTAAGAATTGTATGTTCATCATTGGCGCGGATACGGGTAATGATCTCAATTTTTTCAAATAAAAAAATGCTACGCCGCTGAGATAATTCAAATGAAGAATCATTTTTGAATTCTTTGGTCAACATTTGACAAAAAATTTCCCTTGACTTTTTGGGCGCCGTTTTTATGCAAAAAAATTAAACATCTTAACGCGTAGAAAAATCGAACTAAACGGTTTTCTTCACATAAAAGATTCAATATGAATTGAACCAGAAAATGATAGCTCTCAGGTGAAAAACAACTACTTTCCTGGCAAATACCACGCAGAACGTTGAATGATATTCACCTGAAAATCCATGCATACCTCCATATAAATGGACATTGAATGCAAATGTTTCTTTCTGATAAGCTCGATTATGTTTAATTTATGTTGTGTTCACCTAACAATCTGCATACCGGTTTCAGGCTTTTTTTGGCCCTCATCAGTACGGAGTAGTCAACTAGCCAAAGGTCCGAAGAGCTCTGGCTGAAGCGAGACACAACATAACCAAAACCATCATCGAGTCTACAACACCTATAGGTACGCCGGAAAAGAAAACTTTTAACTGGCGGTACCTAGTAACAGAAAGAAACACTCCGAAAATCTCCACCTCGATGGTTTCTAAATAAAGATTCCTTCTCAGTAGGAGTGGCAAGCCCGACTAGCATATAGTGAAAGATAAGCGCCATGTGAAGTGGAATAAATAGAAAAATCGAATTAAACGGTTTTCTTCACATAAAAGATTCAATATGAATTGAACCAGAAAATGGTAGATCTCAGGTGAAAAACAACTACTTTCCTGGCAAATACCACGCAGAACGTTGAATGATATTCACCTGAAAATCCATGCATATCTCCATATAAATGGACATTGAATGCAAATGTTTCTTTCTGATAAGCTCGATTATGTTTAATTTATGTCGTGTTCACCTAACAATCCGCATACCGGTTTCAGGCTTTTTTGGCCCTCATCAGTACGGAGTAGTAAACCAGCCAAAGGTCCGAAGAGCTCTGGCTGAAGCGAGACACAACATAACCAAAACCATCATCGAGTCTATAACACCTATAGGTACGCCGGAAAAGAAAACTTTTAACTGGCGGTACCTAGTGACAGAAAGAAACACTCCGAAAATCTCCCACCTCGATGGGTTTCTAAATAAATAATGTATGCGGATTGTTAGGTGAACACGACATAAATTAAACATAATCGAGCTTATCAGAAAGAAACATTTGCATTCAATGTCCATTTATATGGAGGTATGCATGGATTTTCAGGTGAATATCATTCAACGTTCTGCGTGGTATTTGCCAGGAAAGTAGTTGTTTTTCACCTGAGATCTACCATTTTCTAGTTCAATTCATATTGAATCTTTTATGTGAAGAAAACCGTTTAATTCGATTTTTCTATTTATTCCACTTCACATGGCGTTTATCTTTCACTAGATGCTAGTCGGGCTTGCCACTCCTACTGAGAAGGAATTTTATATTTAGAAACCTATCAAGGTGGGAGATTTTCGGAGTGTTTCTTTCTGTCACTAGGTACCGCCAATTGAAAGTTTTCTTTTCCGGCGTACCTATAGGTGTTATAGACTCGATGATGGTTTTGGTTATGTTGTGTCTCGCTTCAGCCAGAGCTCTTCGGACCTTTGGCTCGTTGACTACTCCGTACTGATGAGGGCCAAAAAAGCCTGAAACCGGTATGCGGATTGTTAAGTGAACACGACATAAATTAAACATAATCGAGCTTATCAGAAAGAAACATTTGCATTCAATGTCCATTTATATGGAGGTATGCATGGATTTTTAGGTGAATATCATTCAACGTTCTGCGTGGTATTTGCCAGGAAAGTAGTTGTTTTTGACCTGAGATCTACCATTTTCTGGTTCAATTCATATTGAATCTTTTATGTGAAGAAAACCGTTTAATTCGATTTTTCTATTTATTCCACTCCACATGGCGTTTATCTTTCATCTTAACGCGTATTTGTCATTACTTCAATACATTATCTAGTAGCGATGCTAGTAGGTTACTGTCAACATTCTGTTAAATACGAATATTTCACGAAAATGTCAAATTAGCGTTTTTTCATTTTTAAGCTTTTAGTTTGGTATAACTTAATGAAAAGTAATTAATTTTTCTCTTATCGAAAAGAATGGAAAATTATACAAATACGGAATTGTCAGACATGCATTTCTATGGTCGAAGTAATGGAAATGGTCAGCAAGCTCGATGAATGTATGGCGAGTTGTATCCAGGACGTAGGGTACCCCATCACACAATATTTGCTCGTCTTCACCAAAGTTTGCGCGTAAATAGTACATTTAAGAAACAAACGGCTGACGGCGGGCGCCCTCGAGAAGTACGAACTGTGCAACTAGAAGAAGCAGTTCTCGAGTTAATTGCGGAGTCACCTGAAACAAGTACTCGAAAAATTGCCGACATACAGAATATAAGCAACTTCACTGTATTTAAATTTCTTAAAGAACAGCAATTGTATCCTTTTCATATTCAACGTGTGCAAGCTCTACTACCTAGAGACTTTTGTCCGCGCCTAGTTTTTTGACATTGGATTCTTCATCAACTCGCTCAAATTCATAATTTTTTAAATGGCGATTTGTTTTCTGACGAGGCTAATTTTGGACGACAGTGTATACTAAATTTCTATAACAGTCACCTCTGGGCTGAGGAAAATCCACAAGGAATCTTTGAAGCTCATTTTCAGCACCAGTTTTCAGTAAATGTATGGCTTGGGGTACTTGATGATCATTTAATCGGTCCACATTTCCTTCCACAACGACTAACAGGCGACTCCTACCTTAATTTCCTACCTGTTCTTCTTGAAGAAATTTCAGTACAGCTGAGACAACAGTTCTGGTTCATGCATGATGGTGCACCTGTTCATTTTAGCATTATTGTACGTAATCACTTAGATACAGTATATCCAAATCGTTGGATAGGTAGGGGAGGTACGGAACATTGGCCTGCTCGATCTCCGGATTCAAATCCTCTAGATTTTTGCATGTGGGGTTTTCTCAATTCATTAGTTTATTCCACTCCCGTCGAAAATGTTGAAGACCTGAGGAATCGAATTATAGTCGGCTGTGAGGCAATAAGAAATACACCAGGAATATTTGCGCGAATACGACAATCAATGTCTGAAGGGTCATTTTGAACATTTGTTGAATGCCTATTTATTTATTAGTGTTATTTTCTGTTATTGTTCTGGTTTAACGTTATTGTATCAGATAGTTCTTGATAATGTATTAAAGAAATGAAAAATACGCGTTGAGATGTTTTATTTTTTGCATAAAAACGGCGCCCCATACGAAAAAAAGGCAAGACAGATTTTTTGTCACAAATTGAACGAGGAATTCAAAAATGATTTTTAGTTTGACATATCTCAGTGGCGTACCATTTTTTTTTGAGATCATTACCCGTATGCGCGCCAATGATGAACATAAAATTCTTAATTGCATGTCAAAAAATGCGCAATAACTACCTCTTAAAACTCACCAAATCTCTGAAGCCAATTATAACACACTGTCCGACAAAAAAAGATATTATTCTCTAGTCTAAGGATCTATGAATCTAAGATAATAAGTTTTTGAATTTACTATGAAAAATGGTCCCATATACCTCCAAATGTTGTAAGATACACTTACTCGCAGTATCAATGAGATTGTCACGCAAAACCCACGTGAATTTAACTTGGATGTAACATTTCAGCAAGAGAGCCCCACCACACTATTTTTGGAAGATGAGAAATTACTTAGAGGAAAGGTATCCGGGTAGATGGATTGGACGTCGAAGTCCAACAGAGTGTCCAGCACGCTCAACGCTCCTCACACTATGTGCCAATGTGCGGGTAATTATCCGATTTTCTGGGATTTTCCTGCTTTGTGGGTATTCTTGTGGGGATTTCGATTTTGCGGGTAAAATTCGGGTATTCCTTTCCATCTTCATCCCATTATGCACTGCTTTGATGTTTTGTGAGAATGAGGCCACCAACACTTAACTTAAAAGTTGGACATCACGATTTTTATGATAAAATTCATAAATTCGAGATGGTGGCTCCAAGATGGCGACGTGTTTTGTTATACTGGCCCGATGCCATTCAAAATTGTTATGTGGGTTATTTTGGGGTCGGAGATTATCAATTTTTGTGAGAATTCATAAAATGACAGATTTTATGAATGACTGAAAATAATTGTACGAAAGTGATTGAAAAAAAAAGAATTAGGAGAAGCTTTTATACAAATGCACTAAAACGGAAAAATAATATTTCTTTGATTGTTCGACCTAGGTTATTCTGTGAGTAGCCGATTCAAAATCTTGACGCGCAAGAATACCTATTCTATATCCGCGGCAAGCTTCTGAATCTGTTACTCACAGAATAACCTAGGTCAAACAATTGAAGTGATTATTTTTATTCCCGTAAGATTCAACAACTTGAAAATAAAAAAAAATGGCACGACGAGTTAAGTACCACATGTATGGTGCCCATTAGCAGTTAGCAACATTAGATGTTGAAATATTGGGTCGCAGATGATTCCACATCTGATTTTATGAACACCCTGTTCATATTTTCAAGTAAATCAATGTTACAAGCATCCGTGTCTTGCATGCAAATTCATTAAGGTTCACGACTTGTTTTTCGTTTAGTTTTCTGTTACATCCTTATTACATGACATTTTTCATGATTTCCTTGAAAAAAATTGGTTCCGGAATATTCATCATTAACAGGATAACAATTTACTCGCAAGTTGAAAAACTGTAAAGTACCACTGTATCTTTCATTTCATTTCGTATGTATAAATATTAGAGTGCTTCATTTTTGGGCAACATTTTTTTTTTCAAGTCCCGCCTGAAAATCTTGTAATTTATAGAAAAACGAAGTTTTTGAGCATATTGCGAACCCTTAATTCGAATTTTAACCCACTGCTAGAGAATTTTGAATTCTATCCATTAAAATAACATTGAAAAATAATTTTTTATACGTTTTTCCTTCCGCTCACCCAGAAAATTTTTTTTTTGGGAATTTTGACTCATGGATTCTTGTTATAGGTATAATTTCCTACAAAAAAGCTGATTGCGTCGAGTTTGTAACTCCAACGGGTTCGGCGAAAAATGTCATTTGAGCTGAATTTTCATAAAAATAGCAGTAAATCGCGTTTATTTGCTAAACTTTTGGAGATAGAAAGAAAATTTGTAGGAGGGTTTATGCCCTACAATTTTGCTGTGAGATTTTTTTTTGTAGCTCTCATAGTTCAGCTGTTGAAGCAACTTAAAACTTAAAATTAACGAAAAATCAATTTTTTTCAATAAAAACTGATTTATGAAATCCAAGTTAAAAAATTGAATGATTTTTTTTTCATTGTATTTTTTGAAATTTTATGGCAGCAAATATGTTTTGAATCAGTAATTTCACAACGATTACTACTTTTTGGAGTTAAAAACATTAAAAAAAATATACGATTTTCACAGATAGATTATTCATGTTAGACTTTATATTTATGTACAACTCACTCATTATCATTTTTCAGTAATACGTATTGTTTATGCTTGTGATCTTTACTATAATTATGTTTAGAAAAAAGCCTCTTTAGATTAGATGACGATATGTAATTTATTGAAATATTTTTTCAAACAATTTTTTAGAAGACTTAATTAATTATCAAATAAAAGTTAAAAGCTTAAATGACATTTTTCGTCGAATCCGTTGGAGTTACAAACTCGACGCAATGGTCTTTTTTGTAGGAAATTATATCTTCAACAAGAATCCATGAGTCAAAATTCCCAAAAATCATTTTTTAATGTTATTTTAATGGATAAAATTCAAAATTCTCTAGCAGTGGGTTAAAATTCGAATTAAGGGTTCGCAATATGCTCAAAAACTTTGTTTTTCTATAAATTACAAGATTTTCAGGCGGGAATTGAAGAAAAAAAATATTGCCCAAAAATGAAGCACCCTAATAAATATATTTATTATTATAATTAATATATAAATTTTTCTGGCTTTTACCAAAATGCTCGAAAAAAAAAATCCTCTTATAATTATTTGGGGTATTGAAAATGTTAAAAGAGACCAATGTTTCGGATGCATAATTGCTTTAATGGTGAGACTCGACAACCAAGCTTGCATGATATGTAATTTCGAGCAAAGAAAATTTGACTGGACTTAATAACCAGTTTTAGGTTCTCGTAATAAATTTCAGGTGGTAATGAAATATGTCGGTCCATTTCGTTTTGTTCAAATGTTGCATGCTTAATTCGGAGACTTTTCACTAAGTGGATGGATGCAAACTCGTTATTTTGCCATTTATAAGCATGGTTCTCTTTATAATTATTGTTTCCTTTCGATATAACTGAAAGAAAAGAAATGTCGAACAAATAGAATTGAAAATTATTCTAATTTTTTTTTCACCAACCTTTTTTGAAAAGTGACTATTTTCGATTGAAACGAGTATAGTATGAAAAGTACTGGATTCATTAAAGAAAATGAATAGTTTGAACAAATATCCCCAATTTGTTTATAGATTACATAGAAATACTACTATTGTGGACATCATGGCCCACAGAACCCAAAAAAATGGCTGATACCAAAATTTTCTAGGAACATATATGGCCTGTACCTGTGACAATGCCGTACCTGTTTCAAATACCTGTTTTTGTGACAGCAGAGCTAACCGGGTATCAGTGTTATCCACGTTCACTGCCTAATTTTTTAAATGTATATATATATACATATATATGTATTTATTTATATATATATATATATATATATATATATATATATATATATATATATATATTGTTATGTTATGTTATGCCAGTTATAGGTTAAAAAAAAAAACACAAAAAGAATAATTACTAAATAATTTTTAGTTTCAAGAGATTGTTTTTACATGATTTTGGAAGTTCTATTTATTTATAAGCCTATGTATAATATGGATAGATGAAAATGTCAAAATACTATAACACAATCAATTTCATACACTGTCATAATGATTATAACCCATAATTGGTAAAAAGACAACAAAAAGTCTAGATTTACAAAATTTTCATGAATAAAAAGTGATCAACACATTTATAAATTTGAAACATACAGTATATGAAATTGTAGATAACTAAAGGTAGCCAATGGTAGAACAGCAAACTTCTTGATGACAATAGCCAATCAGGGAATAGATGGTCATATGGAGAATTGGAAATTGTGAGAGAATAACAACGGGGTGATGTCAAAAGCAATTATAATTGAAATTTATACCTAGTAATAAGAATGGAAAAATAGTTGTATATATAAATTATATAAGATGAACCCAAACAGTGAAATGTGACAATTTGGTGCGCGAATTCAAAAATTCAAATGAAAAAGAAGAAGGAAAATTGGTATCTAGGTGACAACAAACATAGCCACAAGGAGATCGAAAAAAACTTTACAAGGGAATGCCACGCAACATTTTGGGGGAAAGAAAAATGAAATAATTCCACCATTAGAAGAGAAAAACCAATATTACCTTAATTATACAACATATCCAAGTGTCCAAAGCTGATTTCTGCATATGTATGGTTCCTGATTTATGGTATTGGAGTTCCTGATAGAGCTTGGAGTGAGAAGGGATCCAGTTTCAGGGCATATCTTGAACACCGACATTTCCAGCCAGGTATAAAAACTTTAATAGTTCACTTCCGATCCTGAACAATTCCACAATAACGTATCTCACATCTGAAGAACTTCATTTCACTCTATTTTGAACTATAACAGAAAACTTCACTCTCAAGGAAAAAGTGAGATTGTGTCTATCCATCCATGATTTGATTTTTATGATTATCCGTGAATATTAGTAGATTCACATTAGAATAAGTTATTTCTCGTAGGCCAGGTAAAATTAAGTCTTCCTGAATAAAGGAAATAATTGCTTTTTGATACTTTGTTGTTTGTTTTCTTACAATGATCAACAAACAATGACCATTGAATAAACTGAAATTAGACAGCAATGACTAGTGGCTCTATTGCCTGAACCGGCTATCTGAGATAAGAGGCGTACCAACTGTGCTTAGCTGAGGCAAGAAAAGTGATAACAATCCCGTAAGATTCAACAACTTGAATTTTTTTTTAATGGCACCACGAGGTAAGTACCACATTTATGGTGCCCATCAGCAGTTAGCAACATCAGATGTTGAAATTTTGAGTCGCAAATGATTCCACATCTGATTTTATGAACACCATGTTCATTGATTTGTTTGAAAATATGAACAGGATGTTCATAAAATCAGATGTGGAATCATCTGCGACTGAAAGATAAACTTTAGTCACTATCTTCCATCGTACAAGATAACCCTCTTGTGGGGTATTCATGTTGAAAAGGGAAACATTCTCAATTGAATATTGAATAGAAAGATTTTTCTGTGAATTGAAAAATTCACGATAAAAATGAAGTTATTTTTTGTGAATGTCTAACAGAAAACAACTACTTTCCCGGCTGAAGCCACGCTGGACATTGAACTCATCTGATAGATATTCTGAAAGGACTTCAAAGAAAAAATCTGAATGGAAATGCAAATTTTCAATTTCAGGGAGTACTATACATTAGACGTTTTCGAGCGACCTTTAAATATTGATTTTAAGGCTCTATTTTATTTTCTACAATCCATTAACATAATTACGAACTAATATAAACCACGAGATACATAAAAATAGCAATGAATATATTTTTACTAGCATACATAATTAATATGGATAATGTACCCGTTTTTATCAAATTATAATCGATAAATTCAATGTCCGTTCATTACACTTCGAAAACTCAACACAATAATGTACTATTACCATTTAAATGTACCGCGTACCGCGCTGCACAAAAAATTATGAATTACTACTTCTTTCAATGAATGTCTGCTCCTTCGGCGGTACACCCGATCTCATACATCCTTGTCCTTGGCATCCTGAATCTTCGAGCGGTTCGTGGAAACATCGAGATCATTCCATGGGGAAAGCGCAATATTTGTTATAAACACCTTATTATATTATCTACAATTGTAATTACACAAATCGAAATACATAAACATTTCTAATTCATTTTATTTCAGTTCCACATTTCAAATTAAATTACTAATCAGAGAAGATATTTAAGCTGTACAAAATAAACAATTTTTGTATTTTTTTAATTATCCATATGAAGTATGTACGCTAGTAACAATATATTCATTGGTATTTTTATGTATAAACCACGATATTTGTTCATAATTATGTTAATTGATTGCAGAAAAAAAAATAGAGCCTCAAAATTTATATTTGAAGGTCGCTCTAAAACGTCTAATCTATAACTCCCCAAGATTCAAAATTCTTGAGCGACCTTTAAAAACTTATACTTTGAGCTAAAATTTTCAGGATGTAACTTTTTTTTATATATACAAACAATTGCCGCTTTGAGAAAAATCAAATTAAAACAAAAAAAAAACAAAAGTCAACCATTTTCGAAATTTTACAAAATTTTGAGCGACCCCTTAAAAATATTCTATTCATCTAAAATTTCAAGAGGACTCTCCAATTACAGAAAACTAATATATATATATATACATATATAAAAGAGAGAGAGAGAGCGAGAGAGAGAGCGAGAGAGAGCTTCTTGAGCCCAACAAGTTTCACAATTTTTCTTCCAAAAAATAAAATAAAAAAATTGCTGAAAATTACTCTTGAAGTTTTCCAATAAATTCATACATTTGGTTTGCCCTGTAAGCTCCTATTATGTACATGTTAATCAGATGATATTTGACAAGTGTTGATTTTTCTTTGACGCACATAACTTATCAGTATTTCTCTTGCTAGAGTAGAATATTAGGAAAGCAGCTAATCTATGACAAACGATCAAGCCATATATGTGAGGTCGAAACGTCATCCATCTGTCATCAATAATCCGTGAAATCTACCTGCTTAGCATCGTGGAAGTTTCATTTTCAATTGAGAACTTTTTTGTCCATGAAGTTCCTTGCATAATCCTAATTGTCAACGATCGAAGTTCTCCGAAAGTGTTACAATTGAAAATCGATCTTTCCATATTCGTGTGGTAAATACTTTCAATTCCCTTCTTTTTTCGTAGAGAGGAACAAACTCATACAAAACAACTTTCATTATTTTAAATTTTTTAATAGAAATTAAAACTCTTGCACAAACTGTCATTATCATTGAAATTATGAGCTTTTGAAAAAGATACACCTGCTCAAAAGGATAAAATTTCCAGATAGTTGAATGAAATGTCAAAATACTGAAATGAATTGAACCTGCGATTTGGCAAGGCATTCACTGATAATTCTGGTACCGATTTTGATACAATGTCACCATAAGATTACGAACAATTCAGCAGCAGATATCTTCAATACATAGCCGATGATCAATAATATGAATCAATGGCTTCATTCATAATATGAACTTGCTGACGAGCTCTCTCATAGTACGTCTGCAGATATGCTGAGGTCTCCACAGAAAAAGGCGAGAACGTTATCAGCGAAGCAAAACAAAACAACCAGTTGAGAGTCAACAAAAATTGTCACAAAAAACCAAGTCAACAAAAACTGGTCAGAACATAAATCGAAAATGAATCAGCTGATAAATTTAGTACAGGACGAACAACCTTTTGAGATTGGAAATACCAATACAGAATGGAAAACAGTGAGTTCCAGAAGGCATTACAGCGGAAGGAAAATTGTTGTAGGGAGAAATAAAGACAGTGAGATTGTTAAGGGTGTTCCAAAAACATCAACCCTACATGTAACAAGAATTGAAAAGCAGGCAACCGCAGCCTCCCTCACCGATGTGATGAAAGTGTATTTTCCTGAAGTAACGTGTGAAATGATTCAGTCAAAATTTCCCACAATTTATTCATCATTTAAAGTAAAAATATTATCTGAAAACTTTAAAAGGCTATGAATCCTGAAATTTGGCCTCACGGAGCCGTCATGTCGTTTTTTATACCACAGGAAAAGGAAAACGGTAGAAATATGATATTCAACCCCGATATTGTGTTACTGAATGTACAAAGTGTCAATCACAACAAGATAAACAGTTTATATGTTGATATTCACAGCCATGATGTTAGTTTTATTTGTTTGACAGAAACTGGATTTAGGGAAAACTCAGAAAACAGTTTTCATTTTAACAATTTTACATTGAAAAGTAGTTACTGTAGAAAAAATAGAAAAATGGGAGGTGTGGCAATTCTCGTAAAAAATGATATAGAAACATACCGTATTGATCTCACAAAATATTGTGTTGAACAAGACATAGAAATTTGTGGCATTTCTTGTAACTTGAGTATAGGAAAAACTATAATACTGTGTTGCTATCGTTCTCCATCTGGGGATTTGAATGTTTTTTAAACACTATATATAAGGTTTTAAATGATATTTTTAAACCGGGTGTGAATATCTTTTTATGTGGGGATTTCAACGCAGATTGTTATGATAAGTTCAGTCCGGCATTTAACAAAATTTGTGAGGTTTTAGAATGTTTTAATCTGAAATACACAGTATCGTGGCCGACACGAGTCACTGCTAGTAGTGCCACTACAATTGATCAAATATTCACTAACTTATACGAGGAAACAATATGTTGTGTCATTGATAATGATATATCCGATCACAATCTCATATTTTGCGATATGGAGCTAAGCGAAATGTCAAAAAAAACAAAAAAAACAGAATACAGCAGGCGTTTTACCAATGATAATATAAATCAATTCAAGATAGACATCGGTAATGAAAATTGGGTTGAAGTCTTGAATAATACTGATATTAATCTTGCATTTCAGGCATTTTTGTCGACATTCTCTTATTATTTTGAGACAAATTTCCCAAAATTACCAATTCCTTCAAAAGAGCAAAATAAAAAGAAATGGATCACACATGAAGTAAAACAATCTAGTAAAAATTTAAAAGACCTTTTTGACCTAAAAAAATTTTGTCCCGAACTGAAAAATTACTATAAAGTCAGAAAAAAAAGCCACGATAACTTGATAACTAAAACAAAAAAGGAATATTTTCAAAATAAAATAAAGAATTCAGACAATCCTTCAAGATCTGCATGGCAACTGGTGTCAGAGCTATCCAATAAATCGAAGGCTATTAAATCAAAGATAATAATAAACGATAATAATTTCAGAGCTAACCACTACATCGAATAAGACGTGGCTGATCTCTTCAATAAATTTTACACAGATGCGCCTAAAAATATATTGAGCAATATAGTCTCCAATGATAAAGACTTCAATCATTTTCTGCGTGACGTTACGTCACCTCCAAATTCTCTTTTTCTTAGGCCATATCAGGAGCTTGAACTATTTCAGCTACTTAAATCAAAATTAAAAAATAAATTTTCTTCGGGATCGGATGAGGTACCTACAATTCTATTGAAAAAGTGCCTAGCAGAACTTATTTTGCCACTCACTTTTATGGTGAATCTCTCATTGTCTTCTGGCGCTTTTCCAGAATTGCTGAAATGTGGTAAAATAACACCTGTGTACAAAAAGAACTGTCGTCAGAGCCTTGAAAATTACAGACCAGTCACAGTACCATCAACTTTTTCCAAAGTATTCGAGTATTGCTTTTTAGATAGATTAATGTCATTTTGTCAAGAATATGATATAGTTTCGAGAAACCAACATGGATATTTGAACAAAAAATCTACGAAGACCGCAGTGTTTTCTTATTATCAAAAAATAATAGAATATATTGAAGCGGGAGAATGCCCTGTTGGAATCTTTTGTGACCTCAGCAGGGCATTTGACTGTATCAATCACGACATACTTCTGGAAAAGTTGTATAGGCATGGAATTAGAGGTTGTCCTCTAGATTGGATAAAATCATTTATACTCAAACGTACACAGTACGTAGCAATAAACAATCATTTCTCACAGAAAACTGAAACAGATATTGGTGTCCCTCAGGGGTCCATATTGGGACCAATTCTGTTCCTGTTCTATATTAATGACTTGGATAAACTTCCTGTGCCTGCATCCTTCACAATGTACGTGATATACGTCGGTAATCATATCGGAAAAAATGGACTCTTCCTTGCGTGATAAATGCAAAGAGGTCTTGATTTCTTTGAATGAATGGTTTTCAGCAAATTATTTGTTTTTAAATACTTCGAAAACGCTAGCACTGAGGTTTTGCCATATCCAAAAAGAATGTAACGAGTTGTCATTCCAGTCAGACGAATCGATTCCATTGATTTCAACTAGTTCGGATCAAACCATTTTTCTAGGATTACGGATAGATAAAAATCTTAATTGGAAGGCTCACTCTCATTACCTAATCTCAAAGTTGAATTCGATTGCCTTCCAATTCAGAAATTTGCGGCATGTACTCAATATAGATCAATTGACACAACTCTACTATGCACAAGTTGAGAGTAGGCTACGATACGGTGTAATATTTTGAGGTTTATCTACCCTAGCAAAAGATATCTTCGTTGCACAAAAACGAATTTTACGAGCAATGACGGGGCTTTCACAGACTGATTCATGCAGAGATATATTTAAAAAACTGAAAATATTAACGTTGCCATGTCTAGTCATATCAGAGATGAGTATGCTAGTATTTGACAATAATGATGAAATATATGTGAGGAACAAACAAAATCATAATTTCAACACGAGACAAAAGAATGATTTTTCAATTCCATTTGGAAAATTCAAAATAACTCACCAATCTCCCAGTCATATGGCTCCTAGAATATACAATGCTCTTCCTTCAAATGTGAAAGAATGCTTCACAAAACAATCATTCAAACATAAGTTGAAATCCTTTTTGACAGAACAGTGTTTTTATAGACTGGATGAATATTTGTCGTAGCAGTCTGCTGTGAAATCAATTTTATCTTTTTAGTATTATTTCATTCAAAATTTACGTGTGTAGATATATAAACATTTTGAATGTAAGCAACTGACTTTTTCCATATGGTTTGTAACTGTCTTAAGGAAATAAAAAATTATTATTATTATTATTATTATAGTATGAGAAATATAGGGTGTTCAGTCTAACACAAAAATTTGATATATAAGAAGTACTAGTACTGGCGTATTTTCACTGTCCATCAGAGGTTTCAAATTAAGCCACATGTAAATATAATAATAATAATATTTAGTGCTTCTAAAAAATACATTCTTATAGGAAGGAGTTTGGGTTTTACATACAACAAAGCCAATATTATAAAATAATTGATACTGAAAGAAATAAATAGCAAAGATTCTAGAAAAAAAATCAACAATATAAAAATACGAGAACGTTCAAATAGGTTTCCTTTAGTTCTTGATTAATTAAAAAAAAACAGGCTTGCATATGAGAGATTTTCATCAATGTTCAGTATACTTTACATAAATGAACTGAAATTATTCAAATAGCAGAGAGCAGAAAATCCATTGAAAGAAAACTTTTTAGTGTATAGTTCTCTGTTTTGGGGAAGCATAAGGGAAAGTGGGTCAACTTATTCCTTCAGTCCTGCGATTTGCGCTTTAGTTGTCTGGAACATCGGTTCAATTATTTGTGTTGTTCTCATTGAATATTATGTTCTTCTAGATTTTTCTACAAAATTTCCTGCAACCGATCATTTTTACCTTGTTTTCTTTCTGTCTCTATTCTTTCTTCTCATCTTTTTCTTCCTGTCTGTTTCTTCTCCTCTTGTTCTTTGTCTCTGTTCCTGCTTTGTTTTGATTTTCTTTTGTCTTTCTCCTCGGTAAACTGCTGCTCCATTATGGCCCCTAATTCGGCGTCCGGTGTTTTTCTCGTATTTATCATGAAGTTTTCCTAAACTGTTATGAATCTGGAGTTCGCGACTATCAAAGTAATTTTTTTTTTGTTTTTTTTTGTTCGAAGGAGCATTCAATTTTGCACTACCGTTCCATCTAATTCTAGCAATGCCATCAGACACAATGATCCACATCTACAACTCTGATAGACCTTATGAGATTCTCCTTCCGGGAAGAGATGAATGGGAGACGAAAGAACGAGAACTCACAAGGGCCAATCTACAATGGTACACAGATGGCTCCAAAACGAAAGACAGAGTTGAGGCAGGAGAACATCCAGAATTCAACCTGGGACATAGTCTGATTAACAGACAGGTTGTGCTATACTTGCTCCCAAAGAAAATGAAAATTACAGTTGCAAACATTGTTTGAAAAAAGTGGTGGCAAAAGTGAAGTGTGTTAAATGTGATGAGGTTCATCACCTTGCATGTCTCGAACAATCTAGTGAGCAGAAAAACGCAGAATGCAAACATGAAATCTCACAAGGGACAACTAACCCAAACAGTGCCGAACTATCCTACCTTAAAGAAGAAAATAACCTTCTCAGACAAATGCAGGTGGACAAAAACGTGATTATTGCTGGAAAAGAACAATTAATCCAACTATTGCACGATGAAATCAAGCTTTTAGAAACAAAAACTACCAACAATTCAAACCACGAAAAAAGAGGGCCGTCGACAGATAAATAAGATAAAACCACAAACCCCAGAAGAAACGAAAACATAAAAAACCCACAACAAACAGAAGACTCGCAAATTCCAATAAATTCACCTGATGGGAATTCCAGTCTATAGGGTGTCCCAAGTATCACAGTGAATCAGGTAGCTGCTGAGATATTGAAAATTCAAAATGAACAAAAAGTTAATGAATTAATAAATATGGTCAATGGGGATGAGATGAATCATCCACATCCTACCTACTCAAGAAAAAATGAGGAATTGGAAGAAAGCTTCACTGATGTGAGAAAGAGGAGAAAAAAGCGAACTCACAAAGTAGGAAGTGGTGATGGAGATGATGCCTTCTGTGGCAACTAAGAGATAAGCAAGAAAATATGGCGTTTTATATCAAAGGTTCCAGATAAAATAGCACCAGAAAACATAAAAAACTTCATCACAAAGCAAACAAACTCTGATGACGTCTATGTAAAACACTCCGGAAGTAAAATACCTCTCCATTCGGATTTCCGGGCGAGAGGTACTCGAGGGGACTCAACATTAAAAATTAATTTTTGCAACATCCGCGGACTCAACAAGAACATCAATGACGTCCACCATCACCTACAGACGGAAAAACCGGATATTCTGGCTCTAACACAAGTAAACTCGTCCACCAACAAGGTCCATATGCTTTGTCCTGGTTACGAACTCCATTCTCGATTCAGGTTCAAAGGTGGAGTTTGCCTTTACGCCAAGGCTAACCTTTCATGCCAGCGTGAAGAGAGTTTGGAACCGAAAGACTTTGATGTGATGTGGTTCAAGCTATCTGATACCAAACTGACTAAGTTCCTCTGCTGCCTTTACCTATCACCTAATGAACCTTCATATAACGACCTCTTTGAGTTTTTATCACTCAAACTGGACTACATTCAGGAGAACCATCCAACAGCTGAAACCATAATCATGGGAGACTTTAATGTACATAACGCTGCCTGGATCAAATTCTCTAACAAAACAGATGATGCAGGTCGTCAAGCCGAGGCCTTCGCCATCACTCATGGTCTAGAACAACTGGTCGAGCTACCAACCCGCATCCCTGATGTCAACAACCAGTCTGCCAATACACTAGATCTTTTCCTCACCACCAATCCTGACCCGTATAGAATAGAAGTTTGTGCCCCACTTGGAAACTCTGACCACACCCTCATCTCCACAATATGCTCTTTCCATTTACCATCGAGCTGCACAATACCACCCCGTCTCATGTGGCATTACAATTCGGCCGACTGGGAAGGTCTTCGTATGTTTTTCTCAGCGTTTCCATGGAAGAGAGTTTGTTTCTCTTCAGTAGATCCAACACGATGTGCTGAGACAATTTCTGAAATCATCATGTTGGGGATGCAAACTTACATACCGAATACCGAAAGAAGAACATCATCCGATAAGACCTGGTTTAACAGAAACTGCTCTAGAGCTGTGGCTTCCAAACAGGCAGCATACCATCGATGGCTAAAAAATCCGGGCCCTGAGACCAGAGCAGCATATGTCGAGGCTAGAGGCATATGTAAAGAGACAATAGAATGCTCAAAAGATGCCCACAAAGCCAAAATAAGATCAAAACTTGCTGAATGTCCTAACGGATCCCGTTCATTTTGGTCTTTCGCCAAAGCTGTGGGAAGAAACTTCACTTCCAGCTCATTTCCTCCCTAACCAAAGAAGATGGAACACTAGCAACGACTGCCCAGGAAAAGCCAATATCTTTGCGCACCTATTTGCTGGAAATTCCACTCTGGATTCATCGGGAAAACAACCCCGAACATTACACCTATTGACAGTCACATGCCCGAGATCACCTTTCGCCAACGTACTATCAGAAAGATTTTGCTGGGTCTCAACACCAACAAAGCCTGTGGATCTGACGGAATCCCGCCGATTGTTCTCAAGAAATGTGCCCCCGAACTAACACCTGTTCTTTGCAAGTTGTTCAACCACTCTTACAATTTGGGGGTATTTCCGTCCAATTGGAAAATTGCAAGAGTACAGCCAGTCCCTAAAAAAGGCAAAAAGGCCCTACCTAGCAACTACAGACCTATCGCACTGCTATCTATTATTTCAAAGGTCATGGAAAAAGCCATCAACATCGAGCTCATGAAATATCTGGAAGACTCAGGAATTGTCAACGATAGGCAATATGGCTTCCGCCATCAGAGATCAACTGGTGACCTGCTCGCTTACGTCTCACATATATGGCAGCTATCTATTGGAAAGTATGGAGAAACTTTAGCTGTGGCATTAGATATCTCCAAGGCGTTCGATCGAGTTTGGCACCAGGGACTCCTCGCCAAGCTTCCGTCTTATGGCTTGCCCCCTCAGCTGTGTTCTCTGCTTGCTAGTTTTCTCTCAAACAGGTCTCTCCATGTAGTGGTCGATGGAGTTTCATGTGACACTCTACTCATAAATGCTGGTGTTCCGCAAGGATCCATTCTCGCACCAACACTATTTCTACTTCACATCAACGACCTGTTGAAAGCAACTTCATGTCCAGTACACAGCTTTGCCGATGATAGTACCCTCCATACCGCTTTCTCCTCCAGGGCCCCTATATCAGCCCGTGAAACCAGAAATGAACGAGGAAGAAATGTTAATAATATAAATATGGACTTAGCAACAATTCTCGAATGGGGATCTAATAACTTGGTAGAATTCAATGCAAACAAAACACAAGCATGTCTTTTCTCTAGAAAAGCCGATCTCACTGTGCCTAACATAACTTTGTCAGGAGTAACCATACCACTGAAGCCATCCATATCGATGCTTGGTATTACTATCAGCAATAACCTTTCCTGGGAAAATCACGTGAGGTCCATTGCCAAAAGTGCATCCCAAAAACTTGGTTTTCTGTTTCGTGCCAAGAGCTATTTCACCCCCAGTCAGCTGCTTATGATCTCTAAGGCACAGATCCGACCTGTCCTGGAATACTGTTCCCATATTTGGAGTGCGGCACCTAAACATATCCTGAGGCTATTGGATTCTGTCCAAAAAAGGGCGATTCGTCTCGTCGGTGATGCCCCGCTTACAAATTCTCTCACTTGTCTGGAACACCGTAGAAAAGTTTGCGATTTGTCTCTATTTTATAGATATTTTCATGGGCGATGCTCTTCTGAAATATCAACAATCGTTCCTGCTTTGGCAGTCTCTTCGAGATTAACCCGTCAAGTTCAGTCATCACACCCCTTCGTGGTCACTTTGGAGACCTGCAGAACATCACTTTCCAAAGACTCGTTCATCCAACGAACAGCGAGGCTTTGGAACTCATTGCCTAGGGAGGTGTTCCGGAGGCATACAACCTTCAGAAATTTAAGAAGAACACCAACTCCTACCTTCTTTCCCTAGGTTCCCACGATGTTCTCTGAACATTACAGGATATCCCTTTTCGTGGGAACCAGAACATAAAAAAAAAAAATGTGAAGAAGCTCCCGACTCGAAACACAAGCACCAACAACCAAGCTTTTATGATTGGAGTTGACCCAAAAGCAAAGGAACAAGTGTACGAGCCCAATTTCTGGCCAAGAAATATATACTTCAGCCGCTTCAACTTTACTCGAGGTAAGCACTTTCTGGACCATCCACATGAATTCCACGCGGATGAAAATTTTCAGAGGCCAGCCTCATTCCAGATCATAGAGCAGAAATAAAAACTATGAAGAAAAAATCTTACTTACAACTAGTTCCTTTTATACTCAATGTCTAATTGAATCTATTTTTATGTCTATTTTATATCTTGTATATCTATTGTATACCTTGAATATCCCATAATGATGTATTTTACTTATTCCTAATTGTTTGTTAGTTTATAGCACTCATGTATCTTTTTTATGACTTGTCTCATGTTTTTGTAAATAAGACCTTTAGAGATCAATAAAGTATCTATCTATCTATCTAACAAGTTGAAAAACGGGTTAATTCTTGTTCCCGGTCCTGAAAATATGTGCGATAGCTCATTCGATTCTGAATGACGTCTAGAAAAATGTATTTTGAGCATTTATTAGCACAAAAAAAAATGCAAATGTTATTAACAAAATAAGATGAAAAATAAAATATTTTCATTTTTTCGTTAATTACTCAAAAACTATTGATATTTAAGAATTTTTGAAAAAAGATCCTTGAAGAGTTCCGACTCCCGGAATTCTATCTATATTATTTATAATTTTTATTCAACGCCGAAAATAGGTCTCCGCGCGGCCTTTACGGCGTGAGCGTAACACCGCTGGAGACAGTATATCACACAAAATTATTTTTTTATAGTATTAAATAACAATTTAAAATTAAAAAAAAATTATGGTGTCATCAGAATACTTGAAAGAACTAATCCCCGTTGTAAAAACATTTTCATGTCGATTTTTCAAAAAGTTATACGATTTTAATTAACTAATTTTTATCCTATCTCTGTTTTTAGAAAAGTCGACATAAAAGTTTAAATAATAAACCTATACATTTTTTGCTTCCTGGAGCCCTTTTTATGTACATACTCAACAAGATCACGTGATGAAAATTTATCAAAGTTTTATATTTTGTTCTTATATTTTTTTTAAATGAACAAAAAATGAAATATTAAAGAAATGTTGTTGACAAATGTTATTATACAGCTGTTTTTGCATGTAACAATGGCATTAATTAACGTAGAAAAACATTTTTTTACGTCATTTGTTGAGAAATTATTTATAAACAAATAGACAAGTATAATATTTTTTAAAAATAATTTCTTACCATTTTATTGTCAAGACAAAATGATGAAAAAAAAAACCTTGAATGAATATTTCGATTGTTAATTAATTTCGTTTGTTTAAATAATCAATTAAGAATTTTTTATTTTTAAAAATCATACTTGGCATTTCTCTATAAACAAGCAAACAAAAAATTTTTAAACAATTTGTCACCCTCGGTTTATTTTTTTCCTGGAAGTAAAAAATAACTAAAACAGCCATAAATAACAAAGTACTGAAAAAAATTGTGATATTTAAAATTTATAAAATTAAAAAAATTTTTTTCAGTACTTTGTTATATATGGCTGTTTTTGTATTTTTTTTACCGCCAGGAAAAAAATAAACCGAGTGTCACAAATTGTTAACTTAATAAACAATTGAATGAATGATATGAAAAAATATTATTTTGTTAACCTATAGAGAAATACCAATTATAATTTTAAAGAGAAAAAAATTTCTCAATTAATTATTTAAACAAACGAAATATAAAAAAAACTATTATAAACAATTAGAAAATTCATTTGATTTTTTTTAATCATCATTTTGTCTTGACAATAAAATGGTAAGGAATAAAAAAAAATATACTAGTCTATTTGTTTATAAGCAAATTCTTAACAAATGAAGTAAAAAATGTTTTTCCTACGTTGATTGAAGCCATTGTTAGATGCAAAAACAGGTGTATAATAACATTTGTCAACAATTTTTTTTTCAGTTTTTGTTTAATATTTCATTTTTTGTTCATTTAAAATAATTATAACAAACAAAATATAATACTTTAATGAACTTTTATCACGTGATCTTGTTAAATATATATATATATATATATATATATATATATACAGGGTGTAACTTAAGTACGTTAAAATACAAGTGACGTATTCCTGAGACAATTAAAAGAAAAAGTCTCCATAAACTTGTGTCCGGAAATGCTTCGTTTCGGAGATACAGGGTGTTGAAATTGAGTTTTTTTGTTCGCTTTTTGAGAATAACTTCTGCAAAAAATAAGTTATTTGCACTAAATTTGGTACCCAGGTTTTTTTTGACGTGGGAAATCATAATTTCGTATTGATTTTCATGTAAAATCTAGAGGGCGCTGCGTACGCTGTCATTATTTATTTCAAATTGCCCTAACATTTTTGACAGTAAACTTTCAGTACTTTTCATGAAAAAACCTTATTTCCACACCTCTTCCAAGTAAAAAAGGTACACTTCCTCAACAACGCTGGATGTGATCGTTTTCGAGATATTTACAATTTTCTATATCGATGCATGTTACTTAGCTCTTAGGGCGCTAAGTGAAGTTGCTCAGAACATTACAAAAACTAAGTATGTGGTAGCTCTCGTCAAAGTAAACTACTTTTTTCCTATGAAATGTTTATCGAAAAAGGATTTGTTTTCGAGATACAGATTGTTGAAATTTTTCAAAACATGGTTGGTTTTTGTCATAAGTTTTTTGCAATTTTAGTTATTTTCATCAAACTTTATACGCAGTATACCCGGAAAGACTTCTTCTAAACCGAGCATTATCAATTTTTTGATATTTTGCCCTCTTACCCTACTTTTCGCCTTTTCATAGCAATTTTTTTCAATTAGACGCCAAACTAGCGATCACTAGCGATATGCGTCAAATTTGATTTTCAGGGAATCGGACATGCACAAACTTTTCCCCAAAATTTTTTTCCAATACTCCAATAATAAACTTTTTTCCCATATGGTACATACTTTTTGGCGGACACTGTATATCGCTGTTTTCGGTCTTCCAGTTTTACGTTCTGATTTACTCTGGGTGATCGAAAAATGAACCATTCAAATTGGAATGGAATGATTTCCCCTTCATTTATACACGAAATTATTTTATAACATCATTATTGAAAAAAAAAACACAAATGATACCATGACAAATTGAGTGTGAATACATGATTTATCGTGTTGAAATTCGAATGATGACGGTGATTCAATTTGTTTGCACTCGACTATATATACTGTTTACGCCATTTTGACAAGTCTACGCCAGAGTGGTTTGTTTATAAAGACAGTTGCGAGATGCGGTAGTGTGCAACAGAAGATTGTATCAACTAGGGTTGTAAGATAGACATGTTCGCTTTGAGTTCTTGTAAAATATCACAGTTATAAACCATTTTCAATTTCTAGTTCGAGTAGTGATTCTTACTAGAAAAGAAGCAATTCCATCCCAAATCATACAGTCCACTCAAGATCCAATATATACCATAGGCCATACCAAGTGTCGAAAATTTGTAAATAAGTATTCGTGCTGATAGAAAGGAAAATACACGTGTTTTTTCGAAATAAATTGGAGCTCGACAATGTCTCCTTTTTGAGTCCTGAAGAGTGCGAGAATGCCGATCCTTTTTTCTTTCGATACCCATGTTTAGGGTAAGAATATACGAGTACCACAGAAATATCATATTCTGTGCCAGTAAGTAAGGTACGTATCTGAACATTTACTAAAAGAATATATGTCTATAGCCTCATACAGAAGGTTTGTTTTTTTACGTCACTTTTCCGTGTTATATTTCATTTCTATTCAAATTCATAGTTAGAAAGTTCGCATATCAAATAGATAATCAGCTATTTCCTGTTGTACGATATATACTTGGTTTTAGGCTCTCCACTAAACGGTTATTCAAGTAGTTAATGAATAGCTATAAACTTGTGATCATAATTTTCAGTGTTGATAATTATAATATCTTGTTTATGAAGCTATTTTTTAATCGAACTTTCCCAGAAACCATGCGTTTATGGCAATACTTAATGAAATAATTATAGTTTACAGAACCAACGCATCCTAGGAACTTGATTAGTCTAGGATGTTCTAGACATACATATTTATAGTGGGCGTGGTTTTTCCTAATGAATGAGATGTGAACAAATAACATACATACCGAAAATTAGCGGTGCATTGCTTTCTAACACAGATCCATCCACGAGTGAAATGATAATTCCATCAACATGTGAAATACTCACCTGAAATGAAAAATGAAAATTATTAAAGAGAATAAATACATTATTTTTCCAACTATTCGAAACGTAATAATTTTTCAGTGAACTGTTTATTAAGCGATTCATGGTAACTTCACTGAGAGGGTAATTGACGTAAACATTTTGAATTGCGTCTGTTCATTAATTTTTTTTTAGAATTTGACTCTAAGGTACGTTACACAATAATAATAATAATAATATTTATTCATCCATCATAGTAAACATTATAAACACTGGAAAAAAAAATTAAGTATAGAATCAGTTACAATTAGTTACAGACGAATACATATATGAAGAAAATATGAAGAAAAACCACAGAAGAAGAAGTCTGCATGGGGTATCGTAGGACAAATAACTATAATAAATGATATTTTAACACTAAATACTGACATTATGATATATTGATAATCGAAATTAGTGAGTATTCAGGGTGATTCAAAAGTATTTTGACAAACTTCAGGAGGTGATTCCTCACAATATTCTAATATGAATTGTATAAATATATGCCCGGAAACCATCGTTTCCAAGGTACAGGGTGTGGAAGTTTTATTTTTATTTTCGTTTTTTTTAAATAACTTTCGAAATACTGACCTTAATTGGACGAAAATTGCTATTGAGAGGTTCCTTGAGGTGTCAAATTCGAACCTGATGTTATTATTGCCCTTACTCGTAGGGGGCGCCACCCACACGTCTTTTTATTTTTTGAAGACTCATAACTTTTTTGAGCCTACTTCTAGCACATTTTTCAGTAAAAAAAAAAAATCCTGTATCATATCTACGTAAAAAAGCTACCATTGTTACAAGTCGCTATAAGCAACCGTTTTCTAGATATTTGGGCTTGAAAATTTCAAGTCGATTATTGTTTTCCCAATATCAATTGCAGAAGCATAAAAAAGTCTTGCGGCGAAATCCTCTGAGCAGCAGTGGCGGAGATAACTAATTTTATTAAGATATTTTAAGATTTTAAAAATACTTCATAAATAATGAAAAATAAAAAAAAATAAAAGACAAGATTTTATTTATACAAATACATTAAGAAAGAAAAATAATTTCATTCATTGATTGATGTAGGTTATTATTATATCCTAAAACGTATTTCGATCGGCACACACCAAGATCACAGACGCTACTGGTTTTTAATCTTTCAGAGCTATAGTCCATCCAATATCAATTGCAGAAGCTGTTTCTATAGGGAGCGAATAAAAACTCACTTCGCTAACACGAGCGTATATGCGAAGAAACTGAACGAAAAATAATCTGTACTACTCGTAAACATTTGCCGTCGGCATACGGTAGATCAAAAGAGCCGCAGTCAACGTGGACCTGAGTGACAGCTGTCGCTTTTCTACAACCGATTCGTCTGGGCCAATCGTCGGACATCGATGCTTGTATAGGCGTGTCTATACTGGAAGGTCATAAATCACGCGTTATAATTGTGTTTCAATAGCTCTGAAAGATTAAAAACCAGTAGCGTCTGTGGTCTTGGTGTGTGCCGATCGAAATACGTTTTAGGATATTTTAGTGACCTTCATCAAACAATGAAAGAAATTATTTTTCATTCTTAATGTATTTGTATAAATAAAAGCTTCTCTTTAATTTTTTTTTCATTTTTCATTATTTATGAAGTAGTTTTGAAATCTTAGAATATCTAAATAAAATTAGTTATCTCCGCCACTGCTGCTCACAGGATTTCGCCGCAAGACTTTTTTATGCTTCTGCAATTGATATTGGAAAAACTATATTAAAACACACATATAACGCGTGATTTATGACTTCCCATCGTATAGACACACCCCCAAGCATTCGATTCGATTGGCCCAGACGAATCGGTGACAGCTGTCACTCACGTCCACGTTGACCATCGGCTCTTTTGATCTACCATCTGCCGACGGAAAATTTTTACGAGTAGTACAGATTATTTTTCGTTCAGTTTCTTCGCATATACGCTCGTGTTAGCGAAGTGAGTTTTTATTCGCTCCCTATAGAAACAGCTTCTGCAATTGATATTGGATGGACTATACCATAATTTTGCATTTTTCACAAGAATGCTTGGGAAATGAATTTGACGTTTAAATAAGAAGTTTTGGTTTTTTGTAGGGGGCGCCACCTATTCTATTTATTTTTACTCGTTTGAAATAGTTATTTTTGTATCAAGGGTGCAAAATCTGTATTTGTTTAAATAAAATTTGCAAGAAATATCAACATTTTATTTCAATAAATTTTGAATATGTAAAATAAAATGAAGGAAACTAAATTGTATTCAAATAAATTGTTCAAAGTGTCCACCTTTAGCGAAGATACAGGCATCCAGTCTTCTAGTCATTGAATCTCGTACCCGCTCAAAAATTATTGGTGTGTTTCTTATTGTTTCACAGGCGTCTACTATTCGGTTTCTTAGATCTTCCTCGTTCGCTACTGGAGTTTTATAAACTAGTGACTTCAAATGTCCCCAAAAATAAAAATCTAGCGGGTTTAGATCTGGAGACCTTGGTGCCCACGCCTGGTTAGGTTCTTCTACACCCCTACGGATCCATCGATTTGGATAGACTGTGTTAAGGAATTCCCTGGCTACAACGCTAAAATGGGCCGGAGCCCCATCATGCACAAACCACTTGCGGATACGAATTTCTAATGGTACATTCTGAAGTAGTCCCGGTAATTCATTTTCTAAAAAGCCTCTGTCAGTCGGAACGGAAGAAAGAAAGGACCTATCAAGTAATTGTCAATTATTGCCGCCCATACATTTACAGAAAATTAATAATGATAATGTCTTTCACTAACTGCGTGCGGATTTCCCAGAGCCCAAACATGCTTGTTATGAAAGTTTGTGATATCATTTCGGGAGAAGTTTGCCATGTCCGTGAAGAGAACATATCTTAAAAAATGGGGATTTCCAGCCAATTTTCTCAAAAACCACTGACACAGTACATGTTGGGGAAAGTCTCATGGCAAAAGAGCTTGTGCCCTTTGAATATGGTATAGATAAAATTGTTGATCGTGGATAATTCTCCAAACTGTGGACTGAGTAAAATTGAGAGCTTCAGCAATTATTCTTGTACTTGTCTCTGGATTTTTCTCGAGAGCGTTCAAAACAGCTTCTTTCAATTCTGGGGTTCGGACTGCTCGTGGTCTTCCAATAATTTCAGCTGCCCTCTTAAAGCTACCTGTTTCTGCCAAACGACGGTGGAGACTGGTAAATGTTGAAGCTAAAGCCAGTACTCGATTAGGAAATCGCTTCTGGTAAATACGCCTTGCTTTGCACGCATTGCCATCCGCAAGGCCATAAACGAAATGCATATCGGCTAAATGAGCATTATTGTATAAATAATCAATTTTTTCAAAATTAGTGTTTTAAAAAATACAGAAACTTCAACAAAACAACAAAACGTTCAACTGTCACATAATATGTAATTCCCAAAACTACTTACTTGAATGTCAAATTCATTTCCTGAGCATTCTTGTGAAAAATGCAAAATAATGGTAATAACTTCAACACGCATCGATTATCAAATAATCGACTTGAAATTTTCAAGTCCAAATATCTAGAAAACGGTTACTCATAGCGACTTGTATTGAGGGTACATTTTTTACGTATATATTATAGAGGAATTGATTACGTTAAAAAAAGTTATGAATCTTCAAAAAAGAAAAAGACGTGTAGGTGGCGCCCCTACGAGTGAGAGCAATAATAACATCAGGTTCGAATTCGACATCTCAATACCAATTTTCGTTTAATTAAGGTCAGTATTTGGAAAATTATTTGAAAAAAACGAAAATAAAAATAAAACTTCAACACCCTGTATCTCGGAAACGAAGCGTTTCCGGACAATTCATATTAGAATATTGTGAGGAATCACCTCCTGAAGTTTGTCAAAGTATTTTTGAATCACCCTGCATTATATAGACTAACAAATATATTATTTAGTAAGAAATATTATGAACTAACAAAAAGTAAATAATATACAATGAACAACATATGGCCAATAAAACCATCTTAATATAATTTTCATTGATCAACAAATTTCTTTAACAGTCGATGGCCATTTGCTACGATTTTATTAAAATACATTTTCTGCACGAAATACAAAGTTTCTTTCTTTCATAAAAAAAATTCTGGCCCATCTTCTCGTTTGAATGGAATTTGCTTGAACGGCTTTCAGTGTCGATAAAAAATGAACTAATGAAAATTTTGATATTAAAAAACAACCGCTTTTAACCCTCCGCCACAAAAAGGTAATAGTTGATCTCCAAAACTCAGCCGTCGAGTGCACCACACTTGTATCGAGATAACAGAGAACAATGAAGGAGAAAGAAAAGACCGAAGGTGTGCTACCCGGAGGATAATGAGATATCGTTAGACCGACGGGCTGAGTTAATTATATGAAGAGGGTTGCGAACAGACCGAGGGGTGGATCCGTCGCCCGTTAGATTGTGGTGGAATATTTTCGGAGTAGATGTTAGTTAAAACGACCTGGGGAAGTTGTTTGGTGTTGATTCGGTAATGATGTGTGCTGGTGCATGTACGGAAATCGACGTGTCTGTTTTGGGTAGCAGTTACGAGTTCTTTAGAGGTGAAGATTTTACTTGAAGTGAAAGTTCACACACATTCTTTTTATTCACGAATTATATGTTTTCTACGGTTTGCAAATCAATTTATTATGGAACAGGTGAAACCGAATAGGCAATAATTGTTTCAAAATATACAACTTCCGTTCCGAATTATGTAAAATTCTCATTTTATGATGACTATTTCCCTCATTATTTATGAGCCAATCAAATGGCCGAAATTTCAAACAGAGAACCAATCAGATCAGTTTTACAGTTGAAAAACGTCTTCTCGCTGTTTTATACTGACAATTCAACTCATGTATAAATAAATAATGGTTTAAAAAAACTAAGGAACACGCTTTTATAATAAACCAGACTGAAAAAATAGAAAATAAGAGAAAAAAAAAATTATTTAAAAAAAAGCGTGTGGTGCATGATATCGCCTCGGTGTGTTATGTACTATATATTTATTGATACCATGCACCCCACGCTTTTTTTTAAATAATATAAACTTTTTTCTTATTTTCTATTTTTTCAGTCTGGTTTTCTATAAAAGCGTGTCTCTTAGTTTTTAAACTATTATTCATTTCCTACTTTTTGATGTGGTTTATTTATAAAAGCGTGTTTTTTTTTTTAAACTATTATTTTTATTATTATTTTGCAAATTAAAAAATGGAATAATCTTATCATATAAAGTAATTATAATCTCCTACCCCAAAAACCCCCACATACCAATTTTGAATAGAATCAGACCAAAATCACAATACTCAGTCACCATTCCAAAATTTTTCCATTTTTACAAAAGAATCATAACATTCGACCCCAAAAACACCTACATACCAATTTTGAATAGAATCAGACCAAAATCACAATACTCAGCCTCCACCATTCCAAAATTTTTCCATTTTTACAAGAGAATCATAATATTCGACCCCAAATACCCCCACATACCAATTTTGAATAGAATCAGACCATAATCACAAAACTCGGCCGCCATTTTGAAGACGCCATCTCGAATTTTCCAATTTTTACTAAAGAATCATAATATTCGACCCCAAAAACCCCCACATACCAATTTTGAATAGCATCAGACCATAATCACAAAACTCGTCCACCATTTTGGAGCCGCCATTCCGAATTTTCCAATTTTGACAATAGAATCATAATCTTCGACTTCAAAAACTCTCGGATACCAATTTTGAAGCGAATCGGACCATAATCACAAAACTCGTACGCCATATTTTTTCTTCACACATTTTTTTTGTAATGCATTGTCACCGGAATTATGTATACCTGCCAAATTTCAAATCATTCGTACGTCTGGAAGCGGGTCAAAATCGCGTCAAAGGAGTCGGTTACAAACAAACATACGGTAACAACATACATGTGAAGCTAATATAAAGCGTGTAAAAATCGCATATGCCACAGTGCAATAGCCAGTTTGACAGCGGCAAAAGTTAGCTGCAACTTCTACAGCGACAAATTTACTAGTGGTTTTTTCCACTTATTCATCTGTTTATCAATTATCGAGGTGTTGGTTGCCAAAATAAATAAAGTTTGCATTGATATTTTTCTAAATTTCGTATTCATTGAATTGTCCTGCCAAATTACACTCAATGTTTGCATTGATATAGGGTAAATTTGTGTTGTTCAAATTCTAAACTGTTTCCCTTAGCAATTTGACTCGAAAAACTGTCAACCTAAAAACGCTCCACCTTCGGTGTCGCGTTTTTAATAGTTGGCAGTTTTTCTCGTCTAATTGCTAGGCAATAGTTTCTCATTAAACAACCCAAATTTACCCGATAAAATACAAACCTCTCGTGCAATTATAAGTGATCAAACTACCAGTAGATCCAATATTGTTTTGCGATAAGACTATATGTCAACGCATTCAATTCCAAATATAATATAAGTTCTGGTAATTTTATCCAGCTTCAAATGTGACTCGGGAAATATTTTCATCAAATATCATTCGTGCTTAAGGATTTTATCGCAAAATTTGAAGAATTTTTGAACGATAAAACCTCTGGCACATATGATATTACCCTCGATAAAAATAATTCATTCTTAATAATCCAATCAATAGATACTGAAAAGGCCACTGCCCTACAAAAGTGGGGTAGAAATGTCCCATGTAAATGAGACTGAATTCCCTAAATTTTTTGTATGAACGGTTTTTTTGTACGTCTGATGTGTAACAAGTTACAGCGGCAGAAAGGTGGACATTCTTTAAAAAAATCGTCGAACTTAATCTTTCCACGGTAAATTTTCTGATAAAGATAATATTAATAATATCATCATCACAATAACATTACATCAAATTAAAGGAATTTTTCTTGTTGCGTATCAATTTTGTGAGTGCCACTGTGGCATGAATTTATTCAAAGTATTATTGAGATTTTTCAAATTCTGTTCCATGGGTTTTGTAACAGTCGTTTCATAGAGTAGGTATAGACTGTCATTCGTTTTTGTGTTACGAAATATTTTTCAATTCACTAGGTCCCAAGACACGAACTGATTTTTTTTCCAGGAAAAATTCCAAATGAACGTATTTGTATATTTTTAGATATAAAACTTTCGTGTCAAGGCTATAAGATCGTAACAGGAGAAATAAAACACATTAGAAGACCTCATGAGCTGCATCACTCAATGAAACTTCCCTTCTCTATCAAAAAACCAAACCGAGCTTTAAAAAAAAATTAAAACTGAGAAGGCACCAGGACCAGACGGAATTCTTCTAGAATCTGCGGAGATCACCATTGAAACATGCCCCGAAATGGTTGGCCAGCGAGATGACGAAGATCATCCTCAAGTGTGCGAAGATCATCCTCATTCCAAAAGGTAATACGGCCAATCCAAACAGGACATACCGACCCATATGCCTATTAGACATCTTCGGAAAGTTTTTTGAACATCTCCTAAAAGACAGGCTGGAAACGGAACTGAATGAAAGTTACACAGTTTGATTTCAGGCCAAAAAGATCAACCATACATGCCAAAACGTCCTAGACAAGGCGTGTGAAAATCTAGCTGGTGCAGTATTATCCTCATGATGTTAAAAACGCATTGAACACCGCCAATGGAACAACATAATGATGAAAATAGAGCATTTGGGGATCAGCGACTACCGAATTAAAGCTACAGGCAAAACTACGACGGAGTATTGAATCTTGACCTACCAGGCAGCATACGCAGATGATCTGGCGCAGGTGGTGAGGGCTGTTAAAAAGGAATCACTCATGTCCAACGCTAACCAGGCACTCAGAAAGAACGAGAGATGGATTGCCACCGCAGGATCGGTCATTACGACTATTAAAACTGAGGCTATAGTGGTTAAAGGGGCCAGCATCTCCTTTGAACTGGCAGTTTGACTGGTTGAAATGGTCATCTTTAACGAGCATATTCGCGAACAATGCGGGAAAGCAGAAACGCAAAGTACGGCACTTACGAAGATACTTGCTAACATGCGAGGCCCAAGTACACAAAGAAAAGAGGCTACTGTATGGAGTGGTACAGTCGGTCTTTCTATACGCCGTACCGATTGGAAGCGAGTGTCAGGAGTCGGTAAATATAGGAAGATGCTCGTTTCGACACAGAGAAATATGTTCCTAGGTACAATATCAGCCCACAAGACCGTGTTCTCTGACGCTCTCTGCGTCATTGCCGGTGTTTCCCCTATAGATATGCTCGTCAAAGAAAGAGGACTTCTAGATGACCTCGCAGAGGTGACAGAGGACTCGAAGCGACAGAAAAGAGACAGGACCGTTACAGAATGGCAGGGAAGCTGGGAAAATAACAACTCTACGGCCCAGTGGACCAAGAGACTGGTCCCCGACATTGAAGCCTGGATAAAGTGCACCCATAGGTAAACGGAATACTTTCTGACCGAGTTTGTAACTGGCCATGGCTCTTTCGGATCTTTTACTTTGAGAATAAATTAATCAGCCGATGACCTGTGTATTTACTGCCGAAGATTAAGATGATGTGATAGATGGTACGGCGGGAAAAACCGCTTTGAACAGGAATCAGGAAGGGAGGCGTCCCGGAAAGCATTATTGAGTACATGCTCAGCTTGAGAGACAATATAAAAAGCTTCAGCTTTTATTGATAACATAATGAATCAGAAGGAGTAAGAAGGAAGACAACATCAAATGAGGGAAAGGCAATTAGCAAATGAATACCTGATGTGATGTTCATTGAATAGTTCCAGGTACATGGCCCAAGTAGCATTTTAAGTGGACGGAACGTAGCGGCCACGATTCTGGAAAACTTTGAAGTGTTTGACCACAACCACAGCCACGTAATATACACGGTTCTATCACGTGGCGGCTACCAAAATGGGGAACACATTTTTGGTGGCTGCTACGTTCCGATCCACGTTCCTGGATCTCAGATAGCCACATTCCAACCACGTTGTGGTCACCTGGCAAAAACGTGGATATGTAGTGGCCGACACTAGACACGTTAAACAACTAACTGCGTTTGTGTAAATAATATGTAGCTCGATCTCTGTTCAGCAACATATTTTTGTGATAAATGTTTCTCATTCTTCCAAATATATAACATACAAACGCGTGAGTAAGTATATTGAATTTGGATACTTCTGATCGGTATAAAATTAAAACGATTGAAAGTTTTATGTGAAATATAGATGTTGTAGCTCGATTGTGAGCACGCGCCATCTGAATACACTTTATTTAAGAAAAACATTATAATTTTGGAAATAACTCGCCTCTGAAATTATGTACTTGAATCCCTCAAACATTGTTTTATCAATCTTGGTTAGTTGAAACAAATACTTACGTAAAAATTACTAGTTCAAACGCTGATGAATAAATTTTTATTGAATATTTCGATCATTTCTCTTATAATGGCGACCCAGCATATTACTGTAAATAAGGGGGCTTTTGAAGAATAAAACTTTAAAGTGGCAGAAAGTGTTAATATACCACTATAAAGCTCCTCCCATCAAAAAGTGCTTAATGGAACTAAATTTTTATTTTTTCCACCACTGTAAAGTGGCACCCACGTCGCAGGTCCATGACTCACCACTTCAAAGTTATAACCTGAAAATTACATTAGGTTTTATACCTTCGGAAGGGGCGAACACGTCGGGCTATAACCTGCCACTCCAAAGTTTTAACCTCGAAATTGGGGGTACATGTTCATTAATTGTTAAAAAAGGACATGTAGCAAGTATACTGGATGTAGGCAGCTCCAATCAACAATTATCAAGTATCAAGTAACAATTATCAATTAACAAGTAATTAAAATGATGGCTGGCATTTATGCAAAGAGAATTAACAATTAAGTATAAATATTGAGCAGGAGTACAAGTCAGAGATCCAATCTATTTGAATTAACCTTTTTATACAAAATCAAGAAAAATTGTCTATTGAAAACGCATAACCCATTTCATTCAGAATGAATATCATTCACGTTTCACGTAATAGGTAAAACAAACTTTTTGTAAGCCACAATAAAATAACTTGAGAAATGTTAGGTTAGTTTTTGTCATCGCGCTGACCATTCCACGGTCACTTCTTACCGCAAGGGTTATTTTCCACTTTTAAGTTTGAAAACCTTTAAAGTGTATTGCTCAGTGGCCATAATGTTTCAGACACCTCAAATGACACTAATAAGTTATAGAACTGTGAAGTGGCTACCATATATGGGAATTACGTGACTACAACCTTACACATATAAAATTATAGTTATTCTTACTGTATAGTGGTAGATTCAGTGGTGATTACGTGATAACCACCGAGTCGAAGTTGCAGTATCAGTTTTCCTCACTATAATGCTGCTTGGGGGGAGGCATGGGGGGTTTTAGTCGGAGTAGTGCCCGACACTATCAGAGCTGATAGACCTACAGACCAGAGGCTCTGGTGCCATGCCCCTCCTCCCCAAAATAATATATCAAACTTATTCCATGTTTGGGATCAACCAATTTAAATATATTCATTTCACCATGTGCTTATCTCATCTTTTGGTCGTATTATTGAAATCCCTAATAACTTCTCTTGTATGACAAATTACCTATTTTTTATGCTTGTTCCTTGTCTGGCATGTCAAAGCTGTTACGTGGGACAAACGTCACATTTGATGAAACAACGTATAATCCAACATAGGAGTGAATGTCGCTTGGGAAAGAACTCATGCGCGTTGGTTGAAGACTTCAAAGACCTATTCGATCATGCAAATTTCAAAATACTGGAACAAGAAAAGAACTACAAAAGCAGATTATTCCTTGATATGTATCATATCGATAAAAATTATAATAAAATGCTCAATTATAAATCTGAAACAGGACAGTTAAGCAATATACAGGGAGTCCCACACTCGATAGCCTTTCAGCGCTGCGGCGTTGTCGCTTATATTGGAAAGTAGCAATAACTTTGATATTTTAAATGAGACACCATGTATAGGTATTATTGCATATTTTTCTTTGCTATTGCTTTATGATCATTTTTGTATAGTACTTCCCTATAACTATCTCAAGCGTTTTTCTTTTTCTTGTGCAAAATAGCTTCAATTAAATGTTTATTACTTCGGTATTTGCAATCGAACAAAGCTAAAATTATGGGTGTAGTTTACCAATGTTCTGTGAATCAGTTATGTTTGAGGAAATTCGTTCTCCATTATACAGGATCGTTAAAAATTTGTGATTTTTCCGATAGATAGTACATTTTTTGAATGGAACACCCTGTATATTATCAAATATCCTGAAAGGTAATCAAAGTTCCTTTCAAATGATGTATCATCGTCCTTTACCTAAATAGTCTGGTTTCCAAAATGAAAGCAAGTTTCTATAAAAACCGGATTATTTTGCCATATTTTGTATTAAATGTCATGGAATATGTCATTATGAAAATTCGACAATTAGTGCATCAATAATGAAACGTTTGCGCGTTCATTACCAAAAACTTGATCAGAAAAGAATCAAAATGGTCAATGTTATCAAATTATAGCGAGAACATGTAGAAGGTTCTTTGGTGTATTGACGGGTATGAATTATAAGATGATGAACTTATTGTACAAAGAATGATCAATATACAGGTATTCCAAACTCGATGGCCTATTGGATGTTTCTGGAGATCTGAGATATGAATACTGCAGTGTTGCCACACGTACTATAACTAATATCAACTTTCGAATTTCAGTATTTCATTCTGTTTTTGGATTCTACTGACAAATACAAAAATCCCCGGAGTAACATCACTGCAGGGGAACAGAGGGCCCTAAAAATCCTACAAAAGGATTCATCCATAGAGATTCTTCCAGCCGATAAAGGAAACGCCACTGTTATCATGGACACCACAACATATGATGACAAAATAGAGTCGTTACTCCACACAGGGAACTATAAACTCTTGAAGAAGGATCCGACACCTACTATAGAAAGGAAGATCTACAACACTCTGAGGAAATTTAAACATTTCATTCCAGACAACGAACGATCACATCTAACGCCACACTATAGCAAACCACCGCATCTCTACGGGCTTCCGAAAATCCACGAACCAGACATGCCACTGAGACCGATCACCAGCTCGCGGAACTCACCAAGTTATCGAAATACCTCCTACCGATACTACAACCCTAACAAGGAAATAGCAGTTCATACGTCAAGAATTCCAAGCACTTCGTTGACACCATCACATATGTTGAACTTGGACCAGAAGATCGTTTCATCAGCTTCGACGTGGAGAGCCTTTACACCAATGTCCCTAGAGAGGAATCCCTTAGTATCATCAAAAGGAAACTCAAAGAGGATAACCAACTGCACGAGAGGACTGACTTCCCTACCCAAGCAATATTGGAATTACTGCAGTGCTGCCTACAGAACTAATATTTCCAGGAAAAGGACCGATTCTTCTCTCAAGTCGACGGACTCCCGATGGGATCTTCCCTTTCTCCAATCATCGCCAACATATACATGGAATAGTTCGAGGAATTGGCTATACGGGAGGCAGAATACAAACCAAAGCTATGGTTGAGGTACGTGGATGACACCTTCATTATATGGAATCACATTCACGATGGAAATGGAAACCAACATGCCTTACCCTTCCTCGATGTGAACGTTGAGAGAATATGCAATGGAATCCGCACCTCCGTTTACAGAAAGAAGACACATACGGGGCAGTACCTCAGTTACAGCTCCAACCATCCGAGTTCGAAGAAGAGAGGGATCGTGAAAACATTGGTAGAGAGAGCGACGTACATATGCAACGACGTGGAGTCACTAGATGCCGAATTAAACCACATCAGAGAGGACCTCCACCGGAATGGATATCCCAAGAAACTCCTAGAAGAAGTACTGGAACAACTCCGGAGAACGAAGACGTCTGAAGAGCAACAACAAAGCACAGTGATCTGCCTTCCGTACATCAGAGGTGTCTCCGAGAAGATCAGAAGGATCGGAAACAAGTTCAACATCAAGAGCTGCTTTCAATCCGGCAGTACTTTACGGAGTTTCGTGACCAAGACCAATCTGACAACAAAAATGAAATCAGTAAGAATTGCATTTATGAAGTTCCATGTGAATGCGGAGATTCCTACATTGGAGAGACAAAGAGGCCGTTATCAGTAAGATTGGATGAGCCCAAGAAATGGACTCAACGTGGAGAAACGTCAAAATCGGAAATCGCTGACCACGCATGGACTGAGCACCATCGAGTTCTATGGGACGACGCAACTGTTCTACATAGAGAGGAGCATTGGCACATCGAAGCCAATAACGCCGTTAGTCAACCAAGCGTTGAGATCAAGAACGTATGGAAACCACTGCTTGCTCTTTCTGGCGGGCTGCAGAGGCGCGAAACTTCACGCACCACCACACCTCGTGAAATTACACGCACCACTGCACGAGGCGGGATTACACGCATCATTGCACCGGCAGTCATATAAATTGTTAAGTAGCACCTAAACTTGTCAGTATTCACCTGAAGACGATTGCAGATACAAGCATTCGAAACGTCGTGAAAACCTTTTAAATCCATTGAGACGATGGACGTCCGAAACGAGAGTAATCAAATACAAATAACTTCTACTGAATATGTCGTATACCTATATCTACCATTTATTGGATATTGATTATTTTGTAATTGTTTTGCTACCAAAATGGTACCAACTTGAATTCAAATACCTCCTTATCTGTTACCCACACAGGAATCTAACTTCAACCCAGAAAATATTGAATTATTTCAGTAACATCGATTGATTTGACCATACTTCATACAGGGTATCTGAAAAACATATTCTTGTAGGTGATTAGGAAACACGGCCATAAGTCATTTTATTGAAATGGGACACCATGTATATCATGCCACATTCGGGTTCTACTGAAAAATACCAATAACTTTCACTATCCCTCACCGTTTCTTAAATAGTAATCGTTTTATATTTTTTCTATCGACTATCGAAATGAGTATAAATCAATATGAAATATCTTCACAGGACTCAAATTTGATAAATAGTAGATTCATGTGGAAGAGTCTTCTGGAAACAAAATGAATCGACTATAGAAGGTAGCTGAAAAACATCTGTTGGCAATTAACAAAAACGTTCATAAATCTTTTTTTGTAGACCCCAATCTGATACATTTTCACAACAGTCCTTGCCAAAACTAATATTGCATGAACCGAGAAAGCCAGTGAGCTGAAATTTTAATTAAGATTTGAACAAAGTGTGCTAGGCTAGGTTTTCCTTCTCCATGATAGTTTTATATTTCATACAGGGTATCTGAAAAACCTGTGTCTGTTGAAAAATCATGCACCTTATGTAAAACTCCATTTTCAAATAAATTAATAGTTGTAGATACGAACATACTCAGTTTCCATCACAACGAAAGATCTTGAGTAAAGTCCCAAATTGCAGCAGAATTTGCAGTTTTCTTCATCAACCTGAGGTTTCATCGCACTTTTGAAGATACAGCTGGAACTTGAATTTTTCTCTAACTCTCAGATGCAATTCAGTTTTGGCATAGATTAATTAAAAAAATATCTGGGGAAATTTTGGAAATATATATGAGTCATATACGAAGAAAAGAAAAGTCAGATTAGGGAGTAGAACCTGAAATGATATATACAGGATGATCTGAAAAAGAATTCCTGAGATATTTTTTCAATGAATCTATGCTAAAAGTGAATTGCATCATCTGAGAGTTAGAAAAAAACTAGTTTTAGCTGTATCCCCAGAAGTATATGAACATTTTTGAGCAAATCATTACTCATTGATTGATTTGATTTCTCAATAAGATCATTTCAATTGGGTAATATTACCTATTTCGATTTGTTATTCTGGAAAATGGAAATGGTACTAGTGTTCCGTGGCCAGAAGAAAGCAAGACAATCTTTTAGTTTGACAATCAGTGATTTTCATGGTGTTTCTGTAAAAATACATATTCAAATGCAGATATTTAAATTTTTTATAGAAACTTGCTTTTATTTTGGAAACCAGACTATTTAGTTATGGGACTATAATACATTATTTGGAAGAAACTTCAATTGTCTTTCAGGATATTCAATAATATACAGGGTATTCCATTAAAAAAATATACTTTTCACCATTTTTGTATCTATCGGAAAAATCACAGATTTTGAACGACCCTGTATAATCGAGAACAAATTCCCTTGAACATAACTAATGCACATAACATTGGTAAACTACATCCAAAATTTCAGCTTTGTTCTAGTCGAAATACCGCAGTAATAAACATCAAATTGAAGCTATGTTTTGCACAAAAAATAAGGAAATCAATGAATTTCTCGAAAACCGCTAGAGATAGGTATAGGGAAGTATTATACAAAAATGATCGTAAAAGCAAAAAATGCAATAATATACAGGGTGTCTCATTGAAAAAATCAAAGTTGTTGCTACTTTTCAATATAAGCGGCAACGCCGCAGCGCTGGAAATATTTTAGATCGATAGAGCAGAACTACATACCCAAGAAACCAAATTTTCAAAATTATCCGGTGTCCCGTTCTCAGAAACGTCTTATAGGCCATCGAGTGTGGGACACCCTGTATACTGCAATATTTTGCAATCAATTTAGACCTATAATGAAAATGTTTTTTGTTTTCCTTCTGTATGCTTCTCGTTTTGTATCGTTTGTTGTTGTCCCTTCATCTTCTTACTTGTTACAGTTGTTACCCTGTACCTGTATATATTGAAAATCTACCTGCCTTCACCATGTTAGAGGAAGAAAGAAATATTTGCTCTTTAAAAAAAATATCTTTAGTTTTATTGTCTGTTCTTTATAAATCTATCAATGTTATTCTGCAGTCCTAGTCTGAATGTGCTGGCGAACAGCTCAACAATGTTTTACATTTTTCATTTTTTAAGTTACATAAAAACTTTTTAACAAAAAATTAAACCCATGAAATACGGAACTGAAAAGTAAAAAATTAAATAAATCTTCTTAGTCTCAGTAACTAAGCTCCTAAACTAATGTAAGTAACTAATTTTGAGTCGGCGCCAAACAAACAAGCAAATGAATTAGGTAAGGCGTAAAATGATGACATCGAGTTGCGAAGTGACATTCTGATAATTTTTTTGAAGTAATTTAATGATGTTCGTTGACTGTTTGTTTGGCGCCGACTCAAAATTAGTTACTTACATTAGTTTAGGAGCTTAGTTACTGAGACTAAGAAGGTTTATTTTATTTTTTACTTTTCAGTTCCGTATTTTGTCGGTTTAATTTTTTGTTGAATAGTTTTTATTTTTCAATTTTTTATGGCTAAAATATACTAATTACTACCTACTTGTTTTTTGATTACTTCCAAAATACTTACTTACCCACCTTACTTCAACTATTACCAGTTAAATAATATGATTATCTACTTTCACTATTTGTTGTAATATGAATTATTTTTGTTGTTCTGGTTAGTTTATTTCATTACTTTGTATATCATTCCATCCTCTCATAGAATATAATGGTTTTGACGGATGTGGAACAGAAATAATGTCAGTAGCGATCTGTCATTGTCAACTACGTATGTGTGTGCCAATCTTCATTAGTGGAAAATCAATTATCCCCTATTTTTCTACCCGTAAGGGTATATGATTCCATTCAAAATCTAAATATGAGGTATACCCTATCTATTAAAAAAAGAATCATCCAAATCGAAGAACCCAGAAATTATGCCTGAGAATCGGTTAACGGACCAGAATTCAGAGGGTGAGTGATCAATATCCTTCATTTTGCTACCCTTAGGGGTGGATTTCATATTTCAAATTCAAATGGGACCACCTTCGAAGTACACCCTATCCACTGAAAAAAGAATTATCGGAATCGGACGCCTCAGTAAAGAGTTATGCGTGATCATACAAAAAAAAAATGGTATGGAAAAAAATATACGGGTCGACTAGAAAACCTCCTCCTTTTTGGTTCCGTCGGTTAAAAATGGTTATCAACCGATATAAAAACCCCTAACATGCTTCACTGATTCAAAAAAAACCTGCTGTTCTTTATCTCATGACAAATAAAATATCTTTAGTATTTCCATTCTCTGAAACGCTGCGAAAAAGTGCATTAGACAGTGATTCCAAAAATAAGTTTTTTACATTTCCATCACTTGAGCCCTTGACCCCAAGCAAAAGCATGAAGTAATGATAATCCCCATCTAGAAACATAGGTATTACTGCGTCAACCATGACGTGCTATTTGTAAATATTCGATATGTGCCTCTAAATTCAATATTTACCAGCCAGAGTCAATATTAATAATTGCCTATCATTAGCCGTTTATGCTGATTCATGATTCGCTACAACCCTAATTAAGCTCTGCACCGAACCAAAACAAATACCGAATAATATCTCCATCTTAACAGAGTTGTATGGCGTAGTTCCGACAATGAGAGGGGTATTTTGTGACATGAAATCGTATTTCAGCGACAACGATATAGCTGTGAACCATTGTACCTAGTTAAATGCTGAACAATAACATATATATTGTTTAGAAAACATCAGCGACATTGGGATTATTATAAAGAAAAGTTCTTTATACTATTTTACAATTCATTGGAGGCATACTACACCAACTATCACCAACAAATAACTGAAGGAAGAGAAATAGAAGTTTGTGCAGTTGTTGAAACTACACCTCGGTCTAGTCGGCCAATTGCTGAAGATGTCGACTTGAGCAAAAGAACAATGAGTAAGAAACATTTTGAAAAGAAATGTTGATAATTATATCAGAGTCCAAACGACACAGTAATTTTGTCATGACGAAAATTTCAGATGTATGTAGTTCTGTCAAACTTTGAAAGAAAAAACCATTACAAATAATTTGGTGATGCTCGCGAAATCCAAGTTGAACTTCGCCTTTTGTTTTCTTGCGAACACAATAAAATTATGAATATTTTAGGTATAAGTTGTATAAAATGGAGTAATTATTATTATTATTATAAAATATTAAATGCATTTTACTTACCGTAGATTCGTCGGTCGGTTATGGATATCAGTTTTCTATTAGATATTCACAAAAATAACTTAATTTTTATCGTGGATTCTTAACTTTTTAGAAAAATATTTTAATATTCAATTGAGTGGTTTCGGATCCCACTATAAAAGGTAAGGTCCCCGTGATCTTAACTCGTACAAGTTTTCATTAACTTCTGAGGGTTGGTCAAACAACTAAGAAAGCGGTTAAAACAAAAAAAAAACAAAAAAAAATTGAGAATGTTTCCTTCTCAGTATTGCGCAAGCATAATGAGATCATCATTGTATGGATTTGGCTGTTGTTCAAATGGATTTTCCGAACCATTAATTTGACAATAATAATAATTTGTTGAGTATTTCCGTAAAGTAATTAATTTGATTGTTGAAGAAACCTTTTTATATTTATTATGAATTCACTGCAATTTTTATTTCATTCTTACAGCAATTATGGCTAAAAGAAGATACGAATTTTAAGAACAAGAGATTATTTGGTACAAATATTCATATATTTTTCACAAGACAATAATTAGTCGATCAACATTTCCCGCTCGAAAAAATTGCAAAAGTTATAAACAATTTAGTAAGAAAAAGGGGAGTTTCGTTTTTTGTGAATATCTCAAAAACTATTGCAGATATCTGGAATTAAAAAAAAATCTGAGATGTTTTCCACTTCTTGATATATTCTTTGAAGGCTTCACAAAAGATCCCCGTTGGAAAAAAACAATGATTTTTCACTTTTTATTAACAATTAAAGACATTAAGAAATGAAAAGTTCAAATGAAGTTATAATTTTTTTTTAAATATCCTGATTATTTCACTTTCTTATTGTTGAAAAACTACATAAATATCATTTTATTTAATTTTGTATACCCATTTTTTTAATTATTGTTATAAACAATTGCATCTTTTATGGGAATTTTTTTTTAAAAAAATTAAAATTTTTAAATTATATTTTTTAAAGTCATACATATTTTTTTAGTTTATAAAAATTGTTTATTAAATAAACAAATACAAAATTTCCTTTTTTTCAGAATATGAAAGACCAATAGAAATAACGATTTTCAAAAACAGAATGGTTCGTTCATATTATTATTTAGCAGCAAAACAAAATTGTTAATCAATCAAAAGTTTTTTTAAAAACGATTTTTTTCTCGAATTAGATTCCAAAAGAAACCCCAAAAACAATGTATTATTAATAAAATTATATAATCAATGGGAGTAACAATTTTCATGTAGTTTGTAACATGAAATAATCAGGATATTCGAAAAAAAAATTGATAACTTTACTTAACTTTTCATTTTTAATGTCTATTAACAAAATTTTTAAATTTATCTCATCTCGAATCTTTTTTGAGGCCTCTAACAAATAGATCCAAGAAATGGAAAACATCTCAGGTTTTTAATTTGAAAAGGGTCAGGACTTTTATGTTAATTAACAAAAGCACTAATAGAAAAATTGCTGATTTTTCTTTCGAGCGGAATATTGTTTATACATATATCCAAATGGTACATGATTTTTTTTGTTCCTTAATATTCACATTAAATGGGTTGAAAGTTTTGTTTTTTGTTTAAGTAAACGAATAGTGAGGTGCGCCCAGAAGCCACATCACCCGTTTTCAGCCCTATTTTCACCTATCAATTGAAATTATAAATGTTGGTGGTAGAATTCCGCGAGGTGGAATTTTTTTAAAATTAAATTTCCTGCACTTCAAGTATTTTTTTTCGATTTCAGATATCTGCAATAGTTTTTGAGATATTCACGAAAAACGAAACCCCCTCCTTTTTACTAAATTGTTTATAACTTTCGAAATTTTTTCGAGCGGTACTTTTTTCTAGAAGAATTACGAATCGACTGACACCTTGACACATATTGATCAGACTATAATATCGTAAATTCAACTTCTGCTGCATAACCTCTACATTTCTACGTTGCCCGGGCATTACTCAATATGAATGATAGTTTTCCGCATCTGTATACATAAAACACAAAAATGAAGTTCATGTTAATGAGCATTCAATATCAATGAAACATTTTTGATATGCTTAATCTCTCGTGCGTTTCATTTCCTTAGTGATGAAATTTCGAAGACACCATCTTATATCTCAGCGCATTTTAACACATTGTGGTAGAAACTATAAGTCATTGTTTTTCTATCTTCCAATGTATCAGATATGTGACTATAGAGTATGGATTCTAGATGGAGACTCTGAAGTACCCCAAATAAGCAGCAACATATGTTTCACTGGCAATAATGGAGATTGCAAAAGTATTTTTCCTATACCAACAATATTGCTCGGTGTGCAAATATTGCCGGATATTTGTTCTTGTTCCAACACTAGCGAGAAATCTATCATTAGACCAACGTTCTTCCAGTATGAGACCAATTGAAGCGATTTATGCTCCTCTTCGGAAGGGAACAGACGGTTTATTACTGCCACCCCGAAAAATATTTGCCAATTCCCTTGCCCGATGACATTGATGGCAACCCATAAAAAATAGGACCACCGTCTGCGTCTACGACGAAAAGGTGATGAATCGTATAAAGACCCTCACTCGGGGAATTTTCACAACGTGTCCGTGATTTCCCGCCGTTAGAAGTTTTCCAACCAGGGCCGGCCTCCAAGTGTTACGTTGGGTATTTTGATGATGTTACGTCTCCGTTACTGGACTGATATTTTTCAAGAACAGACTTGAAGTGAAGTTATAAACACTCCAATATCTCATCTTTGATGATCGGATTAACATGGTTCCTATCCAGTAGGTTACTTACCAGTATGACTGTTTCAGCTGGTGATATACTCGGAAAAAGATTTTGAACATCGGAAGAAATGAGTTTGGCATTTTAAGAAGGATGCATGAATCAACTAATTCTTATGAATTCTTCAAGCTAAATTAGGAAATTTTTTTAAAAAGGGGTCGGAGTAGTTTTACATCTACAAATGCCTTATATTGAGAGCCTAACTCAAAAAACTAGTGAGTACTTCGATTGGTATTGGCTAATTCTAGACTCCAAACTACTCTGGAATTGACTCAAAATAACATTGCCAATACGACAATATCCTCACTCATGGGTTTTGAAAACATTGCAGGTAAACATTGGACTACAATCCATTTAATCGGTAGATGTATACCATGACTGCACGACCCATGATCACCTACGAAGCGCAAGTGTGGCAGAGCAAAACGAGGAAGCAATAACAAGAAAAAACTTTGAAGTAGACTTTCACATCTCTGCACAACAAAAGAAATGAGATCGACTCCAAAAATGGCATTAAAAGTCATACTAAACCTAAGCTTCTCTAAATCGTGGTGGGAAGAGTCGCAACTAGAAACGGAAACCTACTAAAATTACAACAACATCGTACTTCATTGTTTCGAAAATCACCTTCTGCAGCAGGCATAAGGCTCTTCAATCGTTTACCACCAGCCATAAAACTTATTTCAGAATTACCTTTGTTCTAACTGAGAATAAAGAAATATTTGTTGGAGTTTCTATTCTATAAACGAGTATCTGGAATACTCTAGTAGAAAATAGTTATGACAAAGCTTTATATGTTTATTTTAATATTTTACACTGAAGATTCCTGTATAATTATTTATTTAATGTCTCAAACTGACTATGTCCCATTGATTATTTGATGTATTCGAGGAATAATTTTGGTACTATTATATCACATCTTCAAGACCTCTTCAGAGTCCTTTGTATTGTGTATAAGCTTATGTTAATGTGTTTATTTATATGTTTGCTTGTATATGAGTGTATATATTTGTGTGTTTATACAATTCATATTATCCTTCTTCTTTTTTTGACATGTCCAATACCATGTAATATGGTCTTACTGGAATAAAGTATATTTGTATTGTATTTGAGGAGATCATATCAGGCTGGCTAAAGTTAGGCTCGAGAAGAATATGCACGATACAATGGACCCACCTCTAACCAAGTGCATTAACCTGACTGACCATTCAGTTTAAAAAAATACACTGAGCAACAAGGAAAATGGAGCGTAGAATCCATCTACGAGAGGGACAAAAGTAGTATAATATTGTAGACAACCACTATATATGCACAACTAACGGGTCTCAACTAGAAAGGGATGCATCAGTTTGGTCGATTGACGAAAGGGATGGAGTCCTTGTTTTTGGCTGTCAAAATCCCTAGGCAAAGCCCCAACAATTTTCCAAGCAGAAATACATGCTATAGAAACTTGAGCCCAATAATTCTTCACAAGAGGCGCCAGGGTAGCAAAAATCCTACCCTTTCAGACAGCCAAGCATCACTAAAAGCTCTAAAGTCACACACTTGTGAGTCTTAGACTGACCTAGGACTGCACACTTTTCCTGAGACAACTGTCTGCGGATAATCCGGTCAATCTAATATAGGTGCCCAGGTTGTTACATCCTTGTGGGTGTTATTGTTTTTTTTATTGGTCCCAGGGTAAGCTATTTTATTCTTGGTTCATAATTCATAAATTCCAGTTTCTGGAATGAAACTTACATGAAATAGGGAGCTCATATTTCGAAATATAAAAATTCGGGTTTGCTTGGATAAAAACATATATTTCTGCCGAACGAAAAGTTCATTCATTTTGAAGTCATTGCCATTTACAGATATGCAACAATGTTGTTAATGTTGTATCGTCTGAGAACGTCTATCAAAGCACCATTGATTCAACTCGGCGGGCGAAATTCTGTCGAATCGGCAGAATACACGAGAAGCTAGAGTAGCTGTTGAGACGAGAGAGTGGACTCTGGATCATATTCCTCGTCCCGAGGAGAATTTTGTAACCAATGAAATTATGATCTGAGCGTGGCTTGGCTTTTGAATGCGGGATTTGAGAAGTTTTACGACATTCGAGTCGGAAAGGGGTGTTAATCAAGTCGGGTCACGGACCCAAAGGTTTTTACCCCTGAGGCCGCCGCTTTTGGCGGTGGACCAAAGTTTTCGATTAGTTTCTGGCTTTGCCAAAAATGGGTCGATTTTCAGTCACAGACGCGAAGAGTCCGTTTTTGAGAGATATTTTTTTCGAGATACTGGTATACGGAAGAAACGTCGAGAATAAATATGTTGGAATTTTAGTAGTCACTTCGAATGACTAGATATCAAAGCCATAAAATGTATTTGAGTGTCGACAGAGTGGTGCGAGCAATTTGGGAATTCTGTTTGGAAAATGGGACACCGGAGACAGCAGGTAGTCTACTGGGTAAGTGCGGAACTTTTTTGGAAAGGTAGTTTAATTCTTGCTTTCATTTTATTGTTTGGGGTGAACGACATGCACAGAAAACATTCAATTCAGTTATTGAATTAGGCAATTTTCGGTAAATATAAAATAGGAGACTTTACGGAAAGTACGCATTCTATTTGTTTTACATAAGGAACAAGTTGATAGAAATAATAAAAGTGAGATCTTTATGTTGATTTATGTTTCGAAATTTATGGCATTAAACTTATTCTAAAGCTAGAAAGGACTTTATTTTTCCATTTTATTTCATCAATTTTATTTTTCGAGTTTTTTTTTGACGGTGTGATAATTTTTTATGTTTTTTATTCAATAGAAGTATCAAAGTTATCTTGTGTATTATTTGAAACTATAGTTAAGAGAAATATCACTTAAATTCAATATGAAAAATAATTTAATTGAGAGGCAAAGTCATTTAAGTTTTATTTTCACTTGAAGAAAATTCATTCGAAACAAAAGACAAAAAGTACTATTTTACTATTTTGAAAAGAAAAGTTATTAAAAAAAGACCTCGCATATTGAGCCGAATGCACGAATCTGAGTCCGACGGACTAATGGCGACCCAAAATAACAGTGCCTTACATTCTAATATAGAAACACTTCATCAAAATTGGTGTTGGGTGTAGAAAAACTCAAATTTTATGGATATTCCCTGGTGACAGCAGCTGCCCTTATAATATGTAATTATTATATGTAGAAATTTTTGGAAAAAGATAGTGTGACAACTACGAGAGTAGTTGAGATAATATAAGTAAGTATGGGACATTTCATTATGTTATCTAATCGGACGTACGATTTGATTTCAAGTTCGTACATATATTGAAAGTTCATTATAATTTTTTCATTTAAAACAAAGAAATGGTCCGCAGAGCCCATTGCTCTTTGTACAAATGGCAACATCGGCAAAATCGTTTTTTTTTGAATTTATATTTTATTGAAAAAATTAAAATAAAACAGAGAACGGCCATAAAAAATTGTATTTCCCGTTACAAGGTCACAAGGGAAACAAAGTCAATGAGGAAGCAGACGGTCCTGCCAAGAAAGGGGCAAATACCAGAAAAAAGTTTCTGGTTCAGAACTCCTCTTGTGGTCTCTCCAAAGCCCAGATCAAGAGTTTCGGCACTGTGAAGCTGACCAAATCAGAACCCACTGGAATGAGATTTCAGGACGAAGACAAGCGAGAAGGCTTATGAGTCCATCACCAATGAAAGCTTAACAAGTTCTCGAATTGGACAAGAGTGACTTGGAACTGGTAACGGGACTGCTCACCGGACATTGTCCTCTGAGATATCACTGCGAAAAATTGGATGACATGGAACTCCGCTGTTACTGCGGGAACTCCGCTGAAAGTGCAGGACACCTGCTTTGCAACTGCTATATTGCAAAAAAGCTCAAGTTTCTCGAAGGGGTTTCATTAACTCCCTCAGATATTGGGAGTATCGGAATCCCAGGTATTGAATAGATGTATTGTACAAAAGATCTCAAAGGTCGAGGTACGAAAAGGCTGAAGAGTCATATGACCCCTACAATCTACAATTCTACCATAATATGATGAGTCTAGAACCCTGAGGAAACTGGAGCGGAGATTCTTGCATCATACCAAATACTCTGGTGAATTTTCAAACACCTTCCGAACACACGCTATCGGAGGACGTGTTCAGTTTAACCTTGATTGAAGATACCGGTAAAAGAACATAACAATTATTTCCAATAGATGGTATGGGAATGTCTTCATAAACTGAATGTGCTAAGCTAGATCGTGGTGGAGCGGAATGAATAATCGGATTTAATGCACGAAGAAGGGAATTAACGCCATTGATCGGGCCAGAACCATTTTGCGGGTAAGGAGAAACTTACTTCCAGAAAAAGAAAATAGCCCTAGGAAACGCATAATGGCAGAAACCTCTAGGACTGAGGCAAGCAAACTCTTTGACAACTTTGACCGGAAAAAGATCCAAGAAATTAGTTATTATCAGAAATAGAAACCTCAAGTAAATAAGAGTATTCCTGATAAGGCATTGTAGATTCTGAGAATATCCCTGGAGAGTACTCTAGAGGAGGGTAACAGTTCTGCGAAGGAAAAACCATATATTCGGCTGAACACCAAAGAGATGGTGATATCATATTATATATAATATAATCTGAAACCTGTGGAGTTGTTTGTGAACACAAAATACCTGAAAAGCAGAGGAAGGTGAGGCACAATGAATCTAATCAGATTGTGGCACATCTGTCACCTCTCCTACCACTATGACCAACAGCATCGATATAAGTTGTGATTCTCATGAACATATATTGATAAAGTTTGAGAGGTCGAATTGATTTTTATCGTTACCAAGGGTACGCCGACGTTGTCCGATATCTAGATATTTTCGATCTTTCCATTGTCCCTCTTCTAGGTTTCAGGCGCTCATTCCTTTTTTGATATCTTCACTCCGAGTTATTCTGGGTCTTCCTCTATTCTCTTTGTGATATCCTTACCATTGCTTGTTTTGGTAGTATATGGTCGTTCAAGCGTTGGACATGGCCGAATCAAGTTGTTTTCTTTCATTGCCTTGGCTTTTGTAGGCTTCTCTATGTTGATGTTTGTAACATTATGTATAGAAGTGTAGCCAGAATACTGTTAACAACATGAATAAACTTATGACTATGTCTTGTAGCCGCATTTGCTGTCGTTTATTTTAATTCCTACATTTCCCGAAATACAAAAAGGAAATGGGGTGGAAAGCACATTTTTTGAGCCTCTACGGAATTCAATGCGCTTTTAATTTATGGAAACTAATTCCACTGCTAATGTCACATTTATTGGTTCGACTTCACTGGAAGTAAAAGCTCTACTATCAACCATTTCCACAGAACACGTGAGGTGTGGGGCTAAAAAGGGTTAATCTTGAAATAAGGTCCAAATAAGAGTGACAACAGGAACATCGCCTTTTTCAGGAAAACTGGTCTGTATAGAGGAATTTAACTTGATTGGAAAAGGGTGGTGAACCAGAATGAAAGAGGTGAGAATTTGTCTAGGAAGAAATATACTTATGTTTGAAACTGGCCTAGGAATATTTCGAAACTTTCAGGGAAGCAAGTTACGTTTATGCTTGTAGCAGAGTAAGAAGCAAATTAGACAGGTGGATAACCCCAGAAAACAATAGATAGTAAATGCAGACATCGCGATTATATCGGACAAAATACCAGAACTTCTGGAGTTCGGACTGGCAGTGTAGCTCAAAAAGTACATAATTTCAATAAGGGTTAGGGATGATCCAGGGTTCTCAAGATATGGATTGGAGGTAAATGAGATGCATACCAGACTAGTGATAATGACATCGGTGTGCTTCAAGCAAAGAACTTGAAATTAGGAGTATGGGATGAAATTTTTTCTCGTGTAGGATCACCATTTTCTGAGTACAAAACCCTTCAAAAATAATTTCACCAACAGAAAAAAATATTATGAATTGAAGCATACTACTCTGAGTATGATTGATGTTTTGAGGACAATTGTTTGTTTTTACTTTGCAAAACTTAGTTCAATGCAGTTTTTTCTTGAAAAGTTAATCATTTTCTTGAACATGTACTATTTGTTGCACTAATCCATTGCTTCTGCAATAATTCATTGGCGATCTGAAAAGGTTAGGTCGAAGAAAGTAGGCTTAGGAGGATCCAGGGTATGGGAAGAGAGAGCAGATCAGCTAACCAGAAAAGGTGGGAAATGGTCAGTGCTAGGGTCAGACAATATTCCTAAAAATTACTGCTACTCACCTTGTAGGTCTGGAGTATTGTTTGGCTGCATGGAGCATTATATGGTGCCTTATCTATCGAACGAATAGAATACCCCATAAAAGAACTATATAACTCAAATGTGATGATATGTAGATGGGACAGTCGGAAAGTTTACTGAACTCTCGAAACGTCTCAACAGGAATAGCTGGGTAGATACATTTTTGCATAGTATATCTATATGAGGCTGCCATCTCAAACCATCATCAGGAGTCAAGCCAAGCTTTTCGACGGATTCCTATTCACATATATTCCTATTGTCTCCATTTGAATCACCCAATGTTAGTTATAAACGGTACTGTTTCTAAGCACGATTTTAATCATCCACCGTATGTCACCCATTAATGAAATGTTACCTAACATACTGCCTCTCTTTTCCTCTCTAAATAAAATGGCACTGCACCGTTTTAAACACATTTTCCTCAAGAATGTGTAGTTCAGCCATAGATAAATACGCGTGGTCTTCAAAAGATATTTTTGGCGAAATTCTTCAATATCAGAATTGAAGGCTTCCTCTTTTGATATCCAATTTTATCTTCAAAAAATCTCGAATATCTCATTTACTATCATATCCAATGAAACTACGTTGACACTTATATTGAAATGAAATAAAATGAAAATAAACGAATTAACTTCGAACGAAAATGAAACTAAATCAGTTTTTCAGAAGGTATCCTATTCACAAATATTTGCCAAATGAGCTCACCAATAACTATAAAATTCTCACCCTCTCATTCTAGTAAAAGCTTCGCTCTACTGTTAATTCATTTGTCTACCAAAGCTTGCGACTCACCATAACACCAAAATTTTCTTTACAACAGCAAGATATTTTTCAAGGTTTAAATAATTTCTCGATTATTCAAATAACACCCAGTACTATCAGTACTATCCAGTACGAATACATTTTTGTGAGATTGGATCAGTGCTGTATCATTTTCGCAACTAATTATATGAAATGTGGTTTGAATGAATGATAAAAGGCAGAGGGCCCCGCATTCTATTTTTGTGGTAACATCTGAAAAAATCGAGTCTTCTTCAGCAGTTATTTTGTCTTGTTTTCGTGAATAAGGAATGCTCACTCATTAATATTTTTTCAAATTTCAAGAAATCAATACGGATGAAAAAAATGTTTTTGCCACGATAAGTTACTTTGAACACCGAATTATCTTTTTATGAATGATTAATCGTATTCTGGATTTGCATTACAAAAAATGATAATAGATTGAGAATTAGTTATCCACGAAGTTAATATACTCTAAAGTCTTATTCCAGTAAGGGTACCCATATGCGATATATATCGTAAAAATTTTATTATTTACCAAAATTTTCATTTTATCCCATTTTATCAGGTGATCGGTATTGGATTCCGGAATATTTTCTGATAATCTTAATTTTGTGATTTGTAGATTTCTAATATAATCTCGATGTTCATTTCTTCGCACTTCCAGTGTTCTTGATGTCTGACCAACATATCTGTCGCTGCACGAATGAGATGTGTTGTATATGCATTTTTTCCAACTATTTAGTATATACAGTAATTTATTTGAGCAAAAACTCCATCTGTGCAATCATTCACGCAAAAATTTTGTTTTCGGTACGAATTTTCTTCAGCAACGAAGAGACTAGGGTCGGCTCTGGTTTCAGTCGTTTCAGGAGATTCAGCTCACCTGTATTTCCACGGTGACTCATGACCGTTAATAATACAGTAGCTGGTCATAACCGTTGTTGGCTGAAACACCGGATTTTGTGAAGCAATTTGGAGTAAAGTGCTTACAAACTCGCAACAGCTCACCGTGAATCATGATAACCAATTCGTTAATATTTTACTGTGTGTACACCTATTTGAACTTTCTAATATGACCTTATTACTTATATGAGGGTTGCATGATAATAATATCATATAAGATAGGACAAAAACGATGCTGGGGGATTGTGTATTCAGATATTCATATACTGTCAACGAATCTATTAGGCAAGTCATAACATCTAGAATATCCGGTGTATCAAAATGAGATTTGGTATAGGTGAATAGTATGTGAAGAGGAGATTTTTCACTTTCCGGTCACTTCCGGTTTCATCAAAAATGGCTCTGGTTTCGAATTTTTAAATGGGACATTTTTGGATTTCTGAAACAATTATGGATTAGAATGTGACATTTTGAAGAGATTTCACGCCTACTTCATTTTTTTAGAGTCACTTTTAATATTGCATTTAGGTGGCTATGATCCGACGTAAACTAATCTGAGGACCTCAGGTGATGTCAGAAAATTACAATCGCAAAGTTTTAGTGACTAGTACGATAGATAGGAATAAGTTGGCAAAATTACATTTTTGTGTCTTTCAAATGTCAACCATTTTTTGACAAGCACTTTCCCAAAAAAAGGTTTTTTTGACGAATCTAACGATACTAATTTATTTGCGATTAGATTGAAAATAAGAACATAAAGAACATAAATCGATTATTACTAAGGAAAATACTGGATAATAATTTATTTACTTTTGTCAAGTGTGTCATGGATAATAATTCATTTACTCTACTATGGATAGCCATGATTCATAATATTTTGCAGTTATTTTTATCAAATCTTCTTTGGAAAACAAAAAACTCACTTAGGTAAATTTCAGTTCAATTTTTCTTCAAAATAAAGTATACTCAAATTGAAAAAGTGGATTTGTTATAAATATTTGGATAATTTCATAGAAATTCAAGGATTGCTGCTGAGTTGTATGCTCAGAGATATCCCGATCGGCAACATCCAACCCATCGCTATTTTCCGTATGTTGAGAATCATTTTAGGCAAGAAGGAAATCGAGAGGCGGAACAGAGGTTTATCATAAATGAAGAGACTGAAATTACCGTTCTTGCTATGGTTGAGGTTGGTAAAACGGTTTCTTTAGGAGAAATTAGTCAAGAAATGCAGATAAGTCACGAATCCGCAAGAAAAATACTGAAAAAGCATCGCATCGCACATTTAAATCACATTTGTATGCTGACGATGACGATAGAAGGGTAGTGTTTTGTGATTGGCTGCTTCAAAATCATAGAGTTAACCCAAATTTTATCAACTTTATTCTATTTTCCGACGATTCACGATTTACAAATAAAGGTATGTTCAATAAACAAAATACTCGGTACTGGGCCCAACAAAATCAACATGCAATGAGAGAGGGCAATTTTCAAGAAAGGTTTGGCGTCTGGTCTGGTATCGTTGGAAACAGAATAATTGGGCCCATATTGTTTCAAGGTCAGTTAATAGGGGTTAGGTACTTGAGTTTTTCTCAAAATGAAATCGAAGATCATCTTAATAATCCACCTTTAGCAGTTTTACGGCGAATTTACTTTCAACTCCCTCATAATACCCAGGGCCGATCCTAGCAGGTGTGCTGCCCGTGCACCGCACGCGGGCGGCCAAACTAAGGGGCGGCCGCGAGGCGGCCGCAGGCCGCATTCAGTTATAACAATCAGCTATTTTTTGAAAGAAGAAAAATGAAACGTTAGTGCTCAGTTGTGTTGTGTGTTGGTCTATTGTGCATTAGTATCTTCTCCTACTCTCATCTACACACATTCTTCATTTGAGAGCAAAATTCATGGCAGAGCCGGCAATGCAGCATAAAAAATTTAAATTTCTATAAAAAAAACCAAGGGCCATATTTTTGACACGACTAAGTATGTTTGGTTCCTGTGTGCGGCGCGGCGGCTTATTTATGTACGTATAGTCTTTACGATGTCAGTTGGAACGGCGAAAAAAAATTTAAAGGAGGTACCAGCGGCAAAACCTTTGAAAAAAACCTGCTGCTGTTCGCCGGGCGGCTTTTTTTCAAAGGTTTCGCCGCTGCGGCCTCCTTTGAATTTTTTTTCGCCGTGCCAACTTACTTGTAAAGACTATATATATCACAGTCGGCACGCGGCTCGCAGGTCAATGGTCAAAAGAAACTTTATTTTAGCGGTTTTCTTTATAGATAAGAAATGGATTGTTTCGACAAAGTAAAAGGGGACAAAGTTGAAGGGATGCGGCATCGGAATTTTTTTTGCTACTTCACCACTATATATAAACCATTTTCATTTCAAAATGTTCATTTAATTTATAATTAATAAAGAAAGTCTTTCAGATTTGGCCATCATCTCTATTGAATCCGAAATCTGTGAAAAAATAGATTTTACGGAAATTATTGATAAATTTGCCACTCAGAAAGCCAGAAAAATTATTTTATAATTACGTAATTATAATGAATAGGTACCTAGTCTGTAGACTGTAGAACAACTGATTTATATACTTTTCGTTGGTATACGCATTGAGTATGTCCAAAATCGTTGTGTGTGAAATAGACGTTATACAGGTAGATGAGTTTGAGAGATTATAACGTCAACGTTGAATATTAGTCAAAATAAGAAAAAAATCTCTGGAGGGGCGGCAGGCACATCTGGTATTTGCACGCGGGCGGCCAATACCCTAGGATCGGCCCTGATAATACCAGAGAAGTTCCTAATTACTTAATTGAGCATCAAAAATGAAAAACGTCTTAATCCGCAAGATATGTCACAGACTTCTGTCTTAATCCTATGCTTGGACTTTGGTACATTGTCATTTTTTATTTCATTCTGGAAATTTAAATTATATTTGGCGATATTGTATAACAGAACAGCAGGTGAAACAGATATAGTAGGATGATTTCGGAATTTTCTTTAAATGTGAGGGTACGCTAATCTCCAGTTCTTATTATAGAAAACGTAAAAGACTGGTCCAACGTTGGAATATAATACTTTATTATCCGCTAAAAGGAAGATCAGCGAAATTATAGTTTAAAATTAAAAAAAACTCGATTATTTAGCAATATGGACTGAAAGGTTTAAAATAATAATATAAAGTCATTAACCAAAAAATTCCTTTTATGTAAAAAAACGTGAGGTGCTTGATATCATTTATCTTAATATCATTATGAAAAGTAAGTAAAGAGTTAGTTTTAACTTTTCAGTACGTATTGCTATATAAATGTTCTCTTTCAGTTTTTTAATTAAAATTTTATTTTTAACTTTTTAGTCCATATTGCTAGAAAAGGCTAAAAGAGACTACGGTAGAAAAAATTTGTCGATTAATGCATCCACATGGGATTGTAATTTTTACTAAATTATGGTGAATGTACTAAGACCAACCTGCGCTCTTACCATCTTTGTAATTTGAATTATTTTTTTTTGACGATCTTGGTGAGAATACCAGGTCATCGCTATGAAATTATTGTATTGTCATCAGTCGTTAATAGTCTAGTCAAGAAGTGCTTTTTTAGACAACTTTTTTCAGCAGTTTCGGAAAAATAAGGTGTCATTCGATTCGAAACAGCATGAGATTATTTTTGAAAAAAAAAAGTTCCACTCGCAAAAATTGTAAAAGTTATAGACAATTTACTGAAAAAAAAGTTTTGGTTTTTTGCAAATATCTCAAAAACTAATAGATAAATGAACAATAATCCCCGGCAAAAAAAATGTATAGCTACTTTTCAATTAGTTAAGCAATAGTTTGCTGCTTGAACATGAACATTGCAAGTGTGATAATTTTATTATTATTACACACTATATTCGATTGATATAAAAAAAAATACATTAAGATAATTACAAAATACAATACAATGAAAACATTTTCAAATAAATGTTCTGGTGCTCTCTTGCTCACAGAAGAGGATGCTCACCACTTATGAGGGATTCTGGTGATATCGGTGATACTCTTGAGTCATTGTACTCGTGCCATGTGTCTGCATAAGGGTGCCTACAGTAAGCCGTGTAGTGTCCGCTATAGGATGTTCCACTATGATTGAACACAGCATACAAGTTGTAGCGACATGGAGTTATGTTATCTGTTGAATAATTACTCACGTCTAATCCTTCAAGAGGAAAGTCAATGGTGACATTTAATTTTCCCCTGAATCTAACCATCGGCGAAAATAGTTTCAAGTGAATAACTAATATTTTGGGCAATTTTTGTATAGATGATGACTTTGTGCATTTTATCTTTTTCTTGCATTTACAACAAGTTGGTTTCTGTTCCCCATCCAAAATTTCTTCCTTAGTAAATGAATCTAAACATTGTGGCAGTCTGAGATGGCCAGTTTTCTATGAAATAGGAAGTGAAAGGTCCCAGAAGGGGTCAAAAACGACAGAACTATGGCCACAGAAAGTACACTTCAACCTTAATTTCAGTTGACCAACAAAGTTATCAACAATTTTTGAGATGTCCATTCTTAGATATCTTGACCAAGACTCTTGTGCCTTTTCAAGGTCGCCCACTTTCTCATCAATTTCTGTCAAGATAGGTCTGGGGTTTTTTATCACTCTGTTTACATATTCATGAAGACCTTCCAATAAATATCTGAGAAATTCTTGGGCATCCTGTTGAGCGTACCCCATGAAACGAGGTGCGAATATTTGTATCTGGCTTTTCAAAGAAAGAGTATTCACCACCCTATCAGTCGATCTTCCGACCAAAGTTCATTTATCACTACCGCAAATGATTTTATTAAAGTACCCTTCATACTTGATATGCTTGTGTTGCTATCCCTCATATGCTCGTCTTTTCTAAGATACTCGAGCAACCATCTGGTATTCGATGAACATTGTGGGTGTTGCCAATGTTTGTCAACCCATTAAGTACGAAAATTCGGGCGTCTACATGCACAAGTGGACTGATGGTGTTTTAGTTATAACTGAATACATCAGTAATGCTGACATCAAAGGAATAATTTCTATCAAACAGTCTCCTATCGCGTCGTTCCATCAGAATGGTATTTTTCTTTGGTTTATCAAGGCATTCTCATCTTTGAATAGGTTTTTGAGGCTGCAAGAAAATTTCATCCAGTTTTCGGGATGAGGAAAGTGTTTCCTCTTTGAATTGCCATACTAATGCGCTGAATTAGAAAAGCATATGATCCAGAATCATTAGTACACTTCATAATTTTTTTTTCAAATATTTTTTAGAAGTTCCATATACTCCATATGTTTCAATTGTCACTGGATAAAATGAGTAAAATTCTTCTATATTTGAATATTTCCGAATTTTCAATTTCTCAGCAGAAGCAATCACCTTTCGTGATTGAGGTCGTTATAAGATGGGAGGCTGCAACAGTATCTACATAGGTGAAATCCCAAACCAAAGGCTTTCCAAATTTCCAGAGTATAAGGGTCATTCCGTCTGGACGTTTTCCGTCGTCTCTACTTATTCCAACAGGTTCTAATTTCCGCAGTTGTGAGAGCTCGTTTTATCAGATCATTTACAGCATGGCGTTTCGAAAAACAACCCGAACTGAACTTGCAGCTCAAACCAAGTGTTCCATTCTCTTCAACAATAGATCCATATCTACATCTATGGCTCACACAAAGTGATGGTCCCAAACGAAGGCCAACTGCAATCCTGAACGATTGGTCGTCTAATAGAGTACCCAAAAAAGCTACCGGGAGAGCATCAAGCCAAGCTCCTGATTCTTTAGAACCTACAGCATTGAGACGAGCCTTTCCAAATTTATGTTTTATTCAAATTATTGACGTCATCTTCAATGAAATACATTTTGTCGAAAATTGGTTATCGGTAATTGTGTTCAGTGCAAAGTACTTTCACATCGTAAGCATTTTTATCACATGTTCAGCAAATGCCTAGGAAGATTTCTATGATTTCTATGAAACGTTATGGCCCAGAGACCAGAAATAAATTCCACGAAGTTTGTCCAATGTATAGATTTTCTTTGTTTTTGAACCAACGAAAATGAGAACCTATGGCAAATCCTTCATATTATATTAATATTTCTTTACGCGTATTTTTTTATTGTGACATGCCGTTACTGATTATTAAAAGTGGGCAATGCATTTTTGTAATAGGAGAAGAGATTAAAGAATGTATTGTGTTGAATTCAATTGAGTGGATAAAAGTAGAATACAATAGATTCCAAGTAAACTCGTTTTTTACGATTACAGTACTTTTCCTTTCCAATGGTCATCCAATACTGAAGATTTTGGGATTGGAGAACGACAAGATGACTTTATTCTGGTATTTAATTTCAACCACTTTTTTCTGAATATTTTTCCAAATAAATACTGGTTTAGGTATGCTCAATTTTTATTTATGCCAGATATGCATTTTCTCCTATAATTATTCACGTTATATATAATGAGTCACTTTATATTACCCAATCTATTAATTTACGCCAGTAACATTATTATGGCTCTCGAATATACGAACACTGAATACAGATGTACTCGATATTGAAGTTCTTCCAAGGTGTGTAGGGGTATTTTATTACTTCAAATGTAATTAATAAGATGTTTCAGGATTAATGGACGAGTCTCACGCACGAAAACCAGACTAAATAGCGTCTGTCGGCAAAGAACTGTTTTTCGTCACGACCAATTTGCGGCTTCTGATAAATTAACCAAGGCGGAGCATCAACACGTGAATTTGGTGTGGAAAATTCATATGACTACCATGTTCTATGTGGAAATGAGTTAATCACGAATTGGCGTTCAATCTAACCAATTAAATATCTATCTGCACGTAATAAAAATATATTTTATTGGTTACGCCACGTGCACGCAGCTTCACTTCCAATTTCATTCGGTTTATCCTTCAGTTTCCTAATAATTAACAAACATAAAAGAGAATGTGAAAGTGGGAAGTTATTGTCCGAGAGAATTCATGAAAAAAGGAAATTGTGGCATAATGGGCAGATCATTAAATTAAAGGAAAAAGCATCCTCAAGTGGGAGTCGAACATGAGGTCGTGGGTTCGACTCCCACTCGAGGATGAGGATGATTATGCCATAAAAGATAATGTAACAAATTCAATACCTCAATCGAATGATTTGTTTTCAAACGTCATTTGAATATGTTTTTCATGGAACATTGAAACAACCCAATGCTCATTTTCAATCGAACTGAGAGTATAATATAAAGGATATTTTCAAAGGTGCAGCTTCTTTTTCATCAGGATGTAGAACAAAGTATGCACCATACGAGGAGTTTATTTATTGATGGTTTTTCGGACAAAAAGTTATTTTTGGTAAAAGTTTGTGCATTCCCTACAACTGAACATGAACCAACAAAATATGGTAAATATATAAAAATTTGATTTTGAGACGAAGTAAATACCCTTATTTTGAAAATATCGGGGAATGTTATTAGAAAGTTGTTCAGCATTAAAAATCATCTAGATTTGAAGTCATGGCCATATAAGTAAAGTTTTATTTTTTTACATATTTTTTTAAAATGAGGACAACGAAAAAAAATTTGTTAAAACGATAAATAGACAACATCCTGTATACGACGGTTTATATAAAAAGCCTGTAATATTACAAATTACACAACTATTGTGTTAACCACGGTCAAGAGTAAAATAATTTTCAATGTTTTTGGTGCAAAGTTATTTTTATTTTTTGTTACCACCGAAAATTACTCAAAATTATACAGTATTGTAACAAGAACTCAATATTCAATAATATCAAACCACAAAACATCAAACTAAAATAAGTATTTCGGCACAAACTAATTACATTTATTTTGTAGAGTTATTCGTGTCCAAAATAATTGTTTTAAGTTGGCTTTGAAAACAAACGAATGTTTGACATTAAGTACTTGACATATTTGCTAAATATTTATTACGTTGTTATTGCTTATTTTGTTAACGTTTGATAATAAGTACTATTTAAATGATATTATGATGCTTACAAAAGAAGAAAAAATTGAGATTATATTGTTGTTTGGGGAAAATACTCCAAGCAGACAAGTTACAGACATTTTCAATGCCAGGCATCCTAATCGCAATATAAATCACACTACAGTAACCCATATTTCAAATAAATTCAAAGAAGCAGGCAGTTTTAATATCAATTTCAAAAAACCTCACACAGCTGCAAAAGTATCTATAGAAGTGCAAGAGGAAGTGTATTTAAAAGCTATCGAAAATGGTAAGACATCAATAAAACAAATATCGACATCTCTTGATGTACCTTCTACTAATGTACAAATTCTTTCAAGAAAAAATTAATTCAAAGCTTTTATACACAAAATTTATAAATGTTTAAAAGGAAGGGATTTTATTCCAAGATTTGAGTTTTTCGCATGGTATCAGAGAGAATACGAAGAAAACGCACGGTTTCCAATTAATATTTTATGGACTGATGAAGCAACATTCACAACTAATGGAACAGTAAGTTCACAGAACTGTAGATGGTGGGTTTCAGAAAACCCTCATTTCATTATAGAAGGCAAGCAAGGACCGATACTCATTTAAGGTAAATGTCTTATGTGGACTGTTAAACAATACTGTGATTGGTCCCTTCTTCATTGATGGAAACCTTAATGCCAACCGATATTTGCAATTTTTACAACAAGATTTATTACCAATTTTAAATCAAATGCCGCGTAGACAAAGAGACATAATTTGATATCAGTCAGATGGAGGTAGTGTTCACTGTAGTGTAGCAATACGACAAATTTTAAATGAAACATTTGATGGAAAATGGATAGGACGTTATCCAATACCAGCGCGCTCACCAGACTCAACCCCAATAGATTTCTTCTCTGGAGGTTTATTGAAGAACGAAGTTCACAAACATCGTCCTTTTAGGGATAGAGAACATTTAAAAACTGTGATTACTAATTGTGGCCCTAACTTGAAAACTGATGGAACCCCTAAAAACTTTTCCCCTTTCAGCGCTTGGATGACATTTCAAAAACACTGAAAAATAATTTCTTTATTCGTAACAAAGACCTCAAATACCAATTTCTATGACCCTTACTTGAAAAATAACTAAACTCTATACAACTTCTAATCTACATTAAACATCCCCCTTAGGGGTTGTATTTCCAAAAACAGTGAAACGCGTATTTTTCTTCATTTGTAACAAAGTACTCAAATACCAATTTATATGGCCCTAACTTGAAAATAACAAAACTCCTATACAAACTTCTAATCCACATTCAACCCTCCTTTCAGCCCTTAGGGGTAAATTTCCAAAAACACTGAAACGTATTCTTTATTTGTAACAAAGACCTCAAAAACCAATTTTCATGACCTCAACTTGAGAACTAACTACCTATACTCCTATACCAACTTTCAACACCGATTTCAACTCATACAGAGTAAAATTTTCAAAAACCCTGGAATACTTGTATCTTTAATTGAAAAGAAAAGTCCGAATACCAATTTTCATGACCACTTTCATCCCCCTTCTCAGCCCCCTTCTCAGCCACCCTTTTCACTCCTTTAGGGGTGGAATATCAAAATAAAAAAATCTTCCTAGTGGTAACGAATTTTATTATAGCAAAACGGTGTCAAAATTTCAGCTCTTTAGGTCCAGTGGTTTGGTCTGGGCGTTGATCGTCAGTCAGGACATGTTATGTATAGATTGTATGAGGCACGTACAAAGGGCATTCGCGATTATCATATTCATATTACAGACTAAAGCCTCATTTTGTGTACTTGTTACATAAACTACTATTAAATCCATAATTTTTCGTGTAAAACTCGGCAGAAATAAAGAAAAATACTTTCAAACTGAAGATATCAATTCCGATTTAATTACTTAAAAAAATTACTGAATTCCATGCCGAGATGACAGAGATAATGGATGCCAGACTAAGTCATGGCATCTCATCATAAATATAGCAGTTCTGGGTAAAACCTGTTAATGATCATGTTTACAAGTAATCTGATATCGATGATGTTATCTTAATTGAAAAATTAATGTAATCCTATATTATTCACGCGATATTTTTTATGAAGCCTTTTCGGGTTGCTGAGATGTGCCGCCTTTCATTTTTGTGGAGTCGTTTTATTCTACTTCATCCACTGGACAATCTTGATACTGCCAATGAACTGTCGATTCAATACAATGATCTCCTCAACACCATTTCTCGGTAATAATGAAAAATACAAACTTCTGTGAAATAGTAATAAATCCCAGAATCATGATCACCACTAATATGTTTCGTGATGGTGAATGGAAGTCCATTTGTTATTACAGACCCAAACAATGGGCAGGTACGGATTCCAAAGGAAATGAATCGTTAGATAAAAACATACTATTTCTATTAGAGGATAACTGAATCAGTGGCTCCATAGAAAATGAATTATTGAGAGAAAAATACGGGTATTGTGTGGTCTTTCTATGTAATAAGATGAATGAATGTACTTTTGCAACCTGCTGGGTTATATATAATTACAATAAATTATATAATTAATTTTATTGGGGTAGGTGCGGTGAATATGCCCATGTTAAGCGAAATCCTTGATAGAAATTAAAAATGCAAAATATGCAATTCGGTTTATTATAGAAAGCGCACCTTTAAAACCAAAGAAGTGATGTTCAGACAGTATTGGATAATTTAATCTTTGATATTTTTTTTATACCATTTTTTTTTATTTGTCTTACTGGCCATATTACCAACCCTGTCGTCAATATGCCCATGGCATGTTCCTAATGTGCCCAATGATTAATTTTATCGATAGCAAAACAACATATTTATATGGCAAGTATATTTATTTGGAAAAACAAATTGAATGATGACAACAAACTAAAGAAACCCAAAATTATAATTCAACTGAAAAATTGAATTCGAAACTTTACACTGGTAGGTAGACATCACTTAGTACTGAGAGCTGAAACCATAATCATGGGAGACTTTAATGTACATAACGCTGCCTGGCTCAAATTCTCTAACAAAACAGATGATGCGGGTCGTCAAGCCGAGGCCTTCGCCATCACTCATGGTCTAGAACAACTAGTCGAGCTACCAACCCGCATCCCTGATGTCAACAACCAGTCTGCTAATACACTAGATCTTTTCCTCACCACCAATCCTGACCCGTATAGAATAAAAGTTTGTGCCCCACTTGGAAACTCTGATCACACTCTCATCTCCACAACATGCTCTTTCCATTTACCATCGAGCTGCACAATACCACCCCGTCTCATGTGGCATTACAATTCGGCCGACTGGGAAGGTCTTCGTATGTTTTTCTCAGCGTTTCCATGGAAGAGAGTTTGTTTCTCTTCAGTAGATCCAACACGATGTGCTGAGACAATTTCTGAAATCATCATGTTGGGGATGCAAACCTACATACCGAATACCGAAAGAAGGACATCATCCGATAAGACCTGGTTCAACAGAAACTGCTCTAGAGCTGTGGCTTCCAAACAGGCAGCATACCATCGATGGCTAAAAAATCCGGGCCCTGAGACCAGAGCAGCATATGTCGAGGCTAGAGGCATATGCAAAGAGACAATAGAATGCTCAAAAGATGCCCACAATGCCAAAATAAGATCAAAACTTGCTGAATGTCCTAACGGATCCCGTTCATTTTGGTCTTTCGCCAAAGCTGTGGGAAGAAACTTCACTTCCAGCTCATTTCCTCCTCTAACCAAAGAAGATGGAACACTAGCAACGACTGCCCAGGAAAAAGCCAATATCTTTGCGCACCTATTTGCTGGAAAATCCACTCTGGATTCATCGGGAAAACAACCCCCGAACATTACACCTATGACAGTCACATGCCAGAGATCACCTTTCGCCAACGTACTATCAGAAAGATTTTGCTGGGTCTCAACACCAACAAAGCCTGTGGATCTGACGGAATCCCGCCGATTGTTCTCAAGAAATGTGCCCCCGAACTAACACCTGTTCTTTGCAAGTTGTTCAACCACTCTTACAATTTGGGGGTATTTCCGTCCAATTGGAAAATTGCAAAAGTACAGCCAGTCCCTAAAAAGGCAAAAGGCCCTACCTAGCAACTACAGACCTATCGCACTGCTATCTATTATTTCAAAGGTCATGGAAAAAAGCCATCAACATCGAGCTCATGAAATATCTGGAAGACTCAGGAATTGTCAACGATAGGCAATATGGCTTCCGCCATCAGAGATCAACTGGTGACCTGCTCGCTTACGTCTCACATATATGGCAGCTATCTATTGAAAAGTATGGAGAAACTTTAGCTGTGGCATTAGATATCTCCAAGGCGTTCGATCGAGTTTGGCACCAGGGACTCCTCGCCAAGCTTCCGTCTTATGGCTTGCCCCCTCAGCTGTGTTCTCTGCTTGCTAGTTTTGTCTCAAACAGGTCTCTCCATGTAGTGGTCGATGGAGTTTCATCTGACACTCTACTCATAAATGCTGGTGTTCCGCAAGGATCTATTCTCGCACCAACACTATTTCTACTTCACATCAACGACCTGTTGAAAGCAACTTCATGTCCAGTACACAGCTTTGCCGATGATAGTACCCTCCATACCACTTTCTCTTCCAGGGCCCCTATATCAGCCCGTGAAACCAGAAATGAACGAGGAAGAAATGTTAATAATATAAATATGGAATTAGCAACAATTCTCGAGTGGGGATCTAATAACTTGGTAGAATTCAATGCAAACAAAACACAAGCATGTCTTTTCTCTAGAAAAGTCGATCTCACTGTGCCTAACATAACTTTGTCAGGAGTAACCATACCCCCTGAAGTCATCCATATCGATGCTTGGTATTACTATCAGCAATAACCTTCCTGGGAAAATCACGTGAGGTCCATTGCCAAAAGTGCATCCCAAAACTTGGTTTTTGTTTCGTGCCAAGAGCTATTTCACCCCACCCAGCTGCTTATGATCTATAAGGCACAGATCCGACCTGTCCTGGAATACTGTTCCCATATTTGGAGCGCGGCACCTAAACATATCCTGGGGCTTTTGGATTCTGTCCAAAAGGGCAATTCGTCTCGTCGGTGATGCCTCGCTTACAAACTCGCTCACTTGTCTGGAACACCGTAGAAAAGTTGGCGATTTGTCTCTATTTTATGAGTACAAAAAGTAATTATCAAAATAATAACAAAGCCTATTTTAAAAATATATAGATTATTCTCAAACTGAGGAAACTCTTTAAAAAACAAAACAAAAGAACCCTAATATCTCTGCCTTAGGGCATATTAACTCCCCTTAACGATGGGCGTATTAGCGACAGAAACAGAAAATGCATCTTAAAAGTTGTTAACGGTAATTTATTGAATTTTTTATTGAAGGTAATATACGAAAACAATGGTAAAAATGCGTATTTTGAAATGCTGTACTTACAGTTATTGTGAACAAACATACACAATATTTACACTATTAAAGCACGTTTTATTTTTATAATCGATAGCGCCGAAAACCATGTCTTCCCTTCAACCTCTCTGGAGAGACTAACAAACACAGATTTGGTTCATAATGCAATGATATAGCAAATGAAATGAATAATTATTTCTCTGAAATAGGCTCGAAGCTTGCATCAAAAATAAAAAATAATGACTCAAAAGAACAACATACAATATCTCTAAACTCTATATATCTCCGTCCCACCTCTATAACCGAAATAAAAAATGATATTTTGTCCTTGAAAAATAATAAATCACCGGGCCCAGATGGGATTGAAAATGAAATGGTCAAACTGTTATTAGAGTATATAGCTCCACCCTTGTGCCACATCTTCAACTTGTGCATTCATACCGGAATAGTGCCACAGGCTTTCAAAACAGCAATCATAATACCAATATTTGAAGGAGGAAGCAAATCATGTGTGGCAAACTACCGACCGATTTCGCTCACATCGGTGTTTTCTAAGTTATTTGAGAAAATAATCGAAAGGCGGCTTATGGATTATCTTAACCTACATAATATAATTTCAAACAGACAATACGGGTTTAGGGAAAATCGAAGTACTCATACCTCACTTCACAAATATACGCTGCTGTGGATAATAAACAACCATGTTTGGGAGTTATCGTAGATTTAGCAAAGGCCTTCGACACGGTCTGTCATAGGCTTTTGCTGGAAAACCTTGAATATCTGGGCATAAGAGGAATTCCACTGGAACTCCTCAGAAACTTTCTCGATAATTGCGGACAAATAGTCAAAGTAAATGAGACAAGAAGTAGTTCAAGATCGACTCACTGTGGTGTACCACAGGGCACAGTTCTTGGTCCCGTACTATTTTAATATATTTGAACTCCTTACTTACCACCGAAACTACTGGAGAAATCGTTTCGTTCGCTGACGATACAGTCATTATTTATGTTGCTAATTCATGGGATGAAGTAAAGGAAAAGGCAGAAGAGGACTTGGTAAAAATAAATGATTGGTTCAAATCTAATTTATTAACGGTGAATGTCACAAAAACTAAAATAATACCATTTTCTTCATACGATCACAACCTACCAACATACAGCATAGACTTTGATGGACAAAATGTTGTGACAGCCCGTAGTGTACGTTATCTTGGAATATTCATCGACTCTTGCCTAAAATGGGACATCCACACAGAAAGCCTCAAGAAGAAAGTTCGTTTCCTATTGTACAAATTTTGTAAATGAAGATATATACTCCCACTAGAAAAACTGAAAGAGATATATTTTGCTATCGCAGAATCGTTATTGAGCTATGGTATAATAGGGTGGGGCGGAGCCCGCAAGGCTCTGGTGGAACCCCTGCTAGTCATTCAAAAGAGGATTCTCAAAATAATATCATTCAAACCCTTTCGATATTCATCCGACAAACTCTTTGATGATCTGAAAATACTAGATATCACACAAATATATGTGAAGTCAGTGCTGATGTTCATCTTCTCAAATAAATGTTACCTAGATGAACCTGCACATTCATATAACACGCGAAGTATGAGAATAAAGAACGCATATCTGCCGAGAGCCAACAAAGCGTTAGGGCAACGATCTATTACATATAATGCGCCAAAACTATATAATAACCTTCCGGAAAATATAAGATGCATCAAATCAAAACGGTTTTATAAAAAAACTTTAAAAAATGGATCTTGCAACGTGGAAGGGAATACTTTCGTTCAATTATTCATTAAATAAATAAAATAAAATGAATTCAAATCATCCTATTCATTATAGTCTACATCTTATTGATTATGTATATCACGTCTTATTGATTATGTATATCACGTCTTATTGATTATGTATATCACGTAGACTTAGTCCTATATCTTATATAGTTATAGGAACATACTTATAAGTTGGGAAATAAATCAGCAATTTGAATATTGCACATAAATTCATAAAAGCAAATAAACATAAACCTCTCCATAGACAGTCCTCCCCAGGACTACATGGCGTTTCTGTTTATTTACTTGGTATTTATACATATTTTGTCCTGAAAACTTTTTTGTTCCTTACCTAGTAAATAAACATATTTTATTATTATTTTTATTTATTAATGCTGTAAGTACGAAATATTGAAGTGTTGACCGCCCCCTATCAGCAAATGAGCTAAACTTTTTAAAATTGCACCGGGTGAGCATATTACCAGCATGGGCATATTCACCGCACCTACCTTAGTTATAATTCTATTGATCTTCTGGCTTTCTACTTCTGAATTTCGAAAGAAAACAATTATCATCTTGTGGGGAATTATTCCATTTATATAAATCATTAATTTGAATTTCAAATATTTCATGTCATATATATATATATATATATATAAATTTCAAGTATTATATGTTCCAAGTAAATATCTGTCTTTCCAATTGAGGCGATTTCAACCTATATCAACAATTGTTTCTAATAACAGATTACAACTCATCATAAAATCTCTCTCGGAATTAAGTGAGTACTATTTCATTAGGTTTTCAGTAGGTAAACCACATTAACCCAAGAAAAAAATCCTGGCATTTAATCTCGGCAATTAATAGAAAATTTCTCGGAAAGTACAGCCACTCAATTGGCTGGGACAGGTAAGGGAGTTTCCGACGCCATTCAAATCAGTTTTCGGCTAGCTAGTCTCTCGAATCGTTCCTCGGAGCGTATATGTTTACGAACGAAAAGTGGGAAGGAAATACATGATAGTCATGTCATGAAAGTGTTCGCTCCGGAAACGATCGATCTCGCGAATTGACCACCAGTTCCAGACTGTCTTGGCAACGTTCAGTACAGTTTCAGTTAGTTCTTCTAGTTGTTAAAATCTCAATTAAAAATTGCTTTTAGATACAAAAACATATTTTCAGTACCATATTGCTTGGTTTTCAAATACAACAAGTATTTCCAGTTACTGCTGGTTTTTTTTTTTTTCGAAAGCTCATTCACTTCTGAAGTAAAATGTTCAATTTCGAAAAATATAGGGATGTAATGGATTCCGCAAAAATCTAGAGATTCGGTTTCCGAACATTCCGAACTTTCATCTTTTCTGGATGGGTGAATTGGTGAATTTTTCCATATAACTTAACATGTTTTCAGAATTATGGCAAATGATTAGAAAAGCTGTTCATGTTCCCTGAGAATAGCCGTTTGGTATGGTATTTTCGTCTCCTGAACACGAATCCAAGATAAAGACGCTCCCGTCTCACGCCCTTTCCGAACAATAACTCTTGAAACTACAGACTTGTGTTATTTTCAAGCAACATTTTTTCACCCCAAAATCACCCGCAATTCTCTCTTCTTTTCATACCAGCACAAACTACACATTCTCAATCACTAATTTTCGGCACATTTTAGTACAAAAACTAGCCTGTTATATCTATTTGTTTCCTACTAAACCTTTGATTTCTTCAGAAATATGTTATTCATTGTAAATAATATACAGTGCGAGTTTCTAACTTGGAATAAATTCAGTTACTCAAAGACAGTTGTTTTGTTAGAAATATGCCCGGACATGTCGATTTTTATTTTGAATTGCGATCTTTTTTATGTAAGAAAATGTTAAATTTGAGATATGACGTTATCGACTTTTTTTCAAATGGCAATCCTAATTTTTTATGACTATTCTTGAAGGGTATAACGTACTATACATGCGTACCAAATATAATTTTTTTATTCCTTGTCGTTTGACAGATATGTAACAAGCATCAACTAATGCGAGAAATGAAGGAAGCTGACTCAATGAAATAATTCAGGCACTTTAAAAAAATTCACAGGGACGGGCCCATGGGGGGTGAGTTGGGAGATCGGTCATCACAAGTTGGCAAGTTGGGAGTTGACAATGGGACTCTAAGGACGAATTGAACACCACATAAACAAGGTGTCGTTCACGAAAAGTAGGGTGTGACCTTTTTTTTTTTTTAGTTGTATAGTTATGAAGTTGGGAGAAAATCCATATTTCCCTCCCAATAATTTGCCTTCGATTCATGTCAAGAGGTATGTGTTTATAATTTTTTGTCAAACTGGGTTGATGTTGACAATGTCAAAAAAAAAGGTTAAATAAAAACAGGTAAGGAGAGTAGCATCGTATCGAGCGAGGATATTTGCCAAGGTTATTAGTTTGTCGTTTTGTGAGAAATCTAACAAAATGCCGTTCTTAACTGAAACCCACAAGATTGAAATTTCAATGATGATTGGCTACGGACAAGAATACAAAATGAAGTTATTCATTTAATCAGAGAGAAGTATCCTGATTTACCACCCATATCGCAGAGTACCATAAGCAAGATTGAAAAACAGTTTCGGGAAAATGAGCATTTAAGAAAAACAAAGAATCATCGTCAGAGTGCCCTCAATGAAGATGTCGAAATGAATTCATTCCTCTCTGTCGAAGAAAATCATCATGTTCCCACTAGGCAGATAGCTAGGGAACTCGAAATTAGCCTGTCTTCAGTGATGAAAATTCTGAGAACCCATAAATTTCAGCCTTATAAATGACAATCCTCCGAAGATGATCTGGAGAGAAGAATCCAATTCTGCGAAGAAATGATCGATCTACTAGACAGAAATGTAAACATAGAAAACGTCCTGTTTTCTGACGAATCGACGTTTACGTTAAATGGTGAGGTAAATCGTCAAAATTGTCGTTATTGGGCAGACTACAACCCACACTGGATGAGGGAAGGCCACACTCAATATAGAGTAAAAGTAAATGTTTGGGCAGGGATTGTTGGTAATCGAGTAATAGGACCAATTTTCTTCCAAAGGAATCTCAATGGAGATAGATATTTAGAATTCTTGCGGGAAGAACTAGTTCCGACTTTGGCTACTCTATTTCCTGATCCGGATGAAGCCGATGTCCCGAAGAGAAACATCTGGTTTCAACAAGACGGTGCGCCTCCCCATATTAAAAGATCTGTCCGTGCGTATCTGGATGATGTATTTCCAGGCAGATGGATTGGTAGAAGAGGAGCTGTTGAATGGCCTCTCAGGTCTCCGGATTCAACTCCTATGGACTATTGCTTATGAGGGTACTTAAAAAGCAAGGTTTTTAACACCAAACCGGAAAACATTGAGCAGTTACGAGAACGAATACGACAGGAGACTAATTTCAGCCCAAGTAATTAGAAATGTTCAAAACGAGTTTAAATTTCGTTTAGGATATTGTCAGTTAGTTAATGGACAACATTTTGAGCATTTATGAAGAAACATATTTGAGTTGATATCAGATAGATCAGGTGAACCTCATTTTCGAATTAGTTGATGTTTGTTAAATATCTGTCAAACGACAAGGAATACAAATTTGATACTTGGTACGCATGTGTCACTTACTATACCTTTAAAGAATAGTCATGAAAAAAATTAGGATTGCCATTAAAAAAAAATCGATGACGTCATATCTCAAATTTGAGACACGCTGTATAACATTTTCTAACATAAAACGAGCCCAATTCAAAATAAAAATCGACCTGTCCGGGCATATTTCTAACAAAACAACTGTCTTTGAGTTACTGAATTTATTCCAAGTTAGAAATTCGCACTGTATATTTCCGAGCATTATAAGACAGTTTTTCAAAATCTGTCACCATGCCTATTGCGTAAAGAGTTTTTCATTCATATGTATCTCCATCGAAAACTGCAGTAGGGTAGTTCTACAATAATTGGGTAACTTTTTGGATGATAATGCCTTGGTAGTTTTTTAATTCAGAAGATCGTGAGAAATATGTGATTCTTAAACTGCTGTTTAAAGGGACAGTCAAGTTTTCCATTATTTTGAAAGTTATTCAAGTTTTCAAAAATTTGACCACTAGGGTACTTATACATAGAGCAAGGTACTGACAAAAAGAGTCATTCTGCTCAAGAATCAGTTTTTATTTGTCATTCAAAAATAGAAATGAAATATCAGTACCAGAACTGTTATCATTAAAAATCTTCTCAGCCAGAAAACAACAGATATTCGGGAAATCAAACTTAACCTTTTTTACTCATTCAATAAACCAGTCTTTTCTGCATTGATAAAAACATGAATGAACGTTTGATGAATGAACATAATGATAAATGAACACTGCAAAACTGGGCGATTGTAAACTGGGCCGATTATCAGTTAATGCTCACTAATGAGTATGTAATCTCGACTGGCCAAAATTGTGTACATGAGTATGTAAACTCTGCCACCTCAATTATCATGACACTTCATTTGAGGAAGATTACTTACCAGGTAATCTACGTAGATTTCAGGGAATATATTCATAATTTGGAAGTACCCACTCATCCCCTTATGATTAACAAGTTTTGCACCCTGGATATAAATAGAAGTGTTGAGGGTGATTGATAAACAGTAGCATCTTAGATTTGTCCAGTGAATCTCAGTCGTTTGCGTGTAACCGATTATGGTTATACAAGTAGCAGTCATGAAAAGTCAGCGTGGTAATGTTGTTTCAATAATAAACAACTACAAATACAATTCCAAAGAAGACTTCAAAACGGACGAGAAGAAGTGGAGGTGCAAACAGCCAAAGTGTTCTGCTAGTGTTTACACCGTGGTGGGCAGTGATTATACCATCTCGAGATCAAATTTTACTCACAATCATGGTGCCTGCAACATTAAAGATATTCAACGAAATATCATTACAAGCTCAGCGAAAAGAAAAGCCGTTGACGATATCAGCAGTCGGCTAACTAAAATTTTACATTCAGTATCTTCATTAACAGATACAGCAGCTCTTCAGACAGAGGATCTAACCTACATAAAACGCAATATATACAACGCTAGAGGAAAGTTACTTCCTGTGCTTCCTGAATCTCAAAGTGAAGTTCATAATGCACTAAAGACAAATACAAATTATCGCACAAACCGAGGTGAGAAGTTCTTGTTGGTGAATGATGAAGATTCCCACATACTAGATTCAGTTGCGTTACAAATTTGGAGAATCTGTGCAAATGTAGCAAAATCTACGTAGATGGTACATTTGACTACTACACTAGATGTATTCTGCAACTGTTCACTATTCACGGCTGCCTACATGGACATTATAAACCGCTTGTGTTTTGTGTGCTGCCGGACAAATGTACTGAAACGTATATAAAGTGCTTTGAACACGTGAAGAAGTGCTGCAGCAACTTTACGTTCTCTTTTTCCCCAAAAAAAATCGTCGTCGATTTCGAAAAGGCTATCCACAATGCAGCTTGTACTTTCTGGCCGCAAGTCAAACCAATAGGATGTAGATTTCATCTATCACAATTTTGGTGGCGTAAGATTCAAGAAGTTGATCTTGCTAAAGAATACAGAAATGAAACAGAAGGAGAAAAATGGTTGGGATACTGTTTTGGACTTATGTTTGTTGAACCTGAGGAAGTAGGAGACGCATTTGCTTTTTCGTTAGCTGCAATTCAGCCCCAAGAAATAAAAATTCAAACATTTGCGGACTATTCAGAGGACAATTATGTGGCGGATTGTGCAATCTATCCTCCAGATGTATGGGCGTCTAAAACGTCAAGGGCCGATAGAAGCACTAATTCCTGTGAATCATTCCATTCACATTTAAAAAACTATTTTAACGCGCCTCATCCTTCGATATTGGTTTTTGTTGACTTTTTATTGAATTATCAATGTGAAATATATGTAGAACTTCAAAGTGTGGACAAATTCGGACACAAGAAAAGAAGAGGACTATTTAGACCGTATTATTAATGACTACAACGCTAAGAAAATAACTACGCTGCATTTTTTTAAACTTGCTTCACATTATTACAATGAACAAGTTCTAAATAATAATTTGAGATAATATATGTATTTTCGTTTGTATGTTACATATTTTTATTTTAATATGTGTTATTGTTAAGTGGGGTTGTATATTATCAATTTATCAATAACTGTATTATCTATGATTTGTATATATTTTGTCTACGTATACACCGTTAATATATGTCTTTTTGGAATAGAAGTAATATAACCTTCAAAATGGATTTTTATTTCCTTGCCAAAGTGTGACATTATAATGTTGAAAAACTGATTCTGATTCTCAGTAGTAGGTTAGTTTACAAACATAGGTTACATGGTAGACCCGTAGAGTTCTCAGAACTGAGGTTTGGTATCTCAGTTTTACGATCGGCCGAGATTACATACCGTATTTTGGGGCGTCTTTTAATCGAGAAGATTATAAATCCTTAAGCGGCCGAGTTTACATCTGCCCGGGGCATTCAGTGTACGCAGTGTTGATAACGAATTAGGTATAGTAATTAATTATTTTTAACCATTGATTCAGCCTTAAAATATGACTGAAGTATTCTAGAATACATTTATAAAAATGATTTTGTGGAAATTAAAATGGTTTTCAAAATATGAACAAATATTTGCACAATTTTGGGGCTGTGACATGACAGGGTACTGACTTTTGGAGTAGTTATTGAATAATTTAAACCAAATAATTTCGTCAAATAATTATTTGATTATGATGACCTAGAACAGACCATAATTGTCTTCTATTCTATAACAAAAAATAACTTTCAAACCTTATTCCCAATAATTTATAGCCGGATGACATCGAGTTACCCAATTTTTGTAGAACGACCCATTAAAAACTGCTCCACTCTCCCCTGGCGAAGTAAAAATATTCGGGTGTTGATAGGCCCGGTCTCCAGGTATGGTGTGAGTTTCCATAAACTGTCGGCAGATATTTAAGATCCCATTTGGAAATCTGTACAAAGTTATAACAAGCCGTGAAAGCATCCTCGCGGTCCGACAAAAGCTGTTTCAAGATGTACACTGCGCCGAAAGCCAATTTGGTGTGTATACGTGGCTGGGTCACAGGGGCGGGTAGAAAGGGGCGGGCAAGTTTTCGAACCAAATGATCTTTTCCGAGAATTTTCGGTTATTACTTATTACACGTATAAGGTGATTAACATCGAGAATGCTTTGGTATGCCAGCATTGAGGAGTAACACTTCTTAAAAATGTTGAAATGAACAATAAATATTACATTGTATAAATGATTACTCCCAAATTATAGTATACAAACCACAGAATGTTTTTTTTCGAGTGTAATATAAGCGCATAACGCCCAATTTTTTTCAAATTTTCATGAAAGCATTTTTCCTGGAAATTTTACTGAATGCGATTTGCGGTCATGAATAAAGTGCTTCATTCTTTGATAATAAGGGGGCAAATTGCACGAGTTCAATTTCCTAGAGGCAAAATGCTTGAAGAAAAATTTAATAAAATGCGATAAAATCCTCTAGCACGAATGAAATTTGATGAGAATATTTCCCGATTCACATTTAAAACTGAAAAAAACTACCAAAATTCGTGTTATTTTCGAATTTTCAACGAGGAAAGTTACAAATTCATTTATTCATAACACCGGCCGACATGATATTCCTTGTTTAAAATATTATAAACTTTTTCTACCAATTTTGTGGTGCTGACGACGAGACCAGACCTCAGTTTTTTGTATCACGTCAGGTTTTTAATAAAATTAATGTATTGGCAATTTTATTTGCTGTAATAAAAATAAGTTAAATTACTAAGTTTTGGCGCTTTCTTTTCAAATTGTGCGACCTCTCGTGAGAAAATCTATTAGTTGCAACAGCGACACACCCAGTTATTAAAGGCGTTACATGAAAATAAGCCGTTAAGTAACTTTGTTTACAAAATTTATCTGAAATATTAGGTTTATTTAAAAAAAGTGTTAGTGTTTTACTTTTGATATTCATGAATCTTGTCAATGATTTGTGGCTGGACAACATTTCCAAAACGAAATGTCTCAATACATTTTGTTACATTTGTGGAAATTGTGATTTGCAAAAAATTGCTGATTTTGTGCAAAATGCATATAATGCTCACTTTGGCTTTAAAATACAACTCAAATCGTGCGTATGATGGAAACAATTTGAAAGATAAGTGCCATGTGAAGTGGAATGAATAGAAAAATCGAATTAAACGGTTTTCTTCACATAAAGGATTCAATATAAAATTGAACCAGAAAATGGTAGATCTCAGGTGAAAAACAACTACTTTCCTGGCAAATACCACGCAGAACGTTGAATGATATTCACCTGAAAATCCATGCATACTTCCATATAATATCAGGTGAATATCATTCAACGTTCTGCGTGGTATTTGCCAGGAAAGTAGTTGTTTTTCACCTGAGATCTACCATTTTCTGGTTCAATTTTATATTGAATCCTTTATGTGAAGAAAACCGTTTAATTCGATTTTTCTATTCATTCCACTTCACATGGCACTTATCTTTCACTATATGCTAGACGGGCTTGCCACTCTACTGAGAAGCAATCTTTATTTAGAAACCTATCGAGGTGGGAGATTTTCGGAGTGTTTCTTTCTGTCACTAGGTACCGCCAGTTAAGTTTATCTTTTCCGGCGTACCTATAGGTGTTACAAGCTCGATGATGGTTTGTTTACGTTGTGTCTCACTTCAGCCAGAGTTCTTTGGACCTTTGGCTGGTTGACTACTCCGTACTGATGAGGGCCAAGAAGCCTGAAACCGGTATGCGGATTGTTAGGTGAACACGACATAAATTAAACATAATCGAGCTTATCAGAAAGAAACATTTGCATTCAATGTCCATTGATATTATATGGAAGTATGCATGGATTTTCAGGTGAATATCATTCAACGTTCTGCGTGGTATTTGCCAGGAAAGTAGTTGTTTTTCACCTGAGATCTACCATTTTCTGGTTCAATTTTATATTGAATCCTTTATGTGAAGAAAACCGTTTAATTCGATTTTTCTATGAAACAATTTGTTGAAGCATTGAACAAAGACAATGATGGTTTTAAATACCTGGGTCAAGAATTCCCAAGATTATCTAATGCAAAAATAGAAGAGGGAGTATTCGATGGACCACAAATCAGATCTTTGATGAAAGACGGCGAATTTGATGCAACAATGAATACTACAGAATTAAAAGCTTGGCTGGCTTTTTAAAAACGTTGTTAACGATTTCTTAGGGAATCAAAAACACCCTGACTATAAAAATATCTTGGCAACTTATTGATAAATAATTGGGATGCAATATGAGTATAAAACTCCACTTTCTAGATTCACATCTGATTTTTTTCCTGAAAATCTTGGTGATTTTAGTGAAAACAGGGAGGACGGTTTCATCAAACACCAAAACTATGGAAACAAGGTACCAAGGTCGATGGAATGTGAATATGATGGCTGTTTACTGCTGGTCACCGAAACGTGATGATATTCACAAAAAAATCACACCCAGACGTAATTTTACAGAAAAGCGCAAAAAAAACACTCTAAATAGTCCTATAGTAATGATTCATGACTACCCTACACGAAATCGTCAAAACATCCAACCAATTATTTGAGACTGTCAAAAACACGCGATGGAATCTCCTATTGGGCACCCAAGCTATACAACGCCCTCCCTTCGGAAGCCAAGGAACTAGAACTCCACAACTTCAAAATAAAACTCAAACATTTTTTACTACAACATGCCTTTTATGATGTCAATGAGTTTTTCAATGGTACTCTTACTTTTCAGAACAACTCAATTACACAAATTTTGACCTAATTGCAATGCCTATCAGACTTTAATGTGCGATTTTATCTCTTTTTCTAAGCTTTACTGTACCTATATTTTATCTTTATTTTTTATTTTTGCAATTGATGTATGTACAACTTCAAATGACTTGTGTAACACTTTTGTGTCCTAGCACCAATAAAGAATTGATTGATTGATTGTACTTGATATTTTCTTCATAAATGTTTAAATGTACGTATTTGTAGCATAATAATTGATTTTTTCTTAAAATTTTAAAATAAACGTTTTTTTCCTTTTATAGAAAAACCTGATGTGACAGAGCAAATATGGAGGTATTTCTGTGTTCAGAACACTCAAATTAAACGATATCTAACACTCAAATGAAAACAACGTTACAAAAATTTTAATTCGTTGGCCGGTGTAATTGTTATTTATTTATGCTCTGAACTCACTCAGAAACTCATAACATATATCAATTTTTCACTATGAATTGAAAAAATGTATCTGGGACCGATTTTGACAAAAAAAAAATATCCACTGCTAGAAATCGAACCCGAGCCGTTTGCATGACAGTCTGGTTACCTAACCACTACTCCACCACAACCTTTCGTGATTTTCTGATTATACTGCAATTGAATAATTCGCGTCCTTATTCGACACCCTGAGGCTCATTTAACGGGCTGGAAAAGGTATTTTTCAATTCCAATTTCAAATCACTGTATGTAGTGAGCTCAAAATCCCTTATTTAATCAATTTTGAATTTACTGTTTCTTTATAGGAATTGAATGTGGTGACATATAATTTTGATAGGAACCTAGTGTGGTTTTATCGCAAAACAATCTTGAATATACTGTGGTTTTATCAGTATAAAACAGCGAGAAGACATTTATCACTATAAAACTCATCTATTTATTTACAAATTCTGGCTAATTGAACAGAATTCCAAAAAAAGCATCCGCAAAGAAATAGTTATTTACAATAGTAGATGTAACTTATGAGTAGATTATATCTGATACAGATAATGCATTATGTACATACATGTGTTATCAAGTTGTTCAGTTGGTAATTTTTTGTATGTACAAATACTACTTAGAGAATATAAAGCTAGAAAAAGGCAGAGAAAGGACATGTACTCTTATTCTAAGTACAGAAACAGTTTTTTTAACAAGTTTTTGAGTTGATACAGGTTGATAGTGAAAATATCGAGTGATAAATTGGAGTTGTTACAGGGTAAGTTGAATGACCTCTGCATACGAACTAATGGGGAGTTTTGTCTAGATTCTTTCTACAACAGGGAATGTTGAAGGGTTCTTAGGTTATTTTTACCGGGAACGTTGAAGTTTATTTTCGCAAGTAAATGAGAGCAGTCGATTTCATGATTGATAATTTTGTAGAGTGTGGATAGGTCTGACATTATTCGTCTTTTACAAAGCGGCATAATTTTAAATTGTGTTTGTATCGGGTGATTATTGTGGCCATGGATAAGTGTGTTGTTTTTAAAAGCAAGAAATCTCAATACTTTGTTTTGGACACTCTGTATTCTTGATGACTGATGACTGAACATTTGGGAGTTCCAAATAACTGAGACGAAAGTGAGCTTACTGTTGACGAAGGCGTAGTACAGGGAGATGATAGTTTTTTAATTATAGAAATATTTGCTGTTTCTTTTTATGAACCCAACCATCCTGTTTGCCCCGTTGACCATTTTATCTATGTGAGTGTTGAAAGTCCATTTCGTGTCAAGTGTGACACCCAGATCCTCAGTTTCGTGGACGTATGTTAAGTTGGATTGATCGTTGTTATCCCAAGTAGCATCATAGTGACGGAAACTGATACTACAGCTTCGACTCACTGGTTATTACGTAATCACCACTAAATCCATTATACAGTAAGAATAACTAAAATATTATATTTGCATGGTTGTAGTTACGTAATTACATCTATGGTAGCTACTCCACAATTCTTTAACTTGTTGGTGTCAATTGAGGGTGAACATTATGGCCACTGAGCAGAATCACCTTGAAGGATTTCAAACTTGAAAGTGGAAAATAACCGTTGCGGTAACTATCCTGTATCACTTAAATATAAATTAGAAGTCACAATCACTTTCGATAGAGTATGATAGTTTCGGTGACGTTTTTGTAACTTCCATCAAACCCTCAATGTGGCAGGCACTCATTTGTGATATGTGGTGATGGTTGCCACGTTCTTGCATAAGTGATTGCCACAGTACGCATTTGATAAAGTCCCTCCAAAGTTATAATTACCTTTAAAATTCACCATCCAGCAGTGATCTTGGTCCGCGCGATGAGGAAAACTAACCTAACTTTTCCCAAATTATTTTATTGAGGCTTACAAAGAGTTCGTTATATCAGTTACCTGAAACGTGAATGATATCTATTCAAAATGAAAAGTATAATTTAAATGGATCGAATCTCTGACTTGTGCGTCTGCTTAATATTCATACTTTAATTGTTGATTCAGTTTGCATAAATGCCATCATTTTCATTACTTGTTGATTGATATTTGTTACTTGATAATTCTTGATTGCTTTCTTTTTAACAATTATTGGACATGTACCCACAATGTCGAGGTTATATCTTTGAAGTTTCAGGTTATAATAACCGCGACGTGTCCGTCACGTTTAAGAGTATAAGACCTATTGTAGTTTTTAGGTTATAACTTTGAAGTGGTGAGTGATGGGCCTGCGACGTGGGTGCCACTGTCCAGTATCGAAAAAGTTAATCATTCAGTTCCACTGACCATTTTATGATGAGAGTAACTTTAGAGTGGTATATTTTCAGTTTCTGCCACTTAAAAGTTATATTCTCAAAGAGTCGCCATATTTACAGGAATATGCTGGGTCGCCATTAGTAGAGAAATGAACGAAACATTCTATTAAGATTTATTTGTCGTCAGTACTGCATCAAACGTAGTAATTTATTACGTAAGTATTGGTTTCGAATAACCAAGATTGACTAGAAAAATGTTTGAGGGATTTGAGTACATAATTCCAGAGGCGAATTATTTCCAAAGTTATATTGTTATCCTTGAATAAAGAGTATTCAGATGGCGCGTGCTCACAATCGATATACAACACCCTTATTTCACAGTAAACTTTCCATCGTTTTAATTTTATCCCGATCAGAAGTTTTCAATTCCAATATACTTACGTGTTTGAATGTTATATATTCTTAAACTTATAGTCGATCGAGTGTTAGGAATGAATAAGGCAAAATGGAAGAATGAGGAACATTTATTATAAAAATATGTTGCAGGGCAGAGATCGAGCTACATATCAATTACACACGCACAGTCAGTTGTTCAACGTGTCTAGAGTGGGGCACTACATATTCACCTTTTTGCCAGGTGACGGTGGTTGGAATGTGACTATCTGAGATCCAGGAACGTAGATCGGAACGTAGCGGCCACCAAAAAAGTGTTTCCATTTTGGTAGCCGCCGCGTGATAGAACCGTGTATATTACGTGGCAGTGGTTGTGGTCAAACACCTCAAAGTTTTCTAGAATCGTGGCTGCTACGTTCCGTCCACTAAAAATGCTACTTGGGATACGTGAGTCGAATGATATTTTTGTTTCTGGAGTATGTTATGGCAAAACATTTGGTTGGGTTCAGAAAAAGACCACTTCTCTCGTAGTATTCAGCAAGTCTGTCAAAGGTCAGGTCATCTGCGTATACCAGTATTCGGCAATGTTCAAAGCAGTTTTTTATGCTTGTAATATAAATGATAAACAATAGCGGACTAAGATGGCTACCTTGCGGAACACCTGAAACTGCTTCGAAGACCTGTGAGTTGAATCCGTTCACTTCAACTATCATTTATCTTTTTGTTGGGTAGGATCATATTCATTTCAACAGTGGCTTTTTTCCTCGACATTTTTTTCGGCCGCTTTTTTTTCCGGCTGCTTTTTTTCCGGCAGTTTTATTCGTAGATTAATAATAATAATATTTATTTTCCATTAGACACAAAAATGATATGTATTGGGATCGTCAAAGTACATACAAAGCCACGCCAGCACAATTCACAGTGTAAATAACACCGTTGATAATAACAAAATACAACAAAGATACATTTACATATTACGAATCATAAAATTGTTGTGAATTATAAAAACAACTCTCAATCAAATAATTCTTCAGCAAGTTACTGAATTTTTTTAAGTTTGTTATATCTTTCAAGCATTTAGGGAGCTTATTGAAAATAGTGAGACCTGCCAGTAAAGGACAATTTGGAGTTATTTTATATTGACGAAACGGAACATGGAAATCATGTTTCTGTCTAGTGTTCTATCACGCGGCGGCTACCAAAATGGGGAACACTTTTTTGGTAGCTGCTAGGTTCCTGGATCTCAGATAGCCACATTCCAACCACGATGTGGTCACCTGTCAAAAACGTGGATATGTAATGGCCGACACTAGACACGTTAAACAACTGACTGCGTTTGTGTAAATAATATGTAGCTCGATCTCAGTTCAGCAACATATTTTCATGATAAATGTTCCTCAATCTTCCATTTTGCCTGATTCATTTCTGATACTCGATCAACTATAAAAATATATAACATATAAACATACAAACGCGTAAGTAAGTATATTGAATTTGGATACTTCTGATCGGGATAAAATTAAAACGATTGAAAGTTTTGTGTGAAATATGGGTGTTGTATGCCATGGGATACTCTTTATTCTTCTTGGTTAGTTGAATCAAATACTTACGTAATGAATTACTACGTTTGATGCAGTGCTGACAGCAAATATATCTTTATTGAATATTTCGATCATTTCTATAATAATGGAGTCCCAGCATATTCCTGTCAATATGACGGCTTTTGGAGAATATAACTTTAAAGTGTCAGAAAGTGTAAATATACTACTCTTAAGCTCCTGCCATCATAAAGTGCCCAGTGGAACTAAATTATTAACTTTTCTACCACTGGAAAGTGGCACCCACGTCGCAGGCCCATGACTCACCACTTCAAAGTTCAACCTTAAAATTACAATAGGTCTCATACCCTCGAAAGGATGACATGTCGGGCTATTATAACCTGCCACTTCAAAGTTATAACCTCAAAATTGCGGGTACATGCTCATTGATTGTTAAAAAAAAGGACATGTAGCAAGTATAGTGGATTCATGCAGCTCCAATCAACAATTATCAAGTACCAATTATCAATTAACAAGAAATTAAAATGATGGCATGTATGCGTAAAGAATCAACAATAGAGGTATCAATATTCAGCAGGAGCACAAGTCAGAGGACAAAATCAAGAAAAATTGTCTATTGAAAATGATAACCCATTTTATTTTGAATGAATATTATTCACGTAACAGGTAAAACGAACTTTTTGTAAGTCACAATAAAATAATCTGAGAAAAGTTAGGTTAGTTTTCGCCATCGCACGGATAAATCCACGGTCACTTCAAAATCAAGGAGAATTGTCATTGAACACACATAACCTTTCATATTGAATAAAAATCATTCATGTTTCACGTAACAGGTTGAACTAACTTTTTGTAAACCACAATAAAATAATTTGAGAAAACTCAGATTAGCTTTCGTCATCGCGCGGAATGGGGAATTTTGAAGGTTATTGTAATTTATAGTGACTTTTATGAAATGCGTACTGTGGCCAATCATGGAGATAGCAAGGACGTGACAACCATCACCACATATCACAATCAACTGCCTGCCACATTGAAGGTTTCATGGAAGTTACCAAAACGTCACCGAAACTATCATACTCTCTTGAAAGTGAATGTGACTTCTAAGTGATATTTAAGTGGTACAGGATGGTTACCGCAACGGTTATTTTCAACTTTTGAGTTTGAAAACCTCTAAAGTGATTTGCTCAGTGGCCATAATATTTCAGACACCTTAAATGACACTAATAAGTTATAGAACTGTGGAGTGGCTACTACAGATGGGAATTACGTGACTACAACCATACAAATATAAATTTTGTTATTCTACTGTATAGTGGTAGATTTATGGTGATTACGTGATAACCACCTAGTCGCAGTTGCTGGTCACTATAATGCTGCTGGGGTTGTGCATGATATAATGATAATAATTGTTGTTCTGTTAAAATGCTTCTGAGATTTCTGAAAAGGTAGCACAATGAATTCAGTTTGTTCATTACGAGGGTACAGTGTTTTTTCCAGTTCAGACATGCATCCATAGTTATCCCTAGAAATGTTGAGTCATCTGAGCTGTTGAGTGTTCGATCATTTATTTGAATTTACTTTTCGCACTGTTTTTGGCGATTGTGGAATCTCACCAACAAGTTTGTCAGCATTGAGGTACAATGAATTGGATCCGCACCAATTCACAACTGACTTCAGAGTACTTTCACACTTATCAAACAGAATATTATCCACATTACCAGACACCACCAAGGATGTGTCATCAGCATACATCATTATGAATGAGTCTGTGATGAAGTTGTCGATTTTATTTATATAAAATAGCAATAATATTGGACCTAGCACAGATCCTTGTGGGACGCCCATCGTAACATCCAAGCGTTCAGAATCAAAGGTTGTAGTGGTAGACTCACTATGAAGTTTTAAGCTAACAAACTGTTGTCTATTCATCAAAAATGATGGGGTCCAGTCATAGGCAACACCTCGTATACCATACGAATAAAGCTTTGACATGAATTTATATTGATTGACACAGTCGAATGGCCTGTGCTGAGGTCGCAGAATATGCCAACAGGGAATTCTCCTGATTCGAGAAACATTGTAACTGTTTCAATGAATGAAATTATTGCAGTGTTTGTGGATTTGTTGGTGCGAAAACCATGTTGATTATCTGAGAACATTCGATGTTTTTTTATGAATTTTAATAGCCTATCTAAATAGGAGTACTCAAAAATCTTGGGAAAACCCGAACTTATTGTAATCGGCCTGTAGTTTTCCAGTTTTTCTGGATCCTGCTTTTTTTAAATTGGAACAACTTTGCCGACTTTCAATATTTTCGGAAATGACCCAGTTAGAAATAACAAGGGAGGTGAGTGGCATTATAATGAATGGGAGAGATTTCTTGATGAACAATAATGGAACTTCATCAGGGCCGGATGAGTATTTGTTTTTGATTTTGTTGTTAAGCAAAAAAGTAATACCTCTGTACCTCCAGTGAAAATTCTGTACCGTAAATGACAATACATGGTCGCGTAATACGAATTCTTTGAAACTTCTATGTGAGATTGTGATCTAGAATTTATTGTATACCGAAATACGTGTCGTGATTTTGTGAACCCAATTAAGTGAAAATATTTTGGTGAAGTGTTCTTTTAATTACTCTAATTGCCCACGATATCACATCTTCTATAAAGGGTTTATGCAGATTTGTGAGAACTTCTGGCTATTGCAACAAAATTAGAATCATCTATATAAGTGACTATGCAGAAAAGTTATTGAAATAATTGATCAGATCATTAGCGTACATGAGAAATGTAACGGGCCTAATCGCCCCATTTCTAAGATGAGTTTGTAGTTAACACAGCCGAGAGTTCTAGAGAAATCAGTGAACAGTGCACCAATGTGAAGTTTTCCATCGAGACCATTTATCACATGCTTATTGAAATAATGTTTCGGTGTTCTTATTTTAGATGAATTTCTGTTGATTCGGTAAAAAGAGTTCATTGGCAGGAAAAAGAGACAAAATTGGTTTTAAATATTCAGCTCGGCGACTTGGAAATACTTGGAAGAAGACTGTTCCCTTTGTAGTTCCTATATAGATTGTTCCCTTCTCTGAAAATGGTGTGACAAGTGCAGCTCTCACTTTATCGGGAGAATGTTGTTTCACAGACAAATTCAAAGCATATATCGTAGGTTTACACAATTATGCAAGTACCTTTGATAACATCAACTGTTTGAAACAGGAGCTATCGTTGGGAGTTTGTTTTAACGATTTCCCATATTTCTGAATATTTTTTTATTTGGGTTGTCAAAAAATCAAGAACGTAATGAGTTCAAACAAAAAACTGTCAAAATTCGATGAATATACCTTATAATATCATAATGATAAACAAGAATCACGGAACAAAATATGTGGAAAAAAAAGTTCATAAGATTTTTTTTGTCAATTTTTAAAAAAACGTAAAGCCAGAAGAGAAAAAGCTTTTTGACATTCAACTCGGGGTATCTATATCACCAATTTTGTTTGAGAGAATGCAGTTTCTTTAAAAAATTGTACATCGCCTTAATTAAGGAAAGACAAATGTAATGTACTACGAAAAAGCGTATTTCTATTTATCAATTTTTGTTTCTGTGTAAGTGAAAATTCAGTTCAGACTATTAAAAATCCGAAAAATCGTTACAAGTTCAGTAAGGGTCAATTTTCTGGTTTTCAAATGATTCCTTCAGTTCAGAAATATCGCTTATTCTATTTGTTTCATATCAAGAATTTTTTTCGTATTAGGTATATCCCAATCGAATAACCATACTTTGATTTAGCTGTATACATTGGTAACCTGAATATTTTAGAAGATAGCACCACCTCTAAAAGTTTATTTTCTCGAATTTCAACTTGGTGATAATACAGCTGGCTATAATCAGCGAAAGAGTGGCTAAAATTGTTTGACATGTCTCTGAGCATTTGACATGAATGTACTACTTGAAGCAAGGTCCTCGAAATGGATTTTTGTGTTACATGTTTAAAATTGGACCTGGAATTTTTCCCGCAGTACATCAACAGAATACATGAAGGGTGGATTTTTTTTTCTTATCAAAAATAATTTTTCCTCCACCCATAACAGTAAACTAAATGTTTTCTCACTTCATATATTTTTTTTATTCTTTTCATTTTCTGACTATAAATCCTAGAGAACAAAGTAGTCACAACTAATTGTTTAATCAATCATAAATTTTCTATATGGATTTCAGTAGTTTTCTCATTGGTCTGCACTTTTTCAAGAACTTGTAGTTTTCAACTGATCTTATCAAAGCAAACACCCCAATTTCTTTCATGGTCACAATGATTACAACAAATGAAAACGAATAATTGTTACTCCTAGGTGAGAGCACTAGTAAATAAGACGAATAGGCAGTTTTTTCAATTCTGTAAAAATTTCAGAAATATCATAAGGACAGTTCATATATACTTGGCTTGAATAGAAATTGAATGTAGAATTCTTGTTTCCAATCTATTGAAGAACCAATATTTTTATTTCGTACATTCTGTCAGTATTCTCATACTACTTCTATTCCAATTTTATGCCTTCTTTCCATCGAATATCGAACATCCAGGTAATCGATATCTACGCCACTGAATCATTATTAACAGGTAGACAACAGAGCCCAACTACTTATACCCTACTAAATACCTCAAAGAAAGCGGTACAATGCCAATACCTCAGACTAATACAATCCATAACAGTTGTAAGCTTTAAAGCACTTAGGAGGTTCTGAACACACCAGCTTTGACTGACCATTGACCCATTGTCGTTTGTTTTTTTTTTTGTGGTGGGATCTCTCGGTAGTTATCAATGGACGAAGGGGCAAACAATGATCGTTGTTGAAAATACGATGAGAGAATATAAATACTTTTCATTAAAAGGATCGGTGATTTTCAATTCTGAATCAGAACATCTGTACCTCACAATCACAGTAATTTTTTTTTTGTACATTCGTAATTTTGTCACTTAGGTACTGTGAACAAAGCCTGTTATTCTTGAAGCGTAATACATGGGAAAAACATTACTTTTTATTTTTATTGGCAAGTTAGTGGAGGCAGAATCAAAATAAGATTCAACGTTTAGCTTTGATATACAATGTGGAAACCTATGGTGGAATAAAATCCGTATCTCCGTAACAGAAATATATTTTTTGAATCTATTTTTTCTACATAAATTTTTTTTAACCTCCATTTAACCTTCTGCCCTACAGGTCAACACCTCAAAATTTTGTAATAAAAAGGGGGGTTGAGTTGTACCTTGTTTTTAAATTCCCAATACAACCAATCTGTTTTTATTTCTCTGATGCTCATTCAAAATTAATGCATTTTGAATAATGAACATTTGTATTTCAAAAATTTATTCAAAAAAATAGTTTTATTTTTGAAAATAAAATTTTTCCCAAAAATTTTAAACCCTCTTTGTGCTGCTGTAAAATTTTAATTAGCAAAAAAGTGTCGCGTTTTGCTGTGCTTGGAAGAAATTTGAGTTCTTCATGCTTTAGTTAAAAATAAATTAATTTTGACACACTAATCACTAAGATTTTCAAAATGTACCCCTTTCACTTCTCGACAACAATCCAGCCTCTAATAAAATTCATTTCTGACGTTATCGAACATCTGTGGAGTGATCGCCTGCATTTCTGCCGTTATTCTACCTTTCAAGTCTTGTATGTTTGCAGGTTTTATTTGGTAGACCTGTTTTTGATATGACCCTATGAAAAATCCTATGGAGTAAGGTCAGGTGATCTCGCCGGCCATTCCAACTCATTTCTCCGACCTATCCATCTATTCGGGAATACTGTATTTATATATTCTCTTACAGGAACTCTGAAATGCAGTGGTGCTCCATCCTGTTGAAACCATAGAGAAGACTGTGGTACATTTGGATTAACTGGGTTAGAAAATAAATTTCTTACCGATCAGGTTACCCTCAAAAAACTTTGGTCCAATGATCCGATTTCCCAGAATGCCGGCCCAGACAGACTTTTTCTGGTCTCTGAGTATGTAACTCTCGCATCCAGTGAGAATTTTCTCGAGACTAGTATCTACATTTCTGACGATTTACATATCCATGTGGATTCATCAGAAAACAATACATGGGTTAGCAATAATTTATGTTGGTCTAACTTTCTCATCAATTCCTCACAGAATCCAATCCTGGGGTCAGGATCATCTTCACATAACTCTTGTGTCGGGTGAATTTTGTTAAGGATGTAGTTTTGTAATCATTGTATGACTTACATTGGTATTCCGTGCAATTTGCCTTGTAGAAGTCGTAGGATCTCCAACAATGCATTTAGTTTAGTATCTTCGTCAACGAAAGAATGCCGTCTTCTGAGCAAACACTTCACATGACCTAACTCACGAAATTGTTTTTCGATTTTTCTAATCGTACCTTGTGAAATAGGAGGCAATTCAGGATACTTTTCACGAAACAAATCAACATCCTCATTGGGATGGTTATATGAAGAGTCTCAACACAAAATTTGACACAAGTTTATGTTTCGTTTTCTTCAGTTTTAAAATGCTTCTTTTTCAGAGCTGAAGAAGAAAACAGGCATAGACGGAAATTCCGTATCAAAAACGGATTTTAAATAGGTAGGTAATACAATCAAACAGTACGAAACAGTACCTACATGGGGACAGCTTGTAGATGAAATATGTATTTTATCCATAAACAGAAATCATGAGAAATATCATTATAAAATAGGGAAGCGTAATATTATTTTTAATATATTTATAGTTTCACAAAACATAACATGGTAGTTCAAAGTCATCGTTGTAGTTCGAAGTCAGCGTTACAATTCGTTTACAGTTCTAATTACGTCAAATACAACGATAAACAGTGGGTGTTTAGCAGACATATTGGCTATATAAATCAGTAGCGGCAATTTTCTCTTGGAAAATAGTCGATTTTTATTGGAGCAACAAACATGATTTGAGATTTCAATTCCTAGTTCCTAGAGAACAAGGAAAACATTATTGTACAAAAATCGGTAGTAAACACGAACGCATGATACTTCCGATGACTAATGAAAATGAAATATAAGAATAAAACTCTGCAGAAAATATAATTGAAAATGTTTTAATTATATTCACAGATATATTCACTTTACTCCATCAATTGATCTCAGACACCCCTTGGTGTTTATGATCAAAATTATTCGATTTAAAAATCGGAATCAAGTCATAAATGGAAAATTAGCTTGGATTATTTTTCATTAAATTGAAAAGTTTAAATGCACATTTTTCTTTGTCCAAATAGTAGAATTCGATAAATTGGAGAGGAAACAAGTCATATGAAATAATCCTGGCACACTTCTTTTGAATTATTAACGCTTTTAGATGGATAGAAAGAAATACAACCTATTGCGCACGCACTTTCAAAAAATTTCGGCATATCGAATATTCTCCAAGCATGCCAAAAAAACCTTAATTGAATGCTACCGATGCTAATATCCATATCAAAATTACCAAATGTAAGTTCGCGAAACTGTTCAGTGCGCGTTTTTAACTTTCCATTCAAAGTGCCCTTTCTCTCTTCCTCTTCATAGTCATTCGGACGTTTTGATGCCTTGTGGAAAAATCGAAATAAAGAGGTATTTTTCTATTGTATTTCTCAATTAGTGTAATAAACATAATAATTAGTTCGTCCAATGATTCAGAAAATGAATCAATAAATACCCTACACAAAGCAAAATAGCTTCGGGATCGCCTAGCAGGTTTTCCAATCACATAAAATGGTCTGTAATTTTTTTTTCTCAGCATATAACATAATGTGAAATATAACATATTTTTGTACCAACTTTTGTACCTAAATTACAATTTTTTTATTACAAAATTCATGGTTTCTCTAGCAATCGAAGATGCGCATCTAGGTTGTTACTTCATTCTTATTGGTTTCTGGATACGTGGACAAGGGTGTCATCGAAACGGCAATTCCAATCATGTCATAATATTGCCCAAAGAAACGCAGGTAAGGCTGGCAACATCGTAAAAATAAAAATCACTTTATAGCAGTAGAATTCATGTGTTATGTTATTGACATTGTACAAATGGGAGAAATTTAGGACAACGGCAGTTTTAAGAGTAGAATAATGCTAAGAATACGTTATTTCGGGTGTGTGTGTGTGTGTGTGGTGTTTTGGTTGAATAAATGCGATTGTCGAGTGTTTGAGTGGCCGAAAAGAGCCCTGAAAAATTATATACATTCGAGTATTTGAGAGGGCCACGTTTTGACTTCGATTCGTGTTCAGGAAGCAGTACGTGTACCATTTAACGGCATATTCTCAATTCAACTAAAATCGAACTCTGGTTTATTTGAATTGAAAAATAAACGAGAACACCGAGCATTCCGGAGATTTAGACTATAAGGGTAACGAATTATTATTACATATAATTTTACAGGATGAGTGCTACCATGTAGTCCAAATTAAAGTCCTGAATAAGTTTCTGGGTATCATTCTGTGGTTTCCAGCACTTCAGTTATACTGGTCCAAAAAGGTGTTATATCAATCACATAAAAGATATAATGTCTCGGGATCGCTTTCAATTACTGCTGAAAATGCTCCATTTCTGCGACAACCCCTTATATCTCGGAGGAATTTGTAATGCAATGTATGAAATGGCTAAAACCCAAATTGACATCTGGGCCAGATGGTATTCCATCATTCATTGTAAAGAACTGTGCCATAATTTTCGCAAAGCCACTTACTATAATTTTTAATCTTGCATTATGAACGTGTTCATTCCCTGACAGAAAAAAGGTAAAACATATGCCATATATTAAAAAAAGGCGGCTAAAGTTACAATGAAAATCATAGGCCCATCGTCATCCTTTGTGATTTTAGAAAAGTTTTTGAAATGGTTATCTCTGAGTTTTTATCAGCTCATGTCAACTCAGAATTAGTGGATTATCAGCCATGGTCACCGATCATCCAAAATAACTGCAACTTCCGGTGTCCCACAAGGCTCAGTTTTAGGCCCCTTGTTATTCATTATATTTGTAAACGACGAAAAAACAACCCATTCTTTTTTATTACAGTATTGATGGCACCAATCTCGCAAGGTGCACCAGCTTCACAGACTTAGGAGTGAATTTTGACAATAAATTAACGTTCGTGGAACATACTTGCTTCATCTTCTTATAGAACGCTTGGCTTCATGAACTGGAACTCACAGCAGTTTATTGACCCAATACTCTGAAGCTCCTGTTCGACGCATTTGTGGGAACTAAATTTAAATACGTCTCCATTATTTGGTCTCCGGGCCATAATATCCACTTGAATAATATCGAGAATGTACAGGGACGTTTTCTCAAAACAAGATGTTATAGAGTAGATGGGTAGTATCCTGCACGAGGTATTCTCAGGAGTTATTATTGGGAAGTTTAGGTTATAACTCGTTGCAGACAGGTCGTACATGTCACAGCACAGTTTTCCTTCTCAAACTCCTGAATAACGAAATAGATTCTCCCCAATTACTCTCTTTGCTGAATATACATGTACTGCCCGATCACATAACGTGTTTTATTTGCCGACACCAACACGAATTTACTCATGTTTTCTTCTATCCATCAAATTTGTGTAAATTATACGAATTTTCAGAATGTGATTGACATATTCAACAATATATTGAGTGAAATCAAGGAAGTGATCATGTAATACAGGTATTCCTAATACCTGTTGGTTGGTTGGTTGATTGAAAGCTGACGAGCCAGAGACAGGGTTGGCACTCAGCTTCCCTTGACACTGCGACCAGCTGGGGTCTATTGTATCACTCTGTCGTCAGTGGTTCCTCATTCAAACAGGTTTGTGCCTTCAATTAGGTTTAGTAGCCTGTTAATAAGGTTCTTCGGATTCATGCCTGTTTCCGGGCTGATCTCTCCGAAGGTTCTGTGTCGCCTTCTACTTAGGGCGTCACAGTCGAACTCTGCATATGAACTTTTTTCTTAATAGGTTTTTTCCAGTTCATATGCATAGTTGCCCTGTCGTGTTAATTTTTTCTGAATTATTGTATTATTCATCACTGTATTGTAATTTGTAATCACTGTATTTTTCCCACCCTGCTTAATGCATCAGCTGTTAGGGTGACGTAAAGCTAAATGAAAAAAATAAAAAAAACATATTTTTTCTTGTTTACACTGTCACTACGTATATTTATGTTTTCTTTTCTCAGAAAACTTCCTTACAGATGTGTTTTAAAGACTGCTCAGAACATGAATATAGGAATATTTTGATGTTGCCAAAATAATACTGTAACTAACACGGAAATAAAATCAATATTCATCTAGTTTTTTTTCCATTTTGAGTCGAACAAAAATTGACATTTTGAAAGACCAATTACGTTCCTAAATTATGAATATGGTAGTTTTTCATGAGATCGTATGCCAAAAAGAGTTGTTTGTGAGGAATATTTTGTATTTGAATTTAATTATTGTTGGGATGAAGTTGAAAACGCAACATTGGCCACTAATTGAGGACGATAAATCATTTCCTTCTATAGTGGGTGATTGAAGAAGAGACGAAAAAATATCCAAAGCCTAGCAATATCATTTTGGGAAAGCTCACTTCCTAGCCTTACCCATGTTCCGCCGCTGTCAGAACTGCAATGGGCATCTAACTCATAGCTCAAAAACTATGCAGCCACTCACCAGAAATTATATTATAATGTTTGTATGTAATGCCGTTCGGTTTATTTTTAAAAAGCAAGGGAAATTTTTATTGGATTTCCATAATTAGAAAGGTCAATGGACAAGCAGGTTGAGACGAAGCGTCTGTCTATTGTTTTGAAACTAGTTTGTTAGGGAAACTGGAGTCTGGGATGTAATTTTAAAGTCTATTGTACTTCATGAGAGATGTGTTGTTTCAACAAGAGGAAGGAAAAAAGTAAGAGTTTACCACGATTGTTCAGCAGTAAAGTGTCAGCTTTAATTATCGCGTAAAGTTGAAAGTAGAAAACATAGTGACATTGTTTTTTCATTGTATTCCTGTTTTGGTGAGGTTTATATTCCGGGGAATATCGAAAACATTTTTGATTGTTAGCATTGAAGTAATATTATGTTATCAGACTATGATGGAATATAAACTAACAACTAATCTATGTAAGAATTCGCCGAGTAGAGCAAAAATAGAACATTTACATGATAATCTTCATTCATAATCGCAAAAATACAAAAAATTATTTAAGTTGATGTGTGAACAAATCGGCAAAAGCCGATAAGTGTGAAAACACTTTTCCAACATTGACAAAAAATATTATATAATTTAAAATACTCAAAAAAATATATATATATATATATATATATATATATATATATATATATATATATATATATATATATATATATATATATACAGAGTGACCCATTTGAAAGCGGGCCACCTCTCTAAAACTGTTATTTATTATCCGATTCAGATTTTTTTTTCAGTAGATAGAGCATCAATAGTTCTAGTTGTATGTCATAAATTTGAAATAAAAATAAAAATTTCACGGCCTACTTCGAATTTTTTCCAAGGTCAAAAATCCAAAAAACATACTAGCGATTTTCTCAAATAAAATTTGACGATTCCACTGGATTTGTGATGCTTTCAAATGGGTGTGACCAAAATTTCACGATGAAAATATTTGTTTTCAACAGAAATATGGCAAGTAAAATTAATATCACTTTATCAAAATATTTCGAATAGTCGTCATATAAATCACAATCTTGTTAAAAATATCGTTTGAAATGCTGTTTCAGGTCGTTAGCAGTCGAATTTGTAAACAGCAGTTATTCAAAATGGCGTCAAATTATGTTTCTTCCAAACGTAACTCCATAGTATAGGAGATAGTTATGTCCATCAGAACACTGCAGTATTTTGCCACAGAAATTAAATCAAATCAAATCAAATCAAATCAAATCAAATAGTAATAAATATTCAATAATCAATAATAACCAATATTGATAATATAAATGAACTACAACAAAAAAATGGATTGATATGAGAGTGCCTACACATTAATTTTCGTACTTTTCCATTTTCTAATGCTAACTAACCATAAGATTCGATCAACATTCGATCATTGGTTTGGGGTAATATATGTGCAAGCCTGTCTTATTCTTTCACGTAGTTCCTCTTTGGTGGTTGACAGTTATTCCAAATATCAATCTTGGTTTCATTCAAACATGCTTGGGATACAACATTTCAAAAATATTATTTTTATCAGGAGGCTTTGTAACTTTAGTTGCTATAGAGATGACAAGTCATCAGAACAATAGACGAAAAGACACAAATTTGTCAGTGTTTATAGTGAAGTTCATAACTCCTCAAGTACCTACACTAATAAAGAAGTATGGCTGATAATTTGACATTGCAGGAGAAAATTGAAATAGTTAGACTTCGTGGTAACAACGACAGATCCGGAAGGGAATGAAGAATTTTCAATAACATGCATCCGGAGCGTCGAAATATTAGCAGAGCTACAGTTGGCTGTTTTTTATTTTAATAATAATCCGAAAACAAGTGTGAGAATTGCAAGTTTGGACATTAACTTACCGCGTGAAACAATAAGGAGAAATCTTAGGAAATATAATAAGATGAAGCCCTTTAAACCAAAGTTTCTTCACACCTTAGAAGAAGGCGATAATGAAAAGAGGATGGAGTATAGTTTATGCGCTCAAGGAGAATATCTAAATAACAGGAATTTTCTGAAAAAAAAATCGTTTAGTGACGAGGCAACATTCACAACCAATGGAACAGTTAATTCTCAAAATACAAGGTACTGGACGGAAGAAAATCCACATTGAATAATAAATTGCAGAAGACAGTACTCCCAGAAAATAAATGTTCGGTGTGGAATATTACATACCAAAATAATTGGCCCCTTTTTTTTAAAGCAATTTGAATGGTCAACATTTTTTGATTTTTTTGGAAAACGAATTTTTCAACGCTATGGATGAACTTCCACTGGCAGAAGAAGCTCATCTTCTATTTCAATTAGATGGCTGTTCCATCCACAATAGGAGGATTGTGAGAGATTGGTTGAAAGAAAATTTTCCTAATCGGTGGTAGGGCAAAATAGTGCATTGATCGTGTTTCCCCCCAGATCCCCGGACTTGACTCCATAGGATTTTTTTTTATGGGGCTTCGTTTACAAAACTCACCCAACGAGCAAAGAGGAACTGCGTGAAAGAATAGGACAGGCTTGCAGGGATATCACCCCAAACTAATTATCGAATGTTATGGTTAACATTAGAAAACGATACGATAAATGTATCGAATTAAATGGAGATTTGGTTGAACAGTCCGAAATTTGATGTGCAGGCACTGTCATTTTGACAAGAAATTCATAATCTCCGATCCCAAAAACTCCGAAAACCCCTTCATACCAATTTTGAATCAAATCGGACCATAATTACAAATCTCGTCCGCCATTTTGTTTTTTACCCCAACAAAAATTCCATAATGCATTGTCACCGGAATTGTGAACACCTGCCAAATTTCAAATTATTCGGACGATTAGAATTCGGTAAAAATTAACTTGCAAGATTTGACCCTAACTAACGAATGAACTATCGAGTGAAACTAAATAAAAGCGGAAAGCGTTATATCGACGATTTAGTGGCAAATAAAAAAATGTAACAAAAATAGAGGGTTATCATTTAACAAACAGAACTTAGTTGTGTATCTTAAGTCTACCATTCATGGCTTTTCTGTTCCTTTTCATGTTTTTTCAATACTTCTTTTTTCCTTAATCGTTTCAGATTTATGGAAATTTTGGATTCTGGTTGTCTTGTAGGATATGTTTATTAAGCGCTGTACTGGATTTTTTATTATATATATATATATATATATATATATATATATATATATATGGCCATTGATTCTATTGCACAATACTTGTGATGTCATCCCAATATATTGTTTAACGTAGTCTTTACCAGGAATGCTTTCTAGAGGGGTGCGGAATTGTTTTAATGTATTGTAGGATTTAAGACAAACTTGGAAATTATGTTTATTTAAGAAGTTTCTTGTGTTTCCTGAAAGGCCGTTCACGTATGAAATTGAATTATAACTATTTTTATTTATATTTGGGGATTTATTTTGGTCGTTGTAAAATGTTGGCGTTCTTTGTTTGATGACTTTATTGATAAGATGAATCAGATAGCCTGTTGTTTTTTAGGGTCTCTCTTACTGTATTTAGAATATTTTTTCGTAGTGGAGGTCTGCTCAAATGGAGGGCACTGTCTACCATACCTAAGATGACACTTTTCTTTTGGTTCAAGGGGAGGTTAGGATTGAAATTGAGCTTTACATGAAGAGTTCTCTCTATCTATAATTCATTATAAAGGAAATATCTGAATCTGCAATTTTTCACTTATGTTTTTTTCCAAATATGGTGTTATAGAATATCTGTCAATTAAATAAATAAATAACTTCATTTTCCTTTCGATAGTTACAGATACCATATAGGAATAGTCAAGAGAACAAGATATACACCGAACATGTTAAATGTTCCCTAAGCGAGTAGTGACATGGGGATGCCAAGAATTCATTGAGTTGGCTTTTAAATGAATTAGTCTTTCTGATGCTTTTCAGATTATCGGGAAGCTTGTTGAAAAGCTTCATTGCTAAAAAATTTGGTGCATTCTCTCTCATTTTTGTTTTTGCTAAAGGTACATCATAATTGTTATTCTGCCTAGTGTGGTATTCATGAAGATCACTACTCCTAATTAATTTGTCCTTATTTCTAAAAACGTACATACACATTTCTAAGATATGAATACCAGTCACTGTTAAAATTTTATGGAATTTAAAAGTCTTTTATGAAATATCGGTTATATAAAATCTAACAGATGTAAAATATTGACCTAGAACTGAGGAATTAATTATTTCTGTCAGATAATACAAAAAATAGTTTTTTCTCATTTATAATTCAGTATGTTTCTATCCTCACATCAGAACAGGAGGTCAAAGACAAATTCACAAACACACATACATATAGTGTATCCCATCCCAAACGCATATACCTGCTCCTTCCGTCGCGGGTAATAATAAACGAAGATATATATCTTCGAAGCTATTTGTTCACCGTGACTAATTCCGAAATATCCATATCATTCCGTAGTCAATAAGAAGTTTTTTAAATTCATTCAGTTCTATCAGAGGATGTCTCTTCTTTTCAAATTCACTTCTGTAGATAATTTCCCTTTCAGAATTCGGCCATAAATAAGATCTTCTAACCAATGGACGATTCGACGAGGTACATGATGCTGGCTGGCCCATAGTTATAGCCACCACACTTGTATTGATAGGATTCTATAGAAAATCAGTTGGGATCGATAGTTTTTCTGAATGTTGAAACGTATCTGACCAAAATGAAACGAAAATATATAGCTGAACAAATTTATCCCTATCACCAGAGAATACAATATTCTATCATTAAAAATGAAAAATGTCTTATTCCCCAACACAGCTGACTACAAAAACCTATACAAGGTGTATGTTAATCGCATATCTATAAAAAAACAACTACTTCCCTGACCATTGCCTCGACGGACGTTGATTGCCATCTGATGGATACACGTCCTTTTTACAGGTTCTGATATCAATGGACTATTTCTCACAACCAGTCCATATTACTATATGTCTATGATGTTTCACCGTCGAATGTCAAAATCTGATAAGGTCAATTTGCCAATTTACGTTCAATTATCTGCGTTTTATTTGCCACCAGTGGAATATAATAGAAAACACGCATGTGTCCCTTTTCTAAAATATTTGGATTTGCACATAAAGATTACCACCTAAAAGATTCAGATATAAATTTAAAAATCGTAAAGAAGTTCAATGTTTTTCATAATTGGAAACTGAAAAGGCCAATTTTTCCATCACATTCAAAAACGTGCTCCTAGAGCCTCTGATGGACGTATGTATCGTTACTTCACACTTCAAACTTTTACCGCTAGTTGCTTCGAACTGTCAACTATAATTTCCTCTGTCTTCGTTTAATTGTTGTACTAATTTCCAATTGGACTTTTCACGACTCGTTAAGGGAGTACTTCTCTCAGACGATTTTCTTAGGAAAATGTTGAAATCGAGATATGATATAAATAAAATATTCTTCAATCCCCCAAACTTTGGAATATTTCTTTTGTTTAGTTTTTGAGATTTGTAATAACAACGTCAATGACTTTTACATGCAAGGTATAAGAAATCACTACAGACATGTTTGTACAGTACCTAGAAGGTACTGTGCCAATGTTTGTTGCGAAACGGATCAATATTCACCACTTCACTCAGTCTTCAAAGTTGGTTATGTTTTAGTGGCAGTAGTTGAGTTGAGATGGCGTTATCTCCATTCTGCTAATACTTTGAAATGGATTGACATTAATAGTTTCAATCAGGTAACGCAGACATTAATCATTGTCTGCTTGGCCTACCCTGTACTGATGAGCGACAAATACCTCGAAACCGGTCTACAGGTGAGTTAATATTGATCCATTCACAAACATTTGCAAAGTACCTTGTACGACTTTGCATGTTTATCCATTCGATGTCATTCAACGTCCGTCGAGACATTAGCCAGGGAAGTAGTTGTTTTTTTTATGGATATGCGACCGATATACACCTATTGTATATGTTTTTGTAGTCAGCTATCGTGAGGAATAATACATTTTTTATTTCTAATGAAATTATCAAGAATGTTACAGTTTTCTGTTACTTATTGCAGATACAATCTTCTATATTCTAGAAAATTATTAGCAGAAAATAGGAAAGCTAAGTTTAGGAAATATAATCAAAGTCGGAAATGTGGATTTCAGACTTTATTGATTTTGAAATTGCCAACAATCAAGCTGAGGAAAAAAACAATTGAAAAAAAAACAAGACAAGCTTTTATACAGATGCACTAGGAAGGAAACATTATTTTTTTCAATGTTTGACCTCGGTTATTCTGTGAGTAGCAGATTCAAAATCTTGCCGCGCAAGAATACCTATTTAATATTCGCGGCAAGCTTTTGAATCTGCTTCCCACAGAATAATCTAGGACAAACAATTGAAGACATTATTTTTTCCTTTTAAGTGCATTTGTATAAAAGCGTGTATTAATTTTTTGTAATCATTTTCATCAGTTCTTTTTAGTTATTCATAAAATACATCGTCTTACTGAATTCAGACAAAAATTGATAACCTCCAACCCCAAAAACGTCGTCATCTTGAATTCATGAACTTTGACAAAAACATCAAAATGTGTGACCCCGAAAATCCACACACACCAATTTTTATAGGAATCGGGCTATAACCACAAAACTCGTCGCCATATTGGAATCGCCATGTGGAAATAATGAAATTTGACAACAAATTTGTGATTTCTATCCCCGAAAACCCCCACATACCAATTTTGAATAGAATCGAATCATAATCACAAAACTCGTCCGCCATATTGAAGCCGTCATTTTGTTTTTTCCTTAGCAAAAATTCCATATTGCATTGCCACCGGAATTATGAACACCTGTCAAATTTCAAGTTGAGCGGACAACTAGAAGTGGGTCAAAATTCACTTGCAATTCACATTTGAACTAAATATACATACATACATATACAAATGCGAAGTTCAATTTTTCAATTTTTCAACAGCTGACATTTTGAAACTACCAGACTGATTTGGCCCATCTTCGAACTCATCCGAGGTATTGATGGAATGTTCCATTCAGTGGCCTCCACTTTATTAACAAGTTTCGTTATATCCCATATACATATACAGGGTGAGTCAGAATAAGACCGACAAACTCCGACTAAAGATTCCTCACCTCATTTCGAGGTGAAAAGTTGCTATCAAGGTAATTCCTAAAATGCATCCCCTCAGATATACAGGGTGTCGAAAGTACGAAGAAAAAAATAAGATTAATTTTTTTTTCTCCAAAATTCCCGAAGGAAAGAATTTGAAACTTGGTATACTAATCAAGGTTTATCAACGTGCTAATTTGAAGTTATAATTTTTTATTTTCGTAAACCAGTGGCGTGAGCGTTTGACAGCAGTTCGGCTCATCGATACTCAACCTAAAAGTCCATGTGCCTGAAAGTGGAGGTTTCTGATATAATTGAGAAAAACTGAAGACATGTCCTTAGTAGAGACATAATTTCCTATGTGCAATAATCGCATAATGCTAATATCGGAATATGTGTCAACCTCCTGAACATTATTTAATGTTGGGAGAATCGGAAACATAGTACGAGTAAGTCAGAATGAGACCGATAACTCCATTTTATCATTCATCATATTATTTGATTGAATCGATGTCGTGGATTCACTGATATGTAACCATACTTTCTTGCATATCATTGTTCTGACAGATCAACTGACAAACAAACCCAACCTCAAATTCATAATACTTCACTTAGATAAGAGTTAAGGTCTGAATTAATTTTTGGGAAAAACTGAAGAGAAGTACTTTTAATTTGTTGAAGTTTATGTTGGAGTATCATTATCAAAGCCATTTCTGATTGAATTATTTAGGAAAATATTATCCAATCAACATGTTTTTGAAGAAGAAAAACAATTATTGTGTATTAATATCTACTTAAATGATAGAAACGGTTTAGTGGGTACACTACATAGAAACAAACAAGGCATTAAAGGAAATGTTCAAATGGACCACCATTTTGTTCGATACACAATTGGCATCTTTGCTTTGGAATATTCCTGGTGTATTCTGAATTAACGTACATGCTGCTAAAATTCTTGCCGTTAAATCTTCCACAGATTCTACAGGTTATTCATGCACTAGGGATTTAAGGTATCCCCACAAAAAAAGTCTAGTGAACGGAGAACGTGCAGGCCAATGTATGGGATCACGTCTACCTATCCACCGATCATGGAATGATGGATGAAAAAATGGAGTCATCGGTCTCATTCTGTCTCACCCGTACTATTTTTCCGATTCTCCCAACATTAAAAAATGTTCAGGAGAAAAATATTTTTATTCAATAGTAAATTGAGAATTATATATATATATATATATATATATATAATATAAATATAATGGAAGGAATTTAATGGACATAGCCCTCAGAGAAAAGTGTTAACCGTAGACACGTGTTTCGGGCTCTCGGCCCTCATCAGTACGGTGGAGAAGTGTAAGGATGAACAACACTTGGTAGAAAACGACAAATCAACGGAGTCAACAAACAGAAGCCAGCCGCTCATTTGTGGTTTCGGTGAGCAGACCCTGAATTCCAGGGCAACAACCAACGTCACCACGGAGGCAGCTATAGCTACCTGCGTGACATCCGGCTGGCTTCTGTTTGTTGACTCCGTTGATTTGTCGTTTTCTACCAAGTGTTGTTCATCCTTACACTTCTCCACCGTACTGATGAGAGCCGAGAGTCCGAAACACGTGTCTACGGTTAACACTTTTCTCTGAGGGCTATGTCCATTAAATTCCCTCCATTTCGTTTTTAACAGTCCCCTCGATATTACTCTCTTTCATATATATATATATAAATATATATATAAATATATATATATATATATATATATATATACAAACGATGACGTCCCCAATAAGTAGTATTTTTTGTAATCTACCAAAAATTTTCTCAAACTCACATTCTCTTCACAAAAAATAACTTCTTCAATATAATACGACAATAACTAGAACGGGGCGAAACAGACGTTTATATAATGTGAAAATGATCTATGAGAAGCCTGGTCCCGATAGGAATATTTCTCCTGATCCAGGTACACGCTGATCCATACCGACAAGTTGTGGAACCGTGATAATCGACACATGTAATCTGGTCAACCGTTTTTACAGATTAGTATCGCATGTCAATTTGTGTTTCTTCAACGTAGGCTGTATAGAGGCCAACATCGATGAATTTTTAAATCACAGTTTGTTGATTGATTGAAATATCCGGCTATACGTGAGCGGATTTTTTTAGTGATTTCATCCGGCGGAAGCTTAGTACTACTTAATTTCGTTCGCTTTTCACCAGAATATACGGCATATGTGACTATTGACTCATATTTTTCGTTTTTATTCTCAATTAATTTTTTAGTAAAACGGAACAAAACTTTTTTCATAGAAAGGTTTCTAGAATAAGTAGATTTTGAGACATTTTCCTAAAAAGTACAGAAACCACCGGAAGTGACTTATATTGTCTAGGCAACCTGTATCTGGTGACCCAAAGTCGACGTGACAGGCAATATATAGTTTGTTGGAGAAAATTTACAAAAATCTTTTTCACAAAATTTTCCAGATTTCATGAGAGCTACATTTCGGTAAGATTTTTAAGTATACAGGACGGTTCGCGTAGTTGCTACAGCCCAAAATTATTGTTTTTCAATGGAACACCCTGTATATCATAACATATTCAGATTTAACGTTGAATTTTGATCATTTCATGTATAGATTTTGAAATTCGGTTACGGCCTTGTTGGGTTATTAACCTTTTCCTAAAAATGAAAGGTTATAAAATAGCATTCCTATCTCTATCTTTCATAAAATTGAAGGAAAAATCCTACTGAATGGAAATCCTCTTGTTCTCACCTTTACGATATTGGGCGATTTCTCGATCGATATCAGTTGAAAATTATATTGAAGTTGGTTCTCAAGAATGTGTATAAGTTGTGCGTGAATTGCATGGCATTGCACATTTTCATCAAAAAGCTTATGCTTGTTGATGCTATGGCAATAAATGTGTTTAAATTGTACTGTCAACTTATGAAGTTCGATTCAGTTATTCTTTGCAGAAAAGTTGTCTTTGATCTTGGTGCAAAAACCATACCATGCCTTTCGTGTTTTCTCCAAGTGATTGCGTCGAAATGTTGGCCAATGTCGAAAAAATTGCCTCGAAGCCCAAGGTCTATACCGATAACATTTTCAAGGCAAGCCCGTTCCGTCACGAATGGCTTTTTCGAGAGTTGAAGAAACATTACGAACTGGGCAATTTTGTAATAAAGCATCGTCATCATACGAGAACTGTTAATAATAATGATAAATACGTTTATTTGGTAAATATCTAGTTATACCACACTTGCACTCTGAATATGGGAAAAATACTTTTCTCACGTGTTTTTGCCTCCTGAACACGAATCTGGTGGTCTCATACCGTTCCCGAGTTACAGCACTTTTTCAAAAAAAAATAACCTCATTTTCAAGCACCGTTTTCTCGCACAAAAATCACTCAAAATGCCTCCTTCTTTTCACCAGCATAAACAATGCACCCTAAATAACTTATTTTCGGCACAACTTTGTACAAAATATTGGCGTTTTCATCGAAAAAAATCCACCTTCTTACACAGTTGCAAATAAATAATATTCGTTCCTTTGACAGAAGACATTCAGTAACTGTGCCTTATTTTTCATGTTTGGCAATAAGTGAAGCACCGCCAACTTTTCGAATTCAAATGTGAGCAATAGTTTTCCCTTCATTTAGGTGTGCAATTGTGCAATTGCTGTGATTCATTTATTACCAACATGAAAAATAAGGCCAAGTTACTAAATGTCTTCTGTAGAAAGTATGACAATTGTTGATTTGGAACTGTGTAAGAAAGAGGATTTTTGTCGATAAAAACGACGATATTTTGTGCAAAGTTGTGCCGAAAATAAGTGATTTAGGGTGCATTGTTTATGCTGGTAAAAAGAAGGAGGCATTTTGAGTGATTTTTGTGCGAGAAAACGGTGCTTGAAAATGAGGTATGAGACCGCCGCAAAAACACGTATGAAAAGTATTTTCCCCATATTCAGAGTGCATGTGTGGTGTAACTAGATATTTACCCTTTATTCTCACAATCGTAAGACAGTGATGTATACAGTGCGGTCCATAGGTATGGAATAAATTCATTTTCAGCTTCATTATGAATTTGTTTGAAAAAACCTGAAACAGGTCGATTTTTATTGTCAATTTGACAATTCACAGCATGAAAATATTATCCCCTTCTTGCATCCCCCCTGAATTATGAGCACCCCCTCCAAAATCGTAAGAAAGTGATGTATACAGTGCGGTCCATAGGTATGGAATAAATGCATTTTTAGCTTTATTATGAATTTGTTTGAAAAAACCTGAAACAGGTCGATTTTTATTGCCAATTTGACAATTCACAGTATGAAAATATTATCCCCTTCTTGCACCACCTCTAAATTATGAGTACCCCCTCAAAAATTTTAAATGAGAACGGAGGTCTTGTGGCGCCTTGTTCGAAAGGGATTTTTATTTTCTGTTCAGCAATATTAAGTTTTTCAAATTTGGTGCAATCATAACTGAGAAGAAATTTATTTACGTAGAATGAAGGAAATAAAGTCACATAATGTTTAAAGTATTTTTCAATTTATTTTACAATTAAATTAAATGTTCAAAATGACCACCATTCACTTCTTGACAATAAGCAAGTCGATCTTGGAATTCTCGTACACTTTGTAGGACTTCAGGGGTTATGGTGTTAATTTCTTCCGTTATCCTAACTTTTAAATCTGCAATATTGTCTGGTCTATTGAAATATACTTTTGATTTTAAATAACCCCAAAAGAAATAATCAGGTATTTTCTGATCTGCTTTGCAAAACGTCAGGAAAAAGTCCATCAAGACATCAAAAAATTATTCACAAACCCACATGAATAATGTATCTAATGTCAATCTAGTAGACTAGAATCTAGTATATTTTGAGATTTATAAGTTGCCGACACACGCCAGTGTATTGAAAAATATTTGTGTCTGTATTTGATTTAAATATGGCTCATTTATCCGAAACTCAAAGAATAGACATTTTAATTATGATTGGATGCGGTAATAAAACAAGAACTCAACACGTCTCACAGTTAGCAAAATAGAAACAAAATTTCGTGAAACTGGACATGTAAAAACTATTTGAAAACCAGGTTGAAATGTTAAATTGGATGAGGAAAAAAAGTTAGATGTACTGTTAGCGATTGAGGAAATTTAAGAAGAACACCAACTCCTACCTTCTTTCCCTAGGTTCCCACGATGTTCTCTGAACATTACAGGATATCCCTTTTCGTGGGAACCACAACATAAAAAAAAAATATGACAAGGAGACAACTTGCCGCCGACAATGATGTCAGTAAATCATCGATTTGAGAGTTTTACATAAAGAAAAACACCATCGTTATAAAGTTCAGTTGGTTCAGGAGTTGAATGAGAATGAAAAAAAAAATTTCTTTCAATTTTTTTTATTATTTAATTAATATATTAAGAATTTTTTTCTTTAAAATTAGTAATTGGTTTTTCTCTACCTAATAAGTTTTTTTTTATCAATAAAGTGATTAAGGAGCGTTATTTCAAAAGTGAACGAATCCACATTTGCCATGTTTTGAGTCAGGGTTGGATTTAGGTACCCTGGGATGATTGCTACGACATGCAATGAGTATTTTCATCAAAACTTTTCAAATACCGTTTAGTTAAAGCATCTAAATCAGTATTTTTTTTTATACGCAACACATCCATATTTATTCAAAATATGATTTTTTCCGGTCAAAAATAAACAAATCCCTGTCTGAAAATTACAGTAATATTTCAAAATGGAACAGATCCAACAAGTATTGTCAAGTCTTACAAATTGATTGAAATATATTGATTTCTCTGAAATTCACCATAGTGGATTTTTTCCTCTTTAAAATAACGCTCTTCAATTGTTTATTTACTTTATAAATACCGTTAAGATAAAGCATCCAAATCAGTATTTCTTTTCAATGCGCAACAAATCCATATTTATTCAAAATATGATTTTTTTCGGTAAAAATAAACAAATCCCTGTTTGAAAATGACAGTAATATTTCAAAATGGAGCAAATCCAACAAGTATTGTCAAGTCGTTCAAATTAATTGAAATATATTGATTTCCTCTTAAATTTGCCAAAGTGGATTTGTTCTTTCTCAAAATAACGCTGTTCAATTGTTTATTTACTTAACAATTAGTTATATACAAACTTCGATTGACATTATAATTTTTGTATTCATAATAAACTCTTAACAACATAATGCAACAAAACAATTTTTGAAAAATATTCAACTTATCCATTTGTTTATAAATAGTTTATAAACATGAAGTGTATTTTTTTTAAGTTGCAAAATGCCTTTGTCAGACATAAAACTGATAATAATGTGATATATCAATGAAAAAAATTAACAATATTTACTCGATTTTTCATATTTTGTTAACTTTAGAAATTTATAATTAACATAATAATCAACTTTTAAACAATTTTATAAAGTGTTTTCATGAAAAATTTACTCCTCTTCAAGAACCTGTTTTTTAATTTTCTCTATCATCAATGGTATTTCCAAACAGCCCTATTTTATTTTGTTTTTGTTTGAAAAAAAATTGCAAATTCCCGTCGGCGGAAAAAATCGAAAAATACATCTTTCTCAGAATGACATATGTGTACTTGGAACGATATTTCGCACTTTTCGACTATTCTAATGAGAACATGCCTAGCGATAATAGTCGACGTTTTAGATTTCATCAATTTAAACATTTTGCAGTTTCTTGGGGGAGGGATTAATTACCCCCATTACCCCCCCCCCTCTCCCTTGAATACGCCCTTGTGTATAAGTACCGATGTGGGAATGCGTGATACCAGTTAAGTTTATTCTGTAAGTTTTCGAAAAAAATTGTTTTGCCATACATTTAAAGCTGTGATCGACGGAATTTGAAATCAATCGATTGATATGGCGAAATTTTCCAGAAATTATTTCTCGCACCTGGTTGATCTCGAATAAATCATTTTCAATTATATTACTTTCTTGCACAAATAAACTGAGGAAACCGTTTGACTTTTCAACAATGCTGAATGATTTGTTTTCGTTCGATATACCATCTGGCCAGTGATTATACTGAATATGATTGATTGGTTCCAAATCCACCAAAACTCGGAATTTTGTAATTATTGGAAATATATTCCACTTCATTTCTATGAGCGTGGATTATTGCCAAATCACATATTATATATTTTTTTTATTGGTGCCCCTTTTTACCCATTTAAAGCACGCCTCAGCGTGTTTAAATCGAACTTTAAAAAACGCGCGTTTTTTAAAGTTACCATGACAACATCAACAAATCGAGAAACGTAAAGTCTAAATGACAAATTTTTGATTATTGATCTGACAGGAGTACCTACCTTGTAACGTCAAATAAAATATTACTAACAATTCGTTCATTTATATGTGCTCCTCCATCCATTTGATGAACTTTTCATATTCTTTTTTATACATATCACTGGATTTTCGCGGTATTAACCGCGATTCTGGCTCACTATTCAAAAAGTCGATATTAGAATAATTCATTTTTGAGCTCTGGTGACAACAAATATTGATCTTTCATAACAAATTGCAAATGGATATCTGTTTTTCTCATTTCCATGACAACGAAAGGTATACTGATGTCACATCACGAATTCAACCTTCTTGCATTATTAGTTCTTATTTCTATTTTTTGTAGTAATAATACCAGTATATATGACTTCAAAGTGCACCAATAAAAAAAAATAACGTAAAGTATTCGTGGATAACTGGTCTTAAAAACACTTGCTCTATTTCGAGCACTCCGGCTGCGCCGTCGTGCTCGAAAAATCGCGCGTGTTTTAAAGCCCTTTTTATCCACTTAAACTTTAATATACTATTTCATCGTGAGTTATGGTTGGTATCGGCGATTCTTGAATAATGCAGCATTCTACAAAAACATACAGGGTCACTCACGCTCGGTGGTAGATTAGACGTTACGAAGAACGGGACATAATAATATTTTATTTTGGGTTGCGCATTTTTTCGGATATAAATTATAAATACAGGATGATGCGTGCTAGATGTATGACGTCACTAATCATTTTTTCATGACGAAATATGAAAGACCACATTTTTGGGATACCATACGGTAATAATCACATTAGCGTGAGTGTAGTTTGGAATAAAAATTAAGAGAAACTATTTCGCAATTTTTGAATACTAAATTCAATTGCAATATTCATCGAGTGTGTGGTTGTATCAGTATCACGGTATCAGTATCACTTTGTATCACCGTCTCAATCGCTTTCGTGAATCGGCGATACCACGAGCAAACGACTGATGTTTGACGATTCCATCTCAGCGTGTGTGGAGACGTTGATACTTGATACAAATCTCATATATAGCGATACCGATCTCATGGTCTGTGGGGGCCTTTAGATGCTCAACAGAAGTCGAGACGACTAATAAATACAATCTCATGAGGAATTCTTGTTTTCAAAATTTTAAAATCTTCTAAATTATCTTGCTTAGTTAGTCATACTTTGTTTTTGAGTATCATCATAAAAAGTGACCTAAAGGTGTCAAATCTGGCGCTCTGCCTGGTCACCCAATCAATATCCTTTTTCCTTGCCAACGATTCAGGAGTAACTCATCCAAATAAGCGCGGACAGGTGCTGCATAATGGGTAGGTGCGCACCATCTTGTAAGAAAAAGTCATTTCTCGGAAAATGGGGTTCGTCTACATCTGCAGGAAAAAATCATCTTGAAGAAAATCCAAATATTCTGGACCAGGTTGGTTCAAGTCTGAAAAATTGGGAACCAGAACTCTCCGGTAGACTATGGCTCTTAAGTGTGATACTCCATCATCCATCGGGAATCCTATTGTGGAAATCTCAAAGAAATTGCGTGCATATGATGATATTCAAATCCATATATTCTCCAATCTACTGAAATCATCAAAAATAATATAAAAGTATATACAGTGGGGTCCATAGGTATGGAATAAATTCATTTTTAGCGTTATTATGTATTTGATTGAAAAAACCTGAAACACATCTATTTCTATTGTCAATTAGACAATTCACAGTATGAAAATATTACCCCCTTCTTGCACCCCCTCTAAAATATGAGCACCCCCCCAAAAATTTTAAACGAGAAGGGGGGTCGTGTGGCACCTTGTTCAAAACGAATTTCCATTCTCTCTTCAGCAATATTAGGTTTTTCAAATTTGGTGCAATTATAACTGAGAAAATTTATTTTAAAAGGGCAAAACTTAATTTCTTCCGTTATCCTAACTTTTATATCTGCAATTATGTCTGGTCTATTGAACTATACTTTTGATTTCAAATAACCCCATGAGAAGTAATCGAGAGGAGTCAAATCTGGTGATCTAGGCGGCCATTCAATCGTTCCACGTCTTCCAATCCACCTATTGGGAAAAACTTCGTTCAAATGATCTCTAACAATACGTTTGTTATGCGGTGGAGCTCCGTCTTGTTGGTACCAAATTGATCGATCTATTACATCTGGATGATTAACATCAGGAAAAAGTCTTTTTAATGTAGGCTGTGAAAAGTTCATGAAAAAATCTAAATGAACCTCACCATTAACTGCTCCTTCAAAAAAATAAGGGCCAATAATTTTGTTGGTAATGATACCAGCCCAAACGTTCTTCTTTAGGATATTGTGTGGGAGCCTCACACATCCAATAAGGATTTTATCTGCTCCAATATCTACAGTTTTGTCTATCAACTGTTCCATTTAAATGAAAAGTAGCTTCATCAGAAAAAACAATTTTATGAACTGCAAATCTGCTTCCATTCTGTCCATCATCAGTTCACAGAATTGTTGCCTTCTATCAGGATCATCCTCATTAAACTCGTGAACCAACTGAACTTTATAAGGATGCGGTATTTTTCTTTATGTAAAGCTCCCAATATCGATGATTTACTTACATCGTTGTCGGCGGCAAGTTGTCTACTTGTCATATGCGGATTTTCCACAATTTCTAACAGTACATATATTTTTATTTTCTCATCCAATTTAACATTTCGACCTGATTTTTTAATAGTTTTTACATGTCCATTTTCACGTAATTTTGTTTCTATTTTGCTAACTGTAGGCTGTTAGACGTATTTATTATTAAACATTTCACAAACTTCCTTTTGAGTTCTTGTTTTATTACCTCATCCAATCCTAATTGAAATGTCTATTCTTTGAGTTTCGGATAAATGAGCCATAGTTGAATCAAATACGCACAAACATATTTTTTAATACACTGACGTGTGTCAGCAACTTTATGTGGGTTTTGTGAATAATGTTTTGGTGTAAATTGTCGAATGGAGGACTTCGGCTAAGGTTCAGTGATACCACAACAAAAATTTTGGCCTTAAATCTACTGACACATTTTTAGGCTATTTTTGATAATTTTAAGACGAAGTACACCTTCTGATACCCCAAACCAATATTAAAAAGGTGCGGAATTGTTGAATTATTTAGTTATTTCATAAAACACAAATGTTTAGGGAATTTGTATTCTTATTAGTGATTATTTTTTCCTGGAAGGCGCCAAATTCAAAACTATAACATGAATAACCCGTACGACTTTCCACTGTCAAATTTGTCCTATGGATATTAGAAAAAAAAATGAATATTTGACTGAGCAGTGTTGTGAAAATTGTTTAATAGACTTTTGGTATCTACCTATCAGTTTTTATTTACGTTAAAATGGTTTATCGCTGTTATAAAAATTGTTAAAGTGACTCCAGAAAGCGTTATGAACAGCTAGTTTTTTCCCTTTCCCAAACCAAAAAGAGATTTGGTAAAATGTCTCAAGTGGATTGAACTCTGTGGAAATAAAAACCTCCTTCCATTAAACATAAACAGAAATGCTTATGTTTGTAGCCTACATTTTGAAGTTAAATGCAAAAAGAACCAGTAGCATTTTCCAATCAGCAAGTGTGCGAAAATGTGACTGAAGGAGAAATTATGGTGTGTGAAACTGGTGAAATCTCAATAGACAGTGTGGAACAGAGCAACGCAGAAATAATTTCAACTATTAACTTCCAACATCTTTCTGAAACCCCTGATGACTTGAGCACCATCACTGCTAATGATGAAAACATTTTAACTGAAAATTCCCAACATCTTCCTGACACCACTGATGACACCACCACAGCTAATGATGAAGAAATCTTCTACGTAGAGTCGTATACGCTTATATTGCTGTCGAACATTTTTTTTTCAAGAACTGTAGCGAAATAGCCTATAATAACTCGCAGGCAATATATCAATGAGCAACAGGTTAGGTTATTCCTTATTTGGTTTTTCGCTTTAGCGTAATATCTTATATTTTCACACTTTACTAGCATACTTAATTTTTTGTTTAGTTTTACATGTTTTTTTTTATATTTAGTTTTGAATAAACTTATTATTTCTGTTTTGGTTTTCCATTTTGTAACTTTTTTCGAAAATATATAAATATCACATTTATATATATATATATATATATATATATATATATATATATATATATATATAAATATATCTTTTCTTACATTATTCCTTTCATAATTTTTATAAATATACAACTTTCCAAATATTTCCTTCTAAAAGAGTATAGAGTGCCTCAAAATGCCAGAATTCAAGTCCTGTGAAATGTTTTGAATTCTTTTCCAAATGATTATATGAAAATATGTTTGCCTTTGTAGCACATTCCAAAGTCTGCGTATAAGACTTAAATAGGAGATTTCTTCATCATTAGCTGTGGTGGTGTCATCAGGGTTTCAGAAGGATGTTGGGATGGGAGTTATTAGTTGAATTTATTTCTGCGTTGCTCTATTCCACACTATCTATTGAGATTTCACCAGTTTCACACAACATAATTTCTCCTTCAGCCACATTTTCGCACACTTGCAGATTGGAAAATGGTACTGATTCGTTTTTGCATTAATAACGCTTTCTGGAGTCACTTTTACAATGTTTATAACAACAGCGATAAACCATTTTAACGTAAATAAAAACTAATAGGTAGATACCAAAAGTCTATTAAACAATTTTTACAACACTGCTCAGTCAGATATTCAATTTTTTTTTCTAATATCCATAGGACGAATTTGACAATGGAAAGACATACGAGATAATAATGTTATTGTTTTGACTTTGGCGCTTTCCAGGAAAAAATAATCACTATAAAAATACAAATTCCCTAAACATTTGTGTTTTATGATATATCTAAATAATTCAACAATTCCGCACCTTTTTAATGCTGGTTTGGGGTATCAGAAGGTGTTTTTCAACTTAAAATTATCAAAAATAACAAAAAAATGTGTCAGTAGATTTAAGACCAAAAATTTTGTTGTGGTGTCACTGAACCTTAGCCGAAGTCCTCCATTGACAATGGAAATCGACCTGTTTCAGGTTTGTTGAAAACAAATTCACAATAACGCTAAAAATGAATTTATTCCATACCTATGGACCGCACTGTATGTTCTTCATTCCCTTTCGTGCACTTGCTGTAAATGTAATATTTCCGAAATATGACGTATATACAATTCGACTGTCAATGTCCCTGACATTTCCAGAATTCCTCGTACTGTTTGATTTGAAAATTGGCCGTACTCATTAGAGCAATTTAAACAAATGGGTTCCATTGCAGGTGTTGGTAAGCTGTGAGCTTTACTCTCGACTAGTGTAGGAGCCTAATGTGTTATCCATTGTTTCAAAATAATTATCTTAAATATTTGTTTGTTTGTTTAGAATTTACATAAATGCATTAAATTAGGTGTACACGTGGGAGCACTGACTTTGGTGGGTTCGTTTATTTTTTTTAGAAGATGATTTGTTGTAGATTCTTAGTGCGAGGTTGCTAGACCACTTCGAGTTGTCGTTAATCATCGAACTTCCCAAAACATTGTAAGCTTGTCGTTACCAGCTTGTTGGGCAAATCATATAAATACATTGGGAGGGAGTTACCGGTCTATAAGTTATTTGTAAGCTGCAGAGTAGAAGAAAGAATGCTATTATTATACAAAAGGTACTTTTTTCACGAACATTTGTTGGAAGTATTAGGAAAACCATACAAAATAAAAAATTCCAATTTTAGGTATGAGTTATGGGAATTAAAATAAATAGTTTAAGAGTTACACAATGCACATGAATAACACGAGAAGTATTTGGACAACTATATATAATAGGAATTGTAAATTTTGGGAAGAGTTTGGAGTATTTTTACGAAGAAAAATAAGTTTAACAAGTTAACTGCTACGACGGTAGGACAAAAACCGAGCCTTGGTGCAAATTTCAGCTCAGTTGCAATACTGGAGTTGTTTTTCGGTAATAATGAATGTAATTAGAAAGTATAAAAAAATTTCGAGTGTTATAAACTGATATTTTCAGTGCAATAGTCTCAAGTAGTTTAGAGCAGTTGATGTTACCTGATATCAATTTCTGTAGGAATACTATGTCCGTGACACATCATCTGTGAGAAAGTGATTGGATGTTCAGCATTTCCTCATATTCTTCTCTAGTTAGTCCCAATTTTTACGCGCAGCATCTCAAGAATTTTTCTTGTACTCTTTCAATTTGTCGTAAATAACACATACTGCCCTGCTTACCAGAAACGCAGTATGTGCAAAAAAACACGCAAAATGAGATTTTGTTATCAACCACTTAAAAATGCGTCTTTCTACCGATCCCATTGAGCAAAAATGCCGTATGTACCACCAAACCTTCAAAACGAAGACACGTTTTTGGCGTATCCTACAAAAATATTGACCTGTGCTTAGCAAAACTGCCACATCCATACGTTGCTTAACAAAAACGCGGTATTTCAACGACCATACGGCGTTTTTCCTAAACATACATGAGTTACCGCGTAATAACATTTCATGCCTGCTGCAACCTGAAGGGTTCCTCATTCTCTCTCAGTTTGTTGTTTGATTCGGGGATTGATTTAATTGTGGTTGTTGAAAAAAACTGTCTTTTCTACGATCGTGCAAAAAGTTATTACTTTTGCATTATCTACTGTGCCAAAAGTTAATTTTTTTGCACTAGTGCAAAAAGTAATTTACTAGTGCTAAAAATACTTTGATGCTCTATTGATTACTAGTTTAATCTAAAGATAAACATTTTTCTTGTAATTTGAGTGTACGTATAAACATGGTAACTATAGGTACTTAGGTACCATTAAATAAAACGTTACTGTTTTATATTCAGAAGAAAGAATGTTTACTCTAATTTTGATTAATCTAAAACATATTCATAGTTAATTTCCGTAATTAATTTCAAGTTGTCAATATAAAATTTCAATATTTTGTTAAAAATTTCGGGTTTGGATAGTGAGGTAAAAATTATTTGTACTCCTCCAGATATAATTGGGATATTGAAAATCCCAATGCAATACACAGGACACACTGTTTTTACAGATCTTCTGCAACATTAATTGTGGAATCGGGGGCAGACATGTTGACATTAAAACACCATGGAGGATGGAAATCTTCAACTGTAGCTGAGGGCTACATTGAGTAGTCAATTTTTGAAAAAACTGAAAGAGCGACTCAAATTCAGTAGTACCAAAGTACCTCTACCAGAAAATCCATAACAATTCGAAACAGAGTTTTAAGTGGAACACCTGAGTCCTCCACAGGAAAAACGAAAAAAAAATTGAAAAAAAACTAAAAATCAAGTTTGTCCATCAAAATGCTCTAACTGCGATATTAAAATTGAAATTAACTCAAAAAAGTAAATGACTAATTTTATATAAATAACGTTAGTTTAAACTGTTCCTGTTATTGTTTGAATTATTCCAAGAATTAGTAATATTTCTTGTATTGTAAAAAAATCTTCAATAAAATTTGAAATAAAAACAAATTTAAGTCGATCGAAGAAAAAATGTTGTTTGCATCATCATCACTTTCTGCACTAGCTACACAAATAACTGTTGTTCTTCATTATAAACATGTCTAGAAGAACAAAATTAATGTTGGAATTGGCTAAAATCAGTATTGACCAAAGTGATAATCCAGAATTGTTTTTAGATGACCAGTGCATCACAAAATTTAAACGATCTCATTGATTACAGCAAACAGAAAAACATTTTGGGTGAACATACCGATTCGGGATGATTAGACATTTAAGCCATTGTTTTTTTTATCATGTTTTGTTTTGAAAAAATGTACTAATTTTTATACCTATTTGTTCAAAATATTTCGCCATGAAGAATATTGAACGCAAATTATGGATTGAATTGCATTTTGTTTTTCTGTTTATATTCAATAATATGTAGGTATGCTTAGGAAAATTGCAATATAACATTTTTCTTAAGCACAGTGTTGAATTCTGTATGTTGGATGTTTAGGAAAAACGCAGCATCTGTCATAATTTATAGTATATGTACTTCGATTTAGTTTTTTAACGAAAATATTATTTCTATGACAACGAATAATCATTTCTCCAAGAGAAATATAGCTTAAATTGTTCAATTCAGAACGGCTGTGAAAAAATACAAAAAGCTCTTTTTCTCCCTTTAACGTTCCAACAGATACGACGTTTCTGCTAATCAGGGCAGTATAGTGGTGGGGACCATACAATTGAACCATCTTCAAGAATAGATCTAACATGTGAACAGTATAGTATTCTCAAGGTATTTGCATAAACTGACAGTAAAACCCAACATTTTATGGGCTTTGGTTGGGATTTCATCAATGTGTTGATCAAAGGTGAGTTTGGAATCAATGTTTATTGCCAAATATTTGATTTCATTGTCACGTGATAGTTGGTTACCGAGGATTTGATATGGAAAGTTGATACATGTTTTCACTTGCAAAAAAGATATTGCAAAACACTTTTTTACTTTAAGATCCATCTTATTGAGTCTACACCAATATATTGAATTATCTATATCCTCTTGTAAGAGATTAGTATCAAATAGTGATTTCACAGGACGGAATATTTTCAGGTCGTCAGCAAATAACAAAAATTGAGAATTTCAGATTGCGGGAGATATATATATATATCATTGATGAATAAGTTGAAGAGCATTGGTCCAGAATGTGACCCCTGTGTTACACCTGAGGATACCTTTATCACTTGGGAGATACATTCAGTCACTTTAACACATTGTGTTCTTCCATTCAGGAAGCTATTGAACCAATTGAGAGACGGTCCACTGAAACCAAGAGACATTAGCCTAGATACTAGGAACTCTATCAAAGGCCTTTCGAGAAGTCTGTGTGAATAGAGTCTCGAATTTTGAAAGAATATAGTTTTGATAGAGTAAGGTTGGTATTAGTTGATCTACCTTGCGTGAAGCCGTGCTGTTGATCATTAATTAATATTTTGACACAACGAAGATACGTGTTTAGTTATAAAATAGTCCAACATTTTGGAAATTTCAGATTGCATACAGATAGCTCTGGAATTTTCGACATTATCTTTTTTGCCAGATTTGAAAATAGGTTTTAAGAAACTACGTTTCCAAAAATCAGGAAAAACTCCCAAACAAAGCACAAACAAAACTATTGCTATATTCAAAATATGATGAAATTGAGTAGTCGCTACATTTGTGTTGGATAAATCAAGATTGACAAACTAATTTATGACATTCAAGAAGTTATTGAGACCTTCGAAATCAGCATTTCTGAAGTTATAATAAAAATCAGTCTATGTTTTGGGTTTTAGGTTCATAGTTAATTATATCAAAAGTGTAGCTTATAAGGTGTGGACTATTCAAGAAAAGAGGATCTGCTGGAATTGCTAGTTCTATGTTTTGTAAATTAGTGAAAATTGGGTCCAAAAACACACTGCACCATAGGTGATAATCATATAACAGTATTTCTATGACGTAAACACTTGAATAGTATCAATACACGAAATTGGTATATGAATGATATTATTCACACCGAATCTGCTCAATTTGAATCACCAAACTACAAATTATAAAAAGTCCTTTTCATTTCAAGCGACTAATTTGTTCAATGAACAACCAGACAAATCAAGCAGACTTTCCCTGACAAAGTGTTCAATGGCAGAGTATAATTATTCCTTCAAGGAGCATTAATTTTTTTATGACTTTCATCCTATTCGTTTTCTACAATTTGAAATACCTTTTGGACAAACTGCAAACAGTGCCTTATAAATCATTATAATTTTTCTCAAAGTGAACATTAACTTCCTCCCAATCGGAATGCATGTATGTTGAGGTTCATTCATTTGTTTCGGATTCTGTTTATCTGAATGATTAACAAATATGCGATACATCAAGTCTGGCCAAAGACTAAGTGGAATGTCTTGTCAGATATTTGTCCCGGGTAGAATGTTTGGTTTTATTTCATTGTTTTAGAAAAAACGCATTCTCGAAACGGGTTCTGGGCTTTGATCTCTCAGTAACCTTCATTCACCCATTGTTTTGTAATGTTCGCCTTAAATGGTACAATATACCCAGAGTGGTTCAAGGGCAGACCGAGATTGGGTGACTCAGGGATATTCTATGGTTCAAATAACATACGAACAAAAATATTGAATTAAATAATATAATAGTTAAAAATATTTTTTCAGACCTATAAGTGGAGGTCGGGGTACACCCTTTATGCATATAGATTGTATTGTTTTATTTAAAAAAAATACAAACTGGGACTATACTGGTATATTTATCAGTTGCAGCATGTAATTTTATTGTTAACGTATTATAACTGTGATGATACAGTAAAATTCCTCGAGTCACAGGAAATTACCATATTTCACAGAAAACTACACCAATTTATATTCAATTCCATGCTTTCAGAACGAATTATGCAAAATCACATATATAATAATAATAATAATAAATACTCACTATAAAAATATAATAATAATATAATAATAAATACAAATATAACAGTAAAGGTGAAAAGGCGGAGTGTCAGCGAGAGGTTCAGGTTCAGGTCCGAAAATGTTTTTAGCCTTTTGAAGAGGTAATCTGGCCGTTGGGTTGTTAGGACTTTATGGGTAATTGTTAGAAGGTGTTATATGGTCGTATTTACGAATGCCGAAAGAAAACCTCAGGTAATTATTTTGTATACGTTGTAGGCGGTGACAATCATTTTGGCGTGAAGCTGAACCATAGACAAATTAAAAATAAAGAGACTGTTTGAAACATTGGCGATCTTGACCACCAAGTTTTTGGTACGGCCAGTCGCGCATGGAGGCGCTGCCTGCAATCCACAGACGACTGATTAATTTTCCAATTTCGACATTTGTCAGAAACAAGAAGTTTATTGTTTACACATTTATTTTTTATTATGACAAACCACGCAATAATTTCAAAATAATTCATCTACTGTTATAGCCATCGAAAAATTAATGACAGAAATTATGAAATTATACTATGGACTTGAATTAGGAACCCAACGTCGAAAATAGAATGTTTTGTTATTCGAGTTGACGCTGAAATTCCTGGAAATATTCTTTTACAAGGTAAAATATAAGCTGCTATTCACAAGCTGATACTTATTTCCATCCATCAGTTGCAGACATGTTTTCACAAACTGATACTTATTTCCGTCCATCAGTTTCCATTTTCTATCACCATTTGAGGAAGTATAGAGATTTTCATCAAACTGGAGTATTTGTTATACCTACTCGTTCTCCTTTGTGCTAATAAATGAATAAAATTATTGAAGGTTTGTTGTAAATGTAATTTGTTTTTATTTTGGTTGATTTGATGATAAGACTGGAGAATATTTTTAATTTTGTTGTTTTTCAGAGTTTTGTCTGTAGTTGTGCCTTGTCCTAGATACAATAAAATGCGTTTTTATAGTGTTTAACTCATTATCCTTGTTTTATAAGAACTTTAATTTTGTTCTTGATATCATGAAACAAAGATTTATTTTGAAACTTTATTTTAACCACGAACGAACTAACAGATTCCACGAATCGATTACTGTATATATTTTATTAGTGATCGATTTGCCATTCCTGTATTTCATATATGATACAACCATTCATATGAAACACAGGAATGGCAAATCGATCACTCATAAAATATATACCATATCAATCATATAAAAGTAACACATTTAAAAAACCCGCCTTATCTCAATCGGTAACTGTAGATCTGTTTTACCAACTGTACTCACTTAGTTCGGCCAGTTGCGAGATATGTCGCCACTGTCTAAGCGTGCAACTTTCACTGCAGGTTTGACAACTCTCTTTATTTTTAGTTTCTCTATGACCTGAACCGTATATACTGTCACAGTTGGAGATTTTAGAAAATATATAACATATATCTACATGTTATATTATGGATAAAGCCTTCCCATCATTAACAGCTTCCCTACACGAAAAAAAGGATTTTTTCATTCAACCAAATTTATTTGGTCACTCTTATGTTCATCTATTGAAACAATCTCCAACTCATATTAAATAAACATTTGTTTCAATACAAATACAATATTTAATTGAATGAAGCAACGGAAATAGATTATTTCAAATAGAATAATACTATATTGGTTGAATTATATGCGTTAGATGGCAGAGCGTTCGCACAACTGACCCTGACTTAGATAATGTTACGGAATAGCAAAGCCAACTTATCATCGTCTTGACTTGTCAATTCAATGGATTATGATTACTCATTTAAATAAATATTTTCATTGAAGAGATCAGCTTATTTAGTTGAATTGACATTTTATTGAATTCATCAATTCGACATAAATACGTGTTTGAATGAATATTTTTGTTAAAGCAATCAGCAAATTTATTATTCCTTAAAAAATAATTACATGGTTGAAACAACATTTCTGCCAAAATGAGTTATGAATGGAGTTGGTCGAATAAGATATTTGGTTCATGCAAATTAGTTTCAGTTGATTGAAACTTTAAATTTAATCCAGAACCAGGAATTAATTTTACAAATTTTGAGATTATATTTTGTCGTGCATATACGACACTTTTATTTGTTCGATTCAAATACATTTTATTTGATTCACCAATTTGTTTTTTTCAGATTATAATCCAAGTCATCAGTGTAAATGGAACATATTTCATTTCACACAAGTTGCATTGCTGACACCGCTGGCCAGAAGGTATAAATACACCCTGCGGGGTCTCACGATTATTATTATTCATTTTATTTTGTTCAGTAGTAGTTAATCAGTTGCAAGTAGTAGTCAATTTTCATGAATGAAAGTTATATTGTTTTTGGAGTAGTGTACCATTTAAAAGAAGTCAATTTCAAAGATACGAATATTACAATTGGCTCAGTCAGTAGGATATGATAACGTTGCTAGAGAAAGGACACCCTAACTAGTGGCTGCTAATTCCAGTTCCTCAACAGAAAAAGGACCGGAATTTTTTTATCGTTTAGAGCTGCAAATTAAATCATTCCAAAGAATCAATTTTTATTACTTGAAAACATTGTATTTATCTAATTCCATGGATGAAGGATTGAAAATATCGCTCCTATAATTCCTAATGTTTTTATTAATAATCTCTAGCAATACACTCCAATTACTGATAATAATGACAAACTATGAAAAAATCTGTACAAAAACTCTCAAATCGAATTCAATTCTGATAATACTTGATTGATTAGTCTCATCTCATCGATCGGCAGTTGATTACCTTCGAATTTATCCAGGTGAGCTGTGTGTTTTTATGTGTTTTGATTTGAATTACCTATTCATAAAATTAGGGAGTTAATTTTGAATGCATAAAAACTGATTGAAAGTTATTTTTCTGAAGGATCATATTTCTTTACATCGTTCTGGATATAATAATAATAATAATAATAATAATAATAATAATAATAATAATAATAATAATAATAATAATAATAATAATAATAATAATAATAATAATAATAATAATAATAATAATAATAATAATAATAATAATAATAATAATAATAATAATAATAATAATAAATAAGCAGGGTAGGTCAAATAACACCAGCAATGACCTTGGTGAGTGGCGCCACCACTTAACCCAGCCTAGGATGCAAAATCGGACCGGCAGCTTAAGCGCATCCGGGAGGAAAAAAGCAAACACTTCCTCTGGTGTCGGCCGTGTTCCTGCTAGGCTAACCCCCTCGCAGGATCATACTCTGGTTCCCAGAAGGAGGAGACAGGGCCCCCACAACCGACCTCATCCGGATGGAGGTCAACGGCAAGGTGGTGGGGCCCAAATCGATGGACAGCCTAATGACGACCTACGCAATGGACAACGTTCTGAGTGGACAGACGGAATGAGAGACGGCCTTCTGCGTTGCTATGAGGTAGCGAGCCCGGCCGAAGGGATACATGGCGCGAATGCATGCTCTGTGGTGCGTGGCACACCCAGAGTATGCCGCATTTTCCGCACAAAATCTGCGGGATTATGTATCTCACCTTCGTAGCCGTGGCTACGTGAGACCGCCTCCTAGGCAGGTTAACGAAGTGGCCGAAGTGGCAGAAGTGCCACGAGTCGAACCAGCCGAAGAGGTGGCAGGTATCAATATTCCACCAACAGAGATTATCAGAACACGCAGGGTGCTCCGCACTTCGAAGCCCCTGAAGCCTCAAGATCTGGCTCGAGTGGATGCGGAGATTCGTGAAGCGCTTCCAGAAGAGGCTGACATCTGGCAAATCAACACCGCCGTATATAATGCTGCTCTCATGCTTTCTCGTGCGGATACGCAGAATAATGCGTCTTCGACTAGAAGGCATGAGAGCGGAAGAGGCTGACATCTGGCAAATCAACACCGCCGTATATAATGCTGCTCTCATGCTTCTGGTTAGGCCATTTACGCTAACGGTGCGGCGAATCGCAGCTAAGTTGCGACGAGTCCATCAACATTGAATCAAGAGTGCTGTTAACCATCAAACAACACTGCCTTGATAGGATACGAATGCTAGTGGCTGCCAAAAGTCACTAGTACGGCGAGCGAGAGGACTCGCGGAAAACAAACAGTTCCGCGAGAAACCCTCGCTTATTCCAGCAACCGACGCGTGTTGTGGAAAACCCGCCGACCGCTGATCAGGTGGAAAACTTCTGGAAGGAGATTTACGAATATCCGCAGCCACTCAACATAGACACTCCAGCCCTGACGCAGTTTGGAGCCTTCTGTAGAAGGTTTCAGCAGCCTCATCCTAATGAACTGCGCCAACCGATAACCCCGGAAGAAGTTCGGAAAGCTCTACAGGGCTCGAAGAACTTCGCTGCTCCAGGCCCAGACGGGTTGAGCAACCTGTGGTGGAAAAAGTTTCCTAGTACCCACCACCACTTAGCCAGAGTTTTCAACTCGTGGCTCAGTGGAAGCAGCAGATTCCGGCTTGGTTTGTCGAGGGCGAACCGTGCTAATCCCCAAAACGGAGATTTGTCTGATCCCAAAATTACAGACCGATAACATGCTTGAACACGTGTTACAAATTGTTTACGCGCATTTTGTACACGCGAATACTCCTCGCAGTTGACACGGTGTACGAACGGATATATGAGCAGAAAGGGTCAAAGAGAGGTGTTGCTGGCTGCAAGGAGAACCTGCTGATCGATAGATGTATCACGCAGGACTCCGTGCAGTATAAGCGCAACCTTTCGATGGCCTGGATCGATTACCGCAAGGCGTTTGATTCAACATCGCATGAGTTGATCTTGCATTTGCTCAGATGCCTTGCGGTACCCGATCAAATAGTGAGATGCATTGAACAGTTGATACCACTCTGGAGGACTCGCTTCACCATAACATCAGGTGGAGCCAAAGTCCAAACGGAGCAGGTTATCTTCAGGAGAGGTGTGTTCCAAGGGGATTCCCTCAGCCCCCTCCTTTTTTGCATCTCACTTATGCCATTATCCGTTGCGCTCAGAAAAACCCGTGGTTACAACTGTGGCACCCCCGGAGACCGAAGGCATAAGGTCACCCATTTATTTTATATGGATGACCTGGAGCTTTATGCTTCGGGTGAGGCAGATCTGCAGCAATCTCTGAGGGTGGTGCAAGAGTACACGCATGCTATCGGTATGGAATTCGGGATGGATAAATGTGCACTGGTTCATCTCAGAAGAGGACGATGCGAGGATTACGGAGAGGACGCGCAACTGGTAGATGGAAGCATCCTCCGCCATCTGGATGCCGGAGAGGCGTATACCTACCTAGGAGTGCAACAACGTTGCACCCAAGAGGTAGTGGCGGTTAAAAACGCTCTCCGCGGCAAGTATCAGCAGAAACTCCGGCAGATCTGGTCATCAGAACTGTCGGGCATAAACAAAGTTTCTGCACCAACATGCTTGCCGTTCCAATACTAATCTACTCCTTTGGGGTAGTGAAGTGGACCCTGGAAGAGCTGCGCGGAATCGACGTGAAGACTCGCAAAATGATGCACCTACATCGTAGTTTGCATCCGAAATCGTCCGTTCCACGGTTGTACCTCCCCCGAAAACAGGGAGGCCGTGGACTTCTGAGTTTGGAGTGTCTACACAACAGGATGGTGCTGGATGGAGCCTGTAAAGTCATCAGGAGCTTGGATCCCCTTCTCTGCATGGTCAAAGACCATGAGATCACAGGGAAAGGAGCGTTTCTTTTTAAGGCAGCAGTCCGTGCAGCCGATGAACTTGGTCTTGTATTCGACACCGAGCGGGATATCCAAGACTCTATCACCGAGTTGGAGACCGCTCGACGGAGAGTCACCATAAAAGCTGCAGAGAATACTGTACATCTGCAGCTCCACAAGGATAAGCCGATGCATGGAATTTTCTTCAAACATATTGAAGACCACGGCTTATCCGAAAGTCTGACCTTTGCTTTCCTTAGGTCAGGTGGACTCAAGTCGGAGACTGAGGGATTCATCATGGCTTGCCAGGATGGTGTCTTCAACACTCTCGTGTATCGAAGCCGCGTGGTGGGTATAGAGGTCCCTGACACGAGATGCAGGGCCTGCCGTGTAGCGCCTGAGACCATCATGCACTTGCTGTCAGCATGTACAGCATATGCGGTCTCAGCCTATATCCATCGTCATAACGCGGCGTTACGAGTGCTGTATTACCATCTACGACACTCGTACGGTATTGATGAGACACCAGTGCTGCCATACGCTCCGGGGGATATTGAGTCCGTTGTGGAGAATGAGAAGTGCCGAATTTATTGGAACTACTCATTCCCCACCCTCAGGCAAATACAAGCCAACAAGCCTGACGTAGTCCTCTTCGACCGCGAGCAGAAAACGATATACGTTATAGAGTTTTCGGCTCCGGGCGAGACGAATATCATACAAAAAGAGGATGAGAAACGGACGAAGTATCGAGATTTACTCTTCGAGCTCCGCAGACTCTATCCAGACCATTCTGTGAAGATAGTGGTTCTGATAATAGGGGCCCTTGGTGGAATGATGCCAACGCTACTCTCAAACCTGGAAATTATACCGGCATGCCGTAAATCGGCAAAATCTCTAGCCGGCCGCATGCAGAAGGCAGTCATTCTCGGATCGTTACGTCTGCTCAGGGCACATGATTCTCGGACCCAATGATCTCTCACCTCACGGATGTGGGAGAGGTCATTGGTTTATGTAACCACACGCCCTTCCGAATGGGTCGGAGCTTCGGAAGTTAGGGCCTGACTGGAAGTGTTTAGAACGAAAAATAATAATAATAATAATAATAATAATAATAATAATAATAATAATAATAATAATAATAATAATAATATTTATTCACCAAAGAATCGATACATACACTTTCAATTAATTAATGAGGAATGCAAGTAAATAAACAGAGAGAAGATCCACAAAGGCTAACCTGCGCGTGGATCACTAAGGTTATTATGCAATGAATTTTAAAATAAGTAATTAGTTATTTGTTATGAACAGTAAATTTATTAAATATTGATAAAATAGTTATTTGTAATATATAGTAAATTTATAAAATATTGATAAAATAGTGATAAAATAAAATAGTGATATAATAGTGGAGAGCAATGGAACAAACAATTAAAATATATAAAAATTTTATCACGATAGTAAATAACACAATCAAATAATCAACATATTGAAATACTAATGAGAGAGAAAAAAAAATATGAAGAATTCGATAATACTAATTGAAGCACAGTCACATATATATTTTTAATATGCTGCATAGAATTGAAAATTATAGTTACCATAATAACTCAATAATAACAACAATTATAATAATTAATTAAAACACAATCATATAAACATATATTAAATACTAAATGATACACAAGTAGATACGATACGATTTTACGATACGATTTTAGAACATGGATACATTTCAATTTGCGTTTTTGAGGTCTATTAAACGGTGTATCTCATTTCTAGGTTTCATATTAACCCATTTCTTGGCTTCTTGCTTGAATAGGGATAATGAATTGAGATTCTTAATTTCAGATGGAATTTTATTAAATAGTTTAGAAGCTAGGAAAACATAACATCCCTGTCCAATAGTTTTGGTCATCTTAGGTACATCCAAAGTTCCTTTCTTATATCGGGTGTTGTATATATGACGTACGTGTTTGCTTGATAAAATATATTATCTTTGGTATACTAAGAGAGTGAGTAAAAAAGTTTGGCGTATATCAAGAAACCCTGATTCCCGATAGAGATCATTGCTAGAATAGTCACGTTTTTTACCGAATATGATTTTTATGAGCCATTTCTGTAGTGTTTCGAGATTTTTCAGATAATTGTTAGTTACTCCACCCCATGCAATAATTCCATAATTGATGTGTGTTTGGACAAGTGTATAATACATGATGCGAAGGTGATGTATATCAAAAAATATTTTTAAATATTTAAATTTCCTCAAAAAAAAAACGGAGTTTTTTTATTATGTTACGGATGTGAGCATCCCACCTCAAATGACTATCCACTGTGATGCCGAGATATTTAACAGTTCTGTTTTCCATCAGAAGCATAGATTGTTTTTCAATTCTAACTTCAATTCGGTCTATATCGGGTAAGTTTGGTTCATAACTGGTCAGTGGTAAGAATACTGTTTTTCCAACATTGACTGTCAGAAGTTTACTACTAAAGAACTTGAATAAAACTGGTAGTGCATTTCGAATTTTCTCTTTCAGAGTGATCCAGTCTCGATCTTTGAAGAAAACAACCGTGTCATCAGCAAAGCCAGTTATATCTCCAGGAATGGGTAGGTTAAACATTTCATTGATATAAAGTATGAAAAGAATAGATCCTAAAACAGTGCCCTGTAAAACTCCATATCGTATAATTTTATTGTTACTCCGGGTGTTATCTATTTGTACACATTGTTGCCGATTATTCAAATAGCTATTTATTAAACCACTTGATTTCCCCCTAAATCCAATATTTTCGAGGGATTTCATCAAATTTGGATGGCTCACAGTATCGAAGGCTTTTCATGTATTAACCTTTCACCTAACAATGTAAGTAGATCAGAAAGAAATATAAATTCGTCAAAAATTATATGTAATTCTTCATTTTTGAGCCGAACTTTTCAAATATTTATTTTTGATGTCGATATAATTTACTAGTATTATTATGAATATATAAATGATATTGATTTTCGATATATGTACTAACAAAAAAAAACTGCGGAAAAAGTGTTATCAAGAACATAAACGAACGTTTCTTTTTTTTGAGGGATCAAAAATTCAAGAAACTTTATAGGGTCAGGGCCACAGAAGATAAAGAGATTGAAGAAAAAAACTCAAGGATATGTGGACCGGAAAGTAATGACGAAACTGGCAATGAACAAGAAAATTATTGGTACCAATACAACTGAAAAAAAAAACGGAATATAGAAAATAATAAAAATCAACCCTCATAAACCTAGCAGAACCATTTGTGAATTTTGAATTTCAATTATGGCATAATTTGTCGCTAATTTATCACTAATTTATTACCTCAATTATGAATTTGTCGCTCATCGTGTTTTAAAAAAATCCATGGTTCTGCTAGGTTTCTATGAAGCTGGCATAACCACTTCGTACCTATCTACTTTTGGACAATACTAATACTACCATAATTTTTCGATAATTTATCGCTAATGAATTACCACTTCGAAAAATTTGTCGGTCATCTTTTTTTGTCAAAAAACAGTATTTTCAAAATTTGATTGTATAAAGGCTATCAATCGTATAGTTTATACCTATTAGTTCCATAACAAGCATATAGGCATGATACAGTAAATGTACCTGATTTGTCGCTGATGTATCACCTATACAGTGTATTTCCGAAATTGGAGCGATAAATGAAATATGGACGGTTGTGTGAGACTTAACGACACAAAAACAAATTAAAGAATATTTCTATTGGAGAAATCTTAAATTTTCATAAACCTCCGGATCGCCCCAGCCACCACTCGTCTGGCACATGTTCCGGGATTGCCAACCTGACGAGATGAATTAATATAGGTAATTGGAGGTCACAAATTATTCTTATTTTTAAATACCGAATTCACCACAATTTTAGCTTTGGTACCTACATTGAAAGAATTTCATGAGTCGTATTTGAATATTATAGATTGTAACCCTGTATGTAAGGCTAATTGTATATTTGAAGATGATTCATCTGCTATAACTACATCTAAGAACCTGTAACAAGACCTGTGGCAAAACCCGATGTAAAAAAGTAAGGAGGATTAAGTGAATACTCAACAATATTCATCCATAGAGCAAATGGTTAACATACAGTATTTATTATCGCATATTATCACTAACTCTTGCTGTATGGGGTCGGCTTGCTGTATGGGGTCGGCATTGCTGTATGGGGTCGGCTTTAGAATAGCCCCATGGTAAATCCTGCCTGTCGTAAGAGGCGACTAAAAGGATAACCGTAGGTGGAAGATGGTCTCATCGCCCGGTGAAATACCACCATATCGACTTTGTGTGCTGCGAAATGGATCATTCCATGTTTCAGTGTTCGGTCGATACTTTCCGGTCTCCCTCTCTCCCTCTTTCCTTTTCCCCAATTCCTCCTTTATTTTCAGGAGCATCCTAATAGTAATAATGATGAAGTCTCCTAGAGTAAAACACTCCGGAAGCAAAATACCTCTCCATTCGGATTTCCGAGAGGTACTCGAGGGGACTCAACATTAAAGATTAATTTTTGCAACATCCGCGGACTCAACAAGAACATCAATGACGTCCACCATCACCTACAGACGAAAAAACCGGATATTCTGGCTCTAACACAAAAACAAGTAAACTCGTCCACCAACAAGGTCCATATGCTTTGTCCTGGTTACAAACTCCATTCTCGATTCAGGTTCAAAGGTGGAGTCTGCCTTTACGCTAAGGCTAACCTTTCATGCCAGCGTGAAGAGAGTTTGGAACCGAAAGACTTTGATGTGATGTGGTTCGAACTATCTGATACCAAACTGACTAAGTTCCTCTGCTGCCTTTACCTATCACCTTATGAACCTTCATATATCGACCTCTTTGAGTTTTTATCACTCAAACTGGACGACATTCAGGAGAACCATCCAACAGCTGAAACTATAATCATGGGAGACTTCGATGTACATAACGCTGCCTGGCTCAAATTCTCTAACAAAACAGATGATGCGGGTCGTCAAGCCGAGGCCTTCGCCATCACTCATGGTCTAGAACAACTGGTCGAGCTACCAACCCGCATCCCTGATGTCAACAACCAGTCTGCCAATACACTAGATCTTTTCCTCACCGCCAATCCTGACCCGTATAGAATAGAAGTTTGTGCCCCACTTGGAAACTCTGATCACACCCTCATCTCCACAATATGCTCTTTCTATTTACCATCGAGCTGCACAATACCACCCCGTCTCATGTGGCATTACAATTCGGCCGACTGGGAAGGTCTTCGTATGTTTTTCTCAGCGTTTCCATGGAAAAGAGTTTGTTTCTCTTCAGTAGATCTAACACGATGTGCTGAGACAATTTCTGAAATCATCATGTTGGGGATGCAAACTTACATACCGAATACCGAAAGAAGAACATCATCTGATAAGACCTGGTTTAACAGAAACTGCTCTAGAGCTGTGGCTTCCAAACAGGCAGCATACCATCGATGGCTAAAAAATCCGGGTCCTCAGACCAGAGCAGCATATGTCGAGGCTAGAGGCATATGCAAAGAGACAATAGAATACTCAAAAGATGCCCACAATACCAAAATAAGATCAAAACTTGCTGAATGTCCTAAAGGATCCCGTTCATTTTGGTCTTTCGCCAAAGCTGTGGAAAGAAACTTCACTTCCAGCTCATTTCCTCCTCTAACCAAAGAAGATGGAACACTAGCAACGACTGCCCAGGAAAAAGCCAATATCTTTGCGCACCTATTTGCTGGAAATTCAACTCTGAATTCATCGGGAAAACAACCCCCGAACATTACACCTATTGACAGTCACATGCCCGAGATCACCTTTCGCCAACGTACTATCAGAAAGATTTTGCTGGGTCTCAACACCAACAAAGCCTGTGGATCTGACGGAATCCCGCCGATTGTTCTCAAGGAATGTGCCCCCGAACTAACACCTGTTCTTTGCAAGTTGTTCAACCACTCTTACAATTTGGGGGTATTTCCGTCCAATTGGAAAATTGCATGAGTACAGCCAGTCCCCAAAAACGCAAAAAGGCCCTACCTAGCAACTACAGACCTATCGCACTGCTATCTATTATTTCAAAGGTCATGGAAAAAGCCATCAACATCGAGCTCATGAAATATCAGGAAGACTCAGGAATTGTCAACGATAGGCAATATGGCTTCCGCCATCAGAGATCAACTGGTAACCTGCTCGCTTACGTCTCACATATATGGCAGCTATATATTGAAAAGTATGGAGAAACTTTAGCTGTGGCATTAGATATCTCCAACGCGTTCGATCGAGTTTGGCACCAGGGACTCCTCGCCAAGCTTCCGTCTTATGGCTTGCCCCCTCAGCTGTGTTCTCTGCTTGCTAGTTTCCTCTAAAACAGGTCTCTCCATGTAGTGGTCGATGGAGTTTCATCTGACACTCTACTCATAAATGCTGGTGTTCCGCAAGGATCTATTCTCGCACCAACACTATTTCTACTTCACATCAACGACCTGTTGAAAGCAACTTCATGTCCAGTACACAGCTTTGCCGATGATAGTACCCTCCATACCGCTTTCTCTTCCAGGGCCCTTATATCAGCCCGTGAAACCAGAAATGAACGAGGAAGAAATGTTAATAATATAAATATGGACTCAGCAACAATTCTCGAGTGGGGATCTAATAACTTGGTAGAATTCAATGCAAACAAAACACAAGCATGTCTTTTCTCCAAAAAAGCCGATCTCACTGTACCTAACATAACTTTGTCAGGAGTAACCATACCACTGAAGTCATCCATATCGATGCTTGGTATTACTATCAGCAATAACCTTTCCTGGGAAGATCACGTGAGGTCCATTGCTAAAAGTGCATGCCAGAATACTTGGTTTTTTGTTTCGTGCCAAGAGTTATTTCACCCCACTCAGCTGCTTATGATCTATAAGGCACAGATCCGACCTGTCCTGGAATACTGTTCCCATATTTGGAGCGCGGCACCTAAACATATCCTGAGGCTATTGGATTCTGTCCAAAAAAGGGCAATTCGTCTCGTCGGTGATGCCTCGCTTACAAACTCGCTCACTTGTCTGGAACACCGTAGAAAAGTTGGCGATTTGTCTCTATTTTATAGATATTTTCATGGGCGATGCTCTTCTGAAATATCAACAATCGTTCCTGCTTTGGCAGTCTCTTCGAGACTAACCCGTCAAGTTCAGTCATCACACCCCTTCGTGGTCACTTTGGAGACCTGCAGAACATCACTTTCCAAAGACTCGTTCATCCAACGAACAGCGAGGCTTTGGAACTCATTGCCTAGGGAGGTGTTCCCCGAGGCATACAACCTCCAGAAATTTAAGAAGAACACCAACTCCTACCTTCTTTCCCTTGGTTCCCACGATGTTCTCTGAACATTACAGGATATCCCTTTTCGTGGGAACCAGAACATAAAAAAAAAAACTTTTTATAATGCTTCATTATGAAATTTGCCTCTCTTCCGTTTTAATTTTAAGCCAAATATGATATCCTGTTCATATTTTCAAACAAATCAATGATAACTAGTGTTTATGAAATGAAAATAAACTGGCAACACTGCGGGAAAATCATATGTTAACACAATGCTATCGGACAGAGACGCGCTGCGGACTGAATAATCAAACAGTGCATAAGTAAAATATTTATGAAAATTTTAGATTTTTCCAATAAAAATAATCTTCAATTTAGTTTGTGTCGTTGAGTCTCACACAACCGTCCATATTTCATTTAGGGCTCCAATTTCGGAAATACTCTGTATATGCGATACACTAGCGACAAATCAGGTAAATTTACTGTAACATGCCTATTTGCTTGTTATGGAACTGATAGGTATTAACTATACGTTTGATAGCCTTTAGTTGATATTGAATTTTTTGATAAAATACTGTTTTTTCACAAAAAAAGATGAGTAACAAATTTTACGAAGTGGTAATAACTTAGCGATAAATGAGCGACAAATTATGGTAGTATTAGTATTTTCCAAAAGTAGATAGGTATGACGTGGTTCTGCCAGCTTCATAGAAACCTAATAATAATAATAATTGTATTTCCTTAAGACAGTTACAAACCATATGGAAAAAGTCAGTTGCTTACATTCAAATTGTTTATATATCTACACACGTAAATTTCAAATAAAATAATACTAAAAAGAAAATTGATTTCACAGCAGACTGCTACGACAAATATTCATCCAGTCTATAAAAACACTGTTCTGTCAAAAAGGATTTCAACTTATGTTTGGATGATTGTTTTGTGAAGCATTTTTTCACATTTGAAGGAAGAGCATTGTATATTCTTGGAGCCATATGACTGGGAGATTGGTGAGTTATTTTGAATTTTCCAAATGGAATTGAAAAATAATTCTTTTGTGTCGTATTGAAATTATGATTTTGTTTGTTCCTCACATATATTTCATCATTATTGTCAAATACTAGCATACTTATCTCTGATATGACTAGACATGGCAATGTTAATATTTTCAGTTTTTTAAATATATCCCTGCATGAATCAATCTGTGAAAGCCCCGTCATTGATCGTAAAATTCGTTTTTGTGCAACGAAGATATCTTTTGCTAGGGTAGATACCCCAAAATATTACACTGTATCGTAGCCTACTCTCAACTTGTGCATAGTAGAGTTGTGTCAATTGATCTAGCAGAACAATGGATTAAAAAAAACGATGAGCGACAAATTTATAATTGTGGTAATAAATAAGCGAATAATTATCGACAAATTATGGCATAATTAGATATTCAAAATTTGCAAATGGTTCTGCTAGGTTTATAGGGGTTAAAAATCAGGTTAACCAAGGAAAGAAGAAGAATAAAAATAGATACGTGGAACATAAGGATAATCCAGGGAAAAGGAGAAGAGCTAGTGAAGGGAATGACTGAACAGCATATATTGATATACTTGGAAAAAAAAAGGGGTGATTGATTCAACCATATATTAATATACAAGAGGAAAACACTGAGTTATTGACTTTATTTAAATCAGTAATAAGAAGAAAAAGTATAGGTGAATTTTTTGCTATTGTATTTGCACAAGTAAAATGAGGCATGAAACAAATGTAATCACGAATGATTGAAAATTAAAATCTATAAAATAATTGTCCAAAAGTGACTAAACTGAGACGATACAAAACTTAGTGGGACAAAATAAAATAAGTGAGGTAGATGCACATTGGAAAATATGGGTGAGGCATTATTTGCTCCATTAATTTACTTGACAAATTACATCAATTGAGTAAAAGCTGTTGAGTAATGGATAAAAACTACAAACAAACATTATAGATGGGAAGGAGGGAATGGAAAAAGTACCTGAAGACAAAAGAAACACTAATATAAGGAAAAAGAAATCAAGTAGAGATAGCAGTCGAATCCAAACAAGAATCTTGGAAAGAATTGGTGACGAAATTACCGAAAACTTTAGAAAGAATCCGAAGCAATTTATGGAAAAATAAAAATGTCATTCTCATATCAGGAATGGAAAAAAAACAGGAAAAAGGAAGAGATAAATGCAATAAAAAATTCGAAACAGGAAAAAAAAAGGGAAAAGAATTATAAAAAGAAAAAATAATTGAATATCGAATAGAAATATTTTTCTGTGAATTGCAAAATCCGCGATAAAAATGAATTTATTTTTTGTAATATCTAACAGAAAACAGCTACTTCCCCGACTAAAGCCACGCTGGACATCTGATAGATATTGAGAAGGACCTTAACTCAAAAGAAAAAATCTGAAAGTGAAAATTTGAATTTTCATTCTGATAGTCATTTGATTTTCTATGCCAGTCTTAATCAAGATATATGTAAAAATTACAATAACGCACTTCATCAATACTTTTGTCTTGCCGAAATGGAGGAGGACCAGATTGTGGACCAGATTCAAGAGCTAAAATAGTTTTTGATGGATAACAATTCGGAATCAATAAATACATGTCAAGGTAAGCTTGTTGAGGGTAAATTGATTCCAATTCTTTCCATAATATTTCAAAGAACTTTCTGGAAATCAGTAATCTGTCACAGTATAACTGCATCCATAATGATCATGGGAGAATACTCGACTTTGTACTATACGGTAGTAATGCTGAGTGCAGTGTCGAGAGATCATCTGATCCCTTAGTACCCGAAGACAAACATCACCCTTGAATGTTCATTGTAAATCGAATATGGCTCTAAATCTGAAAAGAAATTTCGCCGCCTCTCACAATAATGAGTACAACTTCAGGAGAGCAGTTTTTGCTCGGTTGTATGATCTTATAGCTAATATTGACTGGACCTTTCTTGAAGCTTTCGATAGATCAAATGATGCTTGCTCTTACTTTTACGGACAAATGTATGATGCATTGGATCAATGTGTACCCCTACGAACTGGTAACGTCAAGCGTAAATATCCGCCGTGGTTCGACAGGGAAATGATTCGTCTAATACGCCTCAAGGCTAAGCATTGGCGTTCATTCAAAAACAGCGGGGACATTGCTGCCCCGGATGAATTCACTCGCTTGAGGGCAAAGATCAAAGCTGACGTTGACATATCGTACAAAAAATATGTGAAATCTGCTGAAAATGACATAAAAGGCAACCCAAATGAATTTTGGGCATTTATAATCAACAAAAAAGGATCAACTGGCATATCTGACAGAATGACCTACGAAGGACAATCTTTTGAAACTCCTCAGGACATTCTCAATAGCTTTGCTGATTTTTTCTCCAAATCATACATTATTAGTTCTCAAACCGAATTTAGTGATAGTGATCCGCATTCACAAGTCCTGAACATTCCCTATTTCGAAGAAAATGAAGTGTTGGCAGCTTTGAAACAGCTGAAACCAAAATGACTACGGGTCCCGACAGCATCCCTGCACTAATGGTCAAAGACTGCGCTTATGCCCTGGCTAATCCACTAACAAGAATATCTGCGTCAAAACTAGTACCATCCCAGACCTATGGAAATTGTCTAAAGTTCGCCCAATTTATAAAAAAGGGGATAAGTCTGATGTTGAAAATTTCAGAGCCATATCAATAATATGTAATTTCGCTAAAGTGTTTGAAATCCTCCTGTACAGCAGGTTATATCCTCATATGAGCAATCAAATCTCATCACTTTAACATGGTTTCATGAAAGGTCGCTCGACAACCACCAACCTTCTCAACATCACTCAATACATTGCAGAGACTACTGATAGGAGATCCCAAACCGATGTCATTTATACGGACTTCTCGAAAGCGTTCGACAAACTTGATCATGGAATACTACTATCAAAACTGTACAGGTATGGCTTTTCTCAGACCCTCATCGAACTCTTCGTGTCATACCTCACCGACAGGCGACAGTATGTCATATTCAATGGCTTCAAATCTATTGAATATGCATCTACCTCAGGTGTACCTCAAGGAAGCAACCTTGGTCCACTCCTCTTCAACGCTTTCATAAATGACATAGTTGAGGTCATCGACCTCAACTGCTTAATATACGCGGATGACCTAAAATTATTTTCTGAGATTAATGGGATAGAAGACTGTCTTCAATTGTCCCTTAACCTGAAACGCATTGAGCAATGGTGCTTCCGTAATAAGCTTCCTCTTAATGCAAGTAAATGTAATGTAATGACATGCACTTTGAGAAATCAGCCACTTTTATATCAATATTCAATCAACGACATTCTACTTCAACGGCCTATCACATACACCGATCTTGCAAACAGAATGTATGGATTCATTGCGCGTATCTCTAAAGATTTCTCCGACCCATCTACATCGAAAGCCTTATACTATGCCTTCGTCAGATCAAAATTAGAATCTGGAACCCACATCATCACTTATATATAGAGAAGGTTGAATCGGTTCAGCGTCGCTTCCTTAAACTTCTCTCCTATAAAACGGACAACATATATCCACCAATTGGCTTCCTCCATGATGCATTGTTGGCTAGACACACTATGAACAGCCTAAACTGCCGTCGTGATTGTCACTCCACAATCTTCCTGTTCAAACTTATCAACAACCTAATTATTGACCCACATATTCTGCAAAAACTCAATTTCAGTGTACCTAGACCATCGTCTAGAGTAGACAACACGTTTTATTTACCAACACCACGAACAGATGTCTTGAAATACTCACCAATGCAAAACATTTGTGTCAATTGTAATTCTGCAAGTTGTCAGATTGATATTTTTGACTGTTCAATCGCTGCGATTAAATCCTATTACTTTAGTTAATCTCGATATGTATTATTACTTCGTTAATTTGTTATTTTGTATTTGTAACTTATATTCCTGTTCTGTAGTTGGGTGAAACCTGTAGAACAGTGTATCAATAAATAAATAAATAAATAATAAATTCATTTTTGATTCCAAAAGGCGTGTCTCGCGTTGCTATTGGTTTATTAATGATAAATGATATGTTTTATAACAAAAAAGCCTAATTTTTCATTAATATATTTGTTAGCTAGCCATACTCAGAATACTAATATCTGATTAGGTATTAATAACTCATTTTATTAATTTATCCTTAAATCAACAGATTTAAAATATGCAAGTTGATTTGATTTTTCAGAATCTCGTCACTATGTAACGCTACACTGTTAAATTCTTTGCTGCAGCATGCATAGAATATTTTGTGGAGGGAATTGATAATCAAGGTCGCATTGAATATACTCCACTTTTCTCTAGCACTACCCAAGGCGGTTAAAAAAATGGCTGACAGTAAGTGGTTAGTACCAAATATACCCAATGAAGAAATATACCCAGTTAGACTTTTTAAAAAGTTAACAAGCAAGCCAGATCATCAAAACCAACCGTTTATTTTAAGCTCCCAATCCAAACTGGCAGCACCACAACTCTAAAAGTTGGTACAAGAACAGTCCGCCTAGACAAAATAAGTTCTCATCCTGGTTCAAATCGGCGGCATCATCAATTGGAATTGACGTCAAGAAGGTCAAAATAACAAATCACTCTGCAAGAGCCACTGCTGTTTCAACTTTAGTCAAAACAGGAATTGGTGAACAGCAATTAATTGAAATCACAGGACATGGAAGTAGTCACTCAATAAAATCATATCTGCAGATAGATTCGTGTCACCACCAGGAAATAATTGATGCAATGAGGTCTGTTTCAACTTCTGTAAAGTCAAGTCATGATGCTCTAAAGCAAGAACGAGCCACCGCTTTCAATCAACCTCCTGCCATAGTTTATAATAATTGCGTTTTTCATATAAACAATAATTACAATAGTTTGACTACAACAAACAAAGAATAGTTGAGAATTCCCTATTTATTTGATTTTCATATAGGTTCATGAACAAATTTAGTTTGCGTTGCAGTTTCGTCACCAATAGATTCCTAGCCATAAATTCTCAATTTCTACCTCTTGTAGTTGAATGAAAATACCAGTTTAAAATGTTACATATTATATTCTTCCATTTTATATCAACTTTGGGTTACTACAAGTGGTAGAAAATGATCATTTTGTCAATTTTTCATAGGGGTACATATATTGTAACAGATGCAGTTTGGGCACCAATGGATTCTTAGCTCATACATTCTTAATTTCTACTTATTGTACTTGCATGGTATTCCATACGACACCGGCTACATAGCTTATGAAGAAATTGATGACATCCTACTGAGACACCTTTTCTACCAGGCTGATCGGATTTATGTGAAGGGAACCAAAAATACGATTTCCTCAAAGAAAAATTGCTGGAAACGGGTTTGTCGTACCAAGTGGAAATCTACTATGTTCAGAACGAGCATATTACATTCTAATATTTTATATCAATTTTGGGTTACTACAAGTAGCAGAAAATTATTATTTATCTATTTTTCATATAGGTACATATATAGATTTAGTGTGCTTTGCAGTTTCGGCTTCTCAGCCTATAAGATGTTATTCTACTTATTTAGTTGCCCGGAAATAATTTTACAATGTAGCATATTATGTTCTTAATTTTTTATCAACTTTGGGCTACTACAAGAGGTAGAAAATAAAAAATGTATTAGTTTTTTATATAGGTACATGAACAGGTTTAGTTTCGACACCAATGGATTCTTAGCCTATAAATTCTCATTGTAAAATTTTGGTTTTTTTTGCACTACAAGGGTGAAAATTATAATTTTAACGGTTTTTCATAAAGGTAGGTACATAACAGATTTAATTTGCGTCACAGTTTCGGCAGCGATTTTAGCCTATACATTGTTGATTTTACTTGTTGTAGCTTCAAGGAAATAACATTTTAAGATTGAACATAGTTCATTTTTCAATTTTCTATATGCGCTTTATTGCATAGCATTCATAACCAGCGTCAGCGAACATCATAGGGAGCTGTGATCATCGTATTTTGACAGTACAAAACGTCAGCAAAAACTCGTGTTTTGTAGTAAAATGAATATTGTGCAGTCAAAACGAACGCAAACTTTTTTGTTTTGAAAATGTATCGATTTGAAAATAATGCTGTATGTAAAATATGCATAAAATTGTCTGGTGTAATGATGAATCATCCTAAACTACTCAAAATTGGAAGTGCTAAATGGAAAAATGGTGAATAAAATATTGTCTAAATATTATATATATTTTATTAGACATAGATATTTGATTCATTCAATTCAAAGTCCAGCTTTTTCGCCTTTAAGAAGAGAGGAGGTGTCCGAAGAATATAGAAAACATTTCAACTATGTGATTGAAATGTATCAAGATTAAATAAAGAAAGAAAAACCAGTATTGCCAAAAAATAGTATTGTGCTATTCAAACGTCAAAAAATTTCCGATTCAATTCGCTGTTGGGTACCCAAGAGAAAAAAAAATCCACTAAAATACATACGTTGCCATGGTGATCTGTCAAAAAAACCCAATTTGATTGGTTAAAAATTAGTGGTGTGTAATTTTCTCATGAAATATAATTCGTGTTAGAGGATTTTATCGAATTTTTTTTTCCTCAAGCATTTTGCTTCTAGGAAATTTGACTCGTGCAATTTGTGCCCTTATTATCAAAGATTAAACCACTCAAGCTTCGCTTCCGTGGGTAAATCAGATAATAAGTCCGCAAATCGCAGTCAGTAAAATTTCCGGGCAAAATGCTTTCTCGAAAATTTGAAAAAAAATTGAGCGATAAAACACCTATTACTCTCGATAAAATAGCATCCTTTGTTTGAAGTTTGTTATGAATATTTTTTTTTTGTGTTTTTGATTGTTATTCATCCAATTATACGGTAAAGTATCAGATATATCTTTGAACCGGAATTCTATTTGGATAAGTTAAAAAAACATATCAATTTTCAGGTAGTTATTTTATAATTACACATGATATATCCGATTCATGTTATTTGGTTCAATTTTCTTGCAACAGTTAATTGCAAGGCATTCCCTGCTTCGCCCCGCGTTAATCTGGTACGATTAGATAAATGAAAAACCGCTACTCACCACCAATCGGCATCCGTGTGTTGCAGAAAAAGCGTCCACAAAGCGACGGAAGCTAGGAGTCCCGCGCCGCGACGCTTCATGCCGCGGATTTCACAGAGACGCACTTGGACAACTTACTCGCACCTGAATCTGTTCGAAACTGACTGCACCGCCGAACGCACCGCGAAAGCGTGGGCGGCGCCTCTTCCGGCGATGCCGGTTCGATTGGACACGCCGGCCGTTCGACACGCCTATTTCCCGATTTCATCCGCGACGACACGTGCATTTTCTCTGGAGTATCCGCACACTTGCTTCAATTCGCATGGATTTGCATCGGGAGATGACATAGTTATCCAGAGTGGGCCATGCATTTGCTCTCGTTTTTATTTTGTTGGGAGTACACAACTGACATTAAAGTCCAGAAATAATTAATTACTTGTGTCCGATCAGGATGGAACTAACGCTCAAAAGAAAAGAGTCTGATCAAGATGTGCCTTTTTACACGCTTTATATTAGCTTCACTTGTATGTTTGTTTGTAACCGACTCCTTTGGGCGCGATTTTGACCCTCTTCCAGACGTCCGAATGATTTGAAATTTGGCAGATGTACATAATTCCGGTGACAATGCATTAATAAATTTTTGTGTGAAAAAAAAACAAAATGGCGGCTCCAATATGGCGTACGAGTTTTGTGATTATGGTCCGATTCGCTTCAAAATTGGTATCCTAGGGTTTTTGTGATCGGAGATAATGAACCTTTTGTCAAAATCGAAAAATTCAAGATGGCGGCTCCAAAATGGTGGACGAGTTTTGTGATTATGGTCTGATTCTATTCAAAATTGGTATGTGGGAGTTTTTGGGGTCGAACATTATGATTCATTTGCAAAAATTGGAAAATTCAAGATGGCGGCTTTAAAATGGCGGCCGAGTTTTGTGATTATGGTCTGATTCTATTCAAAATTGGTATATGGGGGTTTTTGGGGTCGAATATTATTATTTTTTTGTAAAAATTGGAAAATTCAAGATGGCGGCTCTGAAATGGCGGCGAGTTTTGTGATTATGGTCTGATTCTATTCAAAATTGGTATGTGGGGGTTTTAGGGTCGGTATTATGATTCTTTTGTAAAATTCAAAAATTCAAGATGGCGGCTTTGAAATGGCGGCCGAGTTTTGTGATTTATGGTCTGATTCTATTCAACATTGGTATGTGGGGGTTTTTGGGGTCGGGGATTATGATTACCTAATTTGATAAGACTATTCCATTTTTTTATTTGCAAAAAAATAATAAAAATAATAGTTTAAAAGAAACTAAAAAAACACGCTTTTATAAATAAACCACACTAAAAAGTAGGAAATAAATAATAGTTTAAAAAAACTAAAAAACACGCTTTTATAGAAAACCTGACTAAAAAAATAGAAATTAGGAAAACAATTTATTTCATTTAAAAAAAAGCGTGGGGTGCATGGTATCAATAATTATATAGTACATTACACACCGAGGCGATACCATGCACTCCACGCTTTTTTTTGAATAAAATACATTTTTCTCTTATTTTCTATTTTTTTAGTCTGGTTTTCTATGAAAGCGTGTTTTTTAGTTTTTCGAACTATTATTCATTTTACATTACAAGCTTTCATTTAGTTTCACTTGTCCCGGTGTCTGTCTGTCTGTAATCAAATCTTGCAAGTTAAATTTGACCCACTTCTAATCGTCCGATTGATTTGAAATTTGGCAGGTGTATATAATTCCAGTGACAATGCATTATGAAATTTTTGTGGGAAAAAATGGCGGCTCCAATATGGCGGACAATTTTTGTGATTATGGTCCGATTCTATTCAAAACTGGTATCTAGGGGTTTTCGGGATCGTAGATTATGATTTTCTCGTCGAAATTCAAAAACAAATCTGAAAGAAATTACTAAACTATAGTTATTTAACATCATATTATTTATTTATTTTTAAAACAAGCTTTTATCAGTTGTTAATGAAAAAACAGAACTAAAAAGTTAAAAATGAAAATTATAAAAAAAAAATAAAGACAAGCTCCTATTTAGTGCGAATTTACACGATTCAATAAAATTGATCAATAAAATTGACCAATATGGGTTATATTTACACCTGACAATTTATTGGTCAATTTTTTTTAATAATTTTTCTAGTTCGCTTTCAACGAAAGTTATGATCAAGAAGTCATCCGATTCGTTATTGAAACTTTTTGAAAAAAAATAAAGTTTTCTCGAAAAAATTGCAAAAGTTATAAACAATTTATTAAAAAAAAGGAGGTTTCGTTTTTCGCGAATATCTTAAAGCTATTGCAATAATCTGAAATAAAAAAAACCTTTAAAAGCAGGAAATTTCCCAAAAAAAAGTCCCACCTCCCGGAATTCTACTATCAATACTTATAATTTCAATTGAGATGTGATAAAAACTTTTTAATAAAAAATTGAACCGACGAAATACGGAACTGAAAAGTAAAAAATAAAATAAATCTTCTTAGTCTCAGTAACTGAGCTCCTAAACTAATGTAGGAATAGTCCATCCAATATCAATTGCAGAAGCTGTTTCTATAGGGAGCAAATTAAAACTCACTTCGCTAACACGAGCGTATATGCGAAGAAACGGAACGAAACATAATCTGTACTACTTGTAAACATTTTCCGTCGGCAAAAGGTAGATCAAAAGAGCCGATAGTCAACGTGGACTCGAGTGACGGCTGTCTATCGTACAACCGATTCGTCTGGGCCAATCGAGTCGGACATTAATGCTGGCAGGTGTGTCTCTACGATGGGAGGTCATAAATCACGCGTTATATTTGTGTTTTGATAGCTGTGAAAGATTAAGAACCAGTAGCGCCTATGGTCTTGGTGTGTGCCAATCGAAATACGTTTAAGGATATAATAATAACCTACATCAAACAATGAAAGAAATAATTTTTCTTTCTTAATGTATTTGTATAAATAAAAGCTTATCTTTAATTGTTTTTCATTTTTCATTATTTATGAAGTATTTTTAAAATCTTAAAATATCTAAATAAAATTAGTTATCTCCGCCACTGCTGCTCACAGGATTTCACCGCAAAACTTTTTTATGCTTCTGCAATTGATATTGGGAAAACATAACTAATTTTGAGTCGGCGCCAAACAAACAAGCAAATGAATTAGGTAAGGCGTAAAATGATGGCATCGAGTTGCGCGGTAACATTCTGATAATTTTTTTGATGTAATTTAATGATGTTCGTTGAAAACACGTTTGGCGGCGACTCAAAATCAGTTACTTACATTAGTTTAGGAGCTTAGTTACTGAGACTAAGAAGGTTCATTTTATTTTTTACTTTTCAGTTCCGTTTTCGTCGGTTTAATTTTTTGTTGGAAAGTTTTTATTTTTCAATTTTTTGTGGCTAAAATCTACTAATTACTACCTACTTGTTTTTTGATTACTTCCAAAATACTTACTCACCCACCTTACATCAACTATTACCAGTTAAATAATATGATTATCTACTTTTACTATTTGTTGTAATATAAATTATTTTTGTTGTTCTGGTTAGTTGATTTCATGACTTTGTATATCATTCCATCCTCTCATAGAATATAATGATTCTGACGGATGTGGAACAAAAATAATGTCAGTAGCGATCTGTCATTGTCAACTACGTATGTGTGTGCCAATGTTCACAAGTGAAAAATCAATTATCCCCTATTTTTCTACCAATGAGGGTGGATAATTCCATTCGAAATCCAAATACCCTATCTATTAAAAAAAAACATCAAAATCGAAGAACCCAGTACAAAGTTATGCCTGATAGAATCGGTTGACGGACCAGAATTCAGAGTGATCAATATCCTTCATTTTGCTACCCTTATTTTTTATTCGAATGGGACCACCTTCGAAGTACAGCCTATCCACTGCAAAAAGAATTATTGGAATCGGACGTCTCAGTAGAGAGCTATGCGTGGTCATACATAAAAAAAATCGTCGACTAGAGAACCTCCTCCTTTTTGGTTTCGTCGATTAAAAATAGGGCTGAAAACGGGTGATGTGGCTTGTGTGCCAAACGCTCGATTCGTTCACTTGAACAGAACACATTTTTTCAACCCATTAAATATGAATATTAAGGAACAAACAAATTCATGTACCATTTGGATACATGAATAAACAATAATCTGTCGGAAAAAAAATCTAAATTTCTCTATTAGTTGTGCTTTCGTTTATTAGGTTATTTTTACAGGATGCAAATTTTCAAACTGAAAACATGAGATTTTTTCCAATACTTGAATCTATTCTTTGAAGGCTTTAGATGAAAAAAGTAAATTTAAAAACAAAAAACCCGACTGCGTAAAAAGTGATCTTTAACAATGATGGAAACAAGATTACCACAAAATATTGCCAGAAAATTAAACTCAATACTGTAAACAATATCATGCAGTCGGAGGCATCTTCTTTAATTTAACAATAATATAACATTGCCTCCGATTGCATGAGATTGTTCACAGTATTTAGGTAAGTTTAATATTTAACCTCTTAAAACATAATTTTCTCACAATATTTTCTGGTCATCTTGTTCCCATCTTTTTTAAATTAAACTTTTTACGCAGCCGGGTTTTTTATTTTTAAATTAACTTTTTTTATTTTATACTTTCTATTAATTCACAATATGACGTCTGCTATCGCCATATTGGATTTTGTCACAATATGGCGTCTGGTTGTCGCCATATCGAATTGTGATTATTACTGTCATGTTCATATTCACAATATGGTTCTAGTTGTCGCCAAATTGAATTTTATCACAATATTTCGTCTGGTTGTCGCCATATTGAATTTTGATCATTACCGTCATGTCTTTATTCACAATATGGCGTCTGGTTGTCGCCATATTGAATTTTGATTACCGTCATATCTTTAGTGACACTCGCAAGATTAGGACAATTCGATTGACGTGAGAATCATCAAAATTGAAAAGGCATTAAAAAATTAAAAATTCAAATAAAGTTATTAATTTTGTTTATTGTTCATTTCATCTTCTTATTGTTGAAAACTACATGAACAATTTATAAACAAATGCATTATTTACAAAAAAATATTATATTTTTTTGGGGAATCTACTTATTGATGAAAATGGTGATCTAAAAAAAATTGCTTGGTAAAAAAAATGTATTCATTGTTAATTAACATTTTTAACAAAAAAATTGTTTCTTAAAAAAAATTATTGCTTAAAATGGCACTTGTTTGTTAACACTTTTTTTGCAAGTAAATAGTAATATTATGGTTCCTTAATATATAAACAATTTCCGCGCTATATTTTTTTTAATACCAGAAAAACAAACAAAAATGACCATGTGTTGTTTTTTAAGCAAACTAATGGTTTTCTATTTTTTATTTGATTTAAAAAATGATCATGCTCAATTTTTTTTTGTTCCTTATCAATATAATTATTATAACTTATAAACTATTGAAGATACGACGAGAATATTTGGAGTCCTTATTGTTCTCCATAAAACAATGAACAAATTGAGCTCTTATTTATTTATTTACTTTTTTGTTATTACTTATAAAAATAGCTCGATTTTTATTTTTTTATTTCAAAGCTTCTCAATATGATCTCATGAGCAATCAAAGATACGATACAAATACTTTTTGTTCTTTATTAAACAATGAACAACTTGGTTGAAGAGCTCACTACATTTATTGAGTAATGAGAAAAAATATTGAGGAAAAGGAAATTTTCTGACCTTTTCAGCCTTGGTATCTTAAAAACTAAAAGTAATATTGACATAATATATAAATTTGCAAACGTTATTGATCACATTATGCATTACTTTTGTACATAAAACAGTTTTTGGTTATTTCTTTAAAATTTTTTGAGATTTTTTAACGTTTTTGCGGCGGCGGTGATTCGTGACTTTTAGTTTCCTTGCTAGCTTCTTGTTGTTTTTGCTGTTGTTTTTCCTGGGTTCCAATCACATTATTGTCCTCAAATTGTTCATTGTTTAATAAAGAACAGAAATGATCTGAAGTATTTTCATCGTATCTTTGATAGTTCATAAGATATTCAAATTTGAAAGCCTTGAAAAAAAACATTTTTGAGGTATTTTTGTAATTAATAACAAAAAAGTAAATAAATAACTGAGTAAGAGCTTAAACGAAAATATTCGTTCATTGTTTTATGGAGAACAATAAAGACTTTAAGAGTTAAAAGCATGGAAATTTTTTAAATTAAATAATAAATAGAAAACAATTTTTAACCGACGAAACCAAAAAGAAGGAGGTTCTCTATTCGACCCGTATATTTTTTTTATATCTATGATCACGCATAACTTTTCACATAGCAGTTCGATTCCGATGATTCTTTTATCATTGGATAGGGTGTACTTCGAAGTTGGTCCCATTTGAATTTGAACCAAAAAATCCATCCCTAAGGGTAGCAAAATGGAGGATATTGATCGTTCACCCTCTGAATTTTGGTCCGTTAACCGATTCTATCAGGCATAACTTTGTAGTGGGTTTTCCGATTTGGATGATTATTTATTTATTAGAAAGGGTATATCTCATAGTTGATCATATTCCAATTTGGAATGAAATGATCCACCCCTATGGGTAGCAAAACAGGGGATGATTGATTTTTCACTTGTGAACCTAGGCTCACATACAGTGTGACCCATTTTTAATGGAAACACCCTCCTAAAATTTGAAGTTGTAAACAGATTTTAATATTTTTTTCTTGAAATGTCAAGTACTAAAAGGTCTACCTTGGGACAAAATTTGAAATGTTTATTCCAATTTTCAGGGCATACTACGATATTTTTTCTTAGTCGAAAATCGAGATTTTTCATTAGCGATTTTTTTATTGAAGAGTGCCTCTAAACAGGTGTGACCAAAATTTCATGGAAAAATATTCATTAATAACAAAGTTATGACAACTCAAAAATTCGAAAACTCACACAGCTAACAGTCACAAAAAACACCCTATATCAACAGATATAGCCATGAGAATATTTTTTTATGATTTCAACGATAAAGTGCCGCCAGATGAAAAAAAAAAACAAATAGCGTAAATTTTTTTAATGAAAATAACGGAATTACATTCACACAATTCAACTAATAATGAAGGAAAAAATTTTAATTAACGTAACTATGAAAACTTATTATTGAAATGTTTCGATTCAGTGCAACAAATAATTCAAACTCAAATTCTAGTAGCCACTACTAATCCACCACGTATTTCGATACATTTGTCGTAGCGCTTACGAATGTTTCTGATTACGTTCCTTAGTTCTTGTGGGCTAATATCTGCACATACCTGTCGAATTCTTGCACAAAGTTCAATTCTATCTAAGTCCCCAGAGAAAAAAGTCCAAAACTGTGAGGTCTGGAGATCTGGGTGGCCACTCTATAAACGGACTACCACGGCCTATCCATCGGTTTGGAAAATGTTCGTTAAGCCATTGCCTCACAGCTCTGGCATAATGAACTGAACACCCATCTAACATGGACAATTAAATTTGATCGTTCATTGATTGGCAGCTCGTGAATAGCATCCCAAGACTCTGTCTAGAAACCTCTGCGCATTAATGTTTTCCTCAAAAAAGAAAGGACCAATAATTCGTTCGTTCAATATCCCACACCAGACGTTGATTTTTTGGAAATACTGGCTTTTACAGTTTATTACCCAGTTAAGATTATTCGCTGCCCAATAGCGACAATTCTGTGATGACACTACTCCATTTGTAGTGAAAGTGGCTTCGTCGGTATATAAAATATTTTGTAGGAAATTCATATTGTTTAAATATTCCCCTTGGGCCCATAAACAATATTCCAGACGTCTTGCTTCGTCGCCTTCTTGCAGTGTATGTAAAAATTTTGGCTTGAAAGGTTTAATATTCTTCGCCTTGAGACATCTCCGAATAGTTTCTCGTGGAGTATTCAAATCTAAGGTGGCATTCCTTATACTGGCATTAGGATGATTTCCGAAATAATCTAAAATGATTCGATCATTCCTGTCATTGCTGTTTCGTCTTTGTACAGGATTACTTTTTAACATCATTTTTGATACTGCACCAGTTTCATTGAATATTTTATTTATTTTATTTACCGTACCGCAGCTAATACGAGGACGATCTGGATGTCTCTCATTAAATACTCTACAAACCTCTCTAGCACTTCTAACGTCATCTCCCGAAAGGCGTACAATTTCAATTTTCTCTCTTACGCTCAATCTTGCAGCCATGACACAAAATAATTCGAAGAATTGTAAGGTGAATACTGTTGACAATAGTACATTCAAATCTTTCACAAGTGTCAAACTGTAATATCATTTCCATGGCAACTAAGATTTAAATTGAAAAATCAATTAGGTCTTAGTTTTAGTTAATTTGCGTGAAAACTTGAATGTAATTCCGTTATTTCGATTAAAAAAATTTACGCTATTTGTTTTTTTTTTCATCTGGTGGCACTTTATTGTTGAAATCATAAAAAAAATATTCTCATGGCTATATCTGTTGATATAGGGTGTTTTTTGTGACTGTTAGCTGTGTGAGTTTTCGAGTTTTTGAGTTGTCATAACTTTGTTATTAATTAATATTTTTCCATGAAATTTTGGTCACATCTGTTTAGAGGTACTCTGAATCCAGTGGCGTAGTGATTTTTCCAATAAAAAAATCGCTAATAAAAAATCTCGATTTTCGACTAAGAAAAAATATCGTAGTATGCCCTGAAAATTGGAATAAACATTTCAAATTTTGTCCCAAGGTAGACCTTTCAGTATTCGACATTTCAAAAAAATATATTAAAATCTGTTTACAACTTCAAATTTTAGGGGGGTGTTTCCATTAAAAATGGGTCACACTGTATGTAGTTGACATTGACAGACCCTCCTACATCCGTCAAAATGATTACATTCTATGAAAGGATGGAATTATATATAAAGTGATGATATCAACTAACCAGAACTTTCAAAATTAATTTATATTACATAACAATAAATAGTTAAAATAGAAAATCATATTATTTAATAGTTATTAGTTGAAGTAAACTAGGTAAGTAAGTATTTTGGAAGTAATCAAAAATTAAGTAGGTAGTAATTTTTAGCAACAAAAAATTTAAAAATAAAAACTTTTAACAAAAAATTAAACCGACGAAAAAATCAACTGAAAAGCAAAAAATAAAATAATTTTTAGTCTAAATGATAATTGAGCTCCTGTACTAATGTGACTAACTGATTTTGAGTCGGCGCCAAACAAACTGGCAATTGAATTAGGAAAAGCGCAAAATGATGGCAGCGAGATGCACGGCTGCGTTTTGATTACTTCTTTCAGAGTAATATAATGATGGAAAGGGAAACATTCTCAATTAAATATCGATAGAAAGATTTTTCTGTGAATTGAAAAATCCACGATTATTTTTTGTGAATGTCTAACAGAACTACTTCCCCGGCTAAAGCCACGCTGGACATTGAACTACATCTGATTTTATGAACATCCTGTTTATATTTTCAACAAATTAATATAATGATCTTCGATGATTGTTTGTTTGGCGCCGACTCAAAATCAGTTACTCACATCAGTTTAGGAGCTCAATTATCATTTAGACTAAAAATTATTTTATTTTTTGCTTTTCAGTTGATTTTTTCGTCGGTTTAATTGTTAGTCAAAAAGTTTTTATTTTGTTCGAAAAATGACTCTTGGTAATTTTTGTTTATTTTTCTAGTATTTAAAAAAATATAGCGCGAAAATGCATTTGTTTATAATAAATTGTTTATTTGAAAAAAAAAATTAAAAGAAAAAAAAAATCAGAATAAGAAGGAACAATAGAAATAATGATAAAAAAAATATGGTTTCTCAATATTAATATTTATTTGCAAAAAAATATTGTTAACTAACAAACAATAATTTTTTTTTTTAAACGATTTTTTTGTAATAAGTATTTTCATTATTATTAATTTTTAAAAATTATAGTGGAAAATGAAAATAAAATATTTTCATGTGGTTTTTATCAATAAAAAATAAATAATGGAATATTTAAAAAAAAACAATTTTTATTTATGTTTTAACTTTTTCAGCATTTTTTTTTTTTTTTTTTTTTTTTTATATTTTCTGGTTCCCCACGAAAAGGGATATCCTGTAATGTTCAGAGAACATCGTGGGAACCTAGGGAAAGAAGGTAGGAGTTGGTGTTCTTCTTAAATTTCTGAAGGTTGTATGCCTCGGGGAACACCTCCCTAGGCAATGAGTTCCAAAGCCTCGCTGTTCGTTGGATGAACGAGTCTTTGGAAAGTGATGTTCTGCAGGTTTCCAAAGTGACCACGAAGGGGTGTGATGACTGAACTTGACGGGTTAATCTCGAAGAGACTGCCAAAGCAGGAACGATTGTTGATATTTCAGAAGAGCATCGCCAATGAAAATATCTATAAAATAGAGACAAATCGCCAACTTTTCTACGGTGTTCCAGACAAGTGAGCGAGTTTGTAAGCGAGGCATCACCGACGAGACGAATTGCCCTTTTTTGGACAGAATCCAATAGCCTCAGGATATGTTCAGGTGCCGCACTCCAAATATGGGAACAGTATTCCAGGACAGGTCGGATCTGTGCCTTATAGATCATAAGCAGCTGACTGGGGTGAAATAGCTCTTGGCACGAAACAGAAAACCAAGTTTTTGGGATGCACTTTTGGCAATGGACCTCACGTGATTTTCCCAGGAAAGGTTATTGCTGATAGTAATACCAAGCATCGATATGGATGGCTTCAGTGGTATGGTTACTCCTGACAAAGTTATGTTAGGCACAGTGAGATCGGCTTTTCTAGAGAAAAGACATGCTTGTGTTTTGTTTGCATTGAATTCTACCAAGTTATTAGATCCCCATTCGAGAATTATTAATGAAAAAATGGATAATTAATTTTTTTTTCCATCGAGGATCTTTTCTGAAGCCTTTGAAGAACAGCTTCCGGTTTAAAAATTATCGAGGTTTTTTTGTTTACTTCGAACTTGGAAACAAATTTAAATTAATAGAAGCATAATTAATAATAACATAGAGATAAAAATGTGTTTGCTAGCGGATTTTTTTCATTCCTTAATATTTATATTAAATTAGTTAAAATATTTTGTATAAGCATCCGAGCAGAGCGTGAGCGTGAGTGATCCGTTTTTACCCGTATTTTCTCCGCTCAATTAAAATTTTAAATATTGGTGCTCCGTTCTGGAAGGCAAGGTTTTTATTTAGGAAATTTCCTGCTCTCTTTGGATCTTTCCGATAACTGCGATAGTTTTTGAGATATTTGCATAGAAACGACACAGCTTTTTTGTAACTGAATTGTTTATAACTTTCAAACAATTTATTTACGAGAAATGAGACAACGCGTAAATCATATCTAGATAAATTTCCGCCTCCAATGACACCTTGGTCATAATTTTACGAAATGGCACTTGTGAACCAGACTAAAATAACTGAAATTGATCGAAAGAGTTCACATATTTAAGTAAAATACTTCTTCTCGATCTTTGTCCCTATTACATAAATGATTTTTTTGATAACTTTAGATAAAATGTTATTTTCCTATTTTGTACACACTTGTACTTTGTACTGACTTGTTCGATAGCTCTACAGCTCTATGGATAAAATACAATTTGAATTGAATTTATAATCTCAAAATCAATAATTTGTAATAAGAAAATGTTTTCACCAAATCCTCGAAAATGGTGTATTTTCATTCTCTATTCATAATTTTACGGAATGGCGCTTTTCCCATACATGGGCAACCAAAACTCGGGATCTCTTTTTTCCCAGTTTCTCCAAATGAAACACCCTGTAAATAAGGCCATACTCGAATAGTCCACACTATGAGAATATAGGGTTTGCCTACTAATTCTTTAGGAAAGTATGAAAAAGTCATGATAACAGCAATAACAATTTTTACACGCTTTATATTAGCTTCACTTGTATGTTTGTTTGTTTGTTTGTAATCGACTCCTTTGGGCGCGATTTTGACCCACTTCCAGAGATACGAATGATTTGAAATTTAGCAGGTGTACGTAATTCCGGTGACAATGCATTAAGAAATTTTTGTGTGGAAAAAAACCAAAATGGCGGCACCAATATGGCGTACGAGTTTTGTGATTATGATACGATTTGCTTCAAAATTGGTATCCGAGGGTTTTTGTTGTCGGAGATTATGATTTTTTTGTCAAAATTGAAAAATTCGAAATGGCGGCTCCAAAATGGTGGACGAGTTTTGTGGTTATGGTCTGATTCTATTCAAAATTGGTATGTGGGGGTTTTTAGGGTCGAATATCATGATTCTTCTGTAAAAATCAGAAAATTCGAAATGGTGGCTTTAAAATGGTGGCCGAGTTTTGTGATTATGATCCGATTCGCTTCAAATTTGGTATCTGAGAGTTTTCGTGGTCGGAAATTATGATTCTTTTTGTCAAAATTGAAAAATTCGAAATGGCGGCTTCAAAATGGCGTCCGAGTTTTGTGATTATGGTCTGATTCTATTCAAAATTGGTAAGTGGGGTTTTTGGGGTCGAATATCATGATTTTTTGTGAAAATTGGAAAATTCAAGATGGCGGCTTCAAAATGGTGGCCGAGTTTTGTGATTATGGTCATCCTATTCAAAATTGGTATGTGAGTTTTTGGGGCCGAATATTATGATTCTCTTGTGAAATTAAAATTCAAAATGGCGGCCGAGTTTTGTGATTATGTCGATCTTAAAATTGGGATGGCGGCTTCAAAATGGCGGCCGAGTTTGGTGATTATGGTCTGATTCTATTCAAAATTGGTGTGTGGGGTTTTTTGGGGTCGAAGATTATGATTACCTAATTTGATAAGATTATTCCATTTTTCAATTTGCAAAAAAATAATAAAAATAATAGTTTAAAAAAAAATAAGAAAACACGCTTTTATAAATAAACCACACTGAAAAGTAGGAAATATATGATAGTTTAAAAAAACTAAAAAACACGCTTTTATAGAAAACCAGACTAAAAAAATAGAATATAAGAAAAAATGTATTTTATTTGAAAAAAAGCGTGGGGTGCATGGTATCAATAATTATATAGTACATTACACACCGAGGCGATACCATGCATCCCACGTTTTTTTTTTAATAAAATAATTTTTTTTCTCATATTCTATTTTTTTAGTCTGGTTTTTTATAAAAGCGTGTTTTTTAGTTTTTTTAAACTATCATTTATTTTATTCAATGCTGGACAAGAGAGGCAACGAAATAAACTCAAAACATTCAAAAAAGCGTAGATTCACTGCAGATGTTCAAACAGTCTCTCATTTTGAGCTATTCAACTGCTCTTTGAACTTCAATTAAACTTAATCTTGTAATAAGAGCGAAAGACTTCTCTAATTATATTCTTCATGTCTTCTAGTGTCGTTGGTTTCTGGTTGTAGACCTCTCCTTCCACTTTTCATGTACTGAAGATGAATTCTTCTTCTAACCGTTCTCTTCGATGAATCTAAATTAATATTTCCGATTAGTTCATTTTTGCCGGCTCTTGTTTCCGAATAATAACTGAGAGTTATTGGTTATTCAAACGTTGAAAGTCAAACAAATTTTGAAATACGGAACATTCATCAAAAACATATAAATATTTCGCTGGAACTCATCCCATTCGAGAAGTGTTTGTTGAAAAGTCTGAATTTATGGTTCAATAAATCGAGAAATGAATCAGAATTATGAGTTTCCAACTTCTCGATTCTATGAACTGAGAAGCTTTCGATATATTTTTTTTGACCATTCATTTTCTCAATCTCCCGGCCATCTTTGTTAAAGTAAAATTTCATTGCCAATGGAAATATTCATTTCCGGAGGTAAATCTCAAACACGTCGATTTAATATTTTAGTTTTCAACCTTTAAAAAAAAATTTCTCCCCACCACCTTACAAGATATGACGTCATCGATATTTTTTTTTAATTGAAAGGGTATATTTTTATATCACAATTAGAAAACCCATATTTTTCAACCATACCACATACGTCATATGTAACACTTCAAGTTACAGTATACTGAGTATAAAGGAAACCAGTGTTCATATTTCTTAACATTTTTTTCATTATTTATTTTGCAATGAAAACCTGAGAATTACTCAGTAGTTAGTACGAGTATATTGCCAAACTTGAGTAGGCTATGAAAACATCTGAAGCCCTTAGCAACCAGACAAAAGTTCTTAGTTACCATTGCATATTCAGTATTAATTGATTTGTTGTGTACATATCGATTTATAAGTCTTCAATAATACCTTTCTGAAAAATATTATCCTAAAAGAAATTATTTGAGATTACGGCGATCGTTAAAGACGTATGGCAGAAGTATGCGACATCTTTGATGAAAAATATCCTGATCGAGAAACAATGAGCAAATCGACGATAAGTAAAATATTACATATTGAATCATATTCATAATTTAATTTCACATCATGTTTGCATAATTAGTGGGTACATTCACAACCATATGGCGAAAGTAACATGTGAAATCCCAAAACCCTTCTAGTTGAACTGTGATTTTTCATTGTCATTTCACAAGTTTCAAGTAATTCGCAACGTAGAAATACAAATAATATTAATTTCACAAGTATTCTGGAGACTGCTCAAGCTGAACTGTTCACTGCGATTTTAGAATGGTTTTGGGAATTTCCAATTCTCTTTTGAAATTTCTCAACCACAAAAGTAATCAATTTCAGTGAAAATTTCATAAATTTATTTTCAACCAATTAGAAGTCTCCTTTTTGTTTACGTTGCTTACAGCAACGGGAGATTATCGCGATAATTTTGTTAGTTCCTATTAACTTAATGTAATTAATAAGTGATCATTTTTCTGTCAAAAATGAAGCTCCTTATATATATATATATTGACAAAAGTCACTCGGAATAAAATAAAAATACATTTTGTTGCTAACTTATAATTTTTATTGATACTAACCAATTTGCTTTACATATCGAACACCGGGGCTAAAAGAGACATCAAAAATTTTGAAAAGATTTAAAATAATAAATTCTTGCACTGCATCTTTTTTAATGGGCGAAAAACTTGGTGAATCTATCATTAAAAATTGTCTGTGATTCAACAAATATATGTAATATTTTGACACTCGTTTATTCCGTTGGGCTTTGGACATCTTATGGCTTTCTAAAATTGGTTTTAATTCCATATCAACTTTGTAAAATAATTTCTAATCTTCAAGAATATTTTCGTCCATAAACTGGTCCAATAAAAATGGTAATAATTTCAAGTCTCTATGGTTTTGGCTTACGTCACTTATCTTCTGGCACATAGTACATAATTTATAACTTTTACTGTTCATTGTAGATATTTGTTTTGAAGTTGTTTATTATTTATTAAAAAATAACATTGATTTGACAATAATTGATAATATTGAATGCCAAATCACCGAGACAATAACTGCCAAATGTCAAACGATAACAAATGTTACTCAGAGCCAACTATTTACTCGTTTATATCATATGAGTAATATCTAAATAAAAAAACGTATTATCAATTTCTTCTTATTTGTACGATAAATAATATTTTTTTATGTCCATCACATTTTAGTGACAAAAAAGTGTTACTGAACGTCAAAGTAAAATGTTATATTTTTCTAAAATCATCGGAAATAAATTTTTTTAAGCTTTAGTTGAAACTATGTAGACATAATTTCAGATGTTATGGTTGAAAACGATTTAATATTTTTAATGTTCCTGAAATTTTAGTACTAAACCTTAATTACTGACAAGTAAAATCAACTTCTATTGTAAAAATACAGTGCGTCATATTAAACTAAACTCATCGAAAATATGTTTTTTTTAAGTTTTATTTGAATTTAAAACTATAAAGACATTGGATTTCAGACAACAAATTTGTTATTTAATGTTTCTCACATTTTAGTAATAAAAACGAGTTACTAACGGCTAAAATGAAGTTCATTTCTAGAACTCTAATCAGTTACAATTAACTTAAGTCGCCGGAAATATGTTTTTGTAGAATTTTAGCAAAAAAATTACAATAAGAAAAAATTATATATTATGTCCAACAATGTATATTTCAGAAATAAAGCAGGAAAGAAAAGCTAAAACATTCATAATAGATTAACTTTTTATTGCCTCTTCAGTATAACACTACTTATTAAAGTGATTTAACGTAAAACTTTAAAATTATAACTAATTTTTTGTATTAATATTAAACACGCAGTTGTTGTAGACAACTCTGGAAGAAGTGTCGGAAATACTGGCATTATTCGATTGCTCTACAAAGGCAGACGTTGTAGTTCCACTTGCCTGAATTTGCCTCATAGACTCAATAATCTCTTTATGGTGAGAACCATTCATTTGTAGGTAAAGCTTAATAGATCGACTACTGGAATGGCCTGTTATTTTAATGAGTTGTTGTTCTTCAACTCCAAACTGTGCTAGGCTAGTGACTGGCTGAATGATTTGTCACTTTTATTCTTTTAGTATCGATCCCAATCTTTGCTGCTGACTGTTTGAACCATGTAGAGATTGTGTTTTTGCCTAGTGGAGAATTTTTGTACCATTTGTTGGACACCTTCCATTTCAAATTTGGTGTTAAAAAGAGACGGTCTGTTGTTATTAAATGATATGCCCGGTCTACGGGGTGTTATGAATCAACACACCACACCTGTTATACCAGACATTATTGGTTAGATTGGGAAAAACAGTAATAAAAGCATCGACTGTCTGAATAGAGTCGAACCGGAGATGATCTATGGAGCGGTCGACATATACCAATCTCCTTTCTTTCAATACCGGAACGTGGGTTGTTTATCCAGGAAGTACGTACCTTTCGGAAGGATTCGAAAAACAATAATTAAACAAGAAAGATAATAATGCACTCATAAAATGTTAGAATGTATATATATATATTTAGTAAACGTTGACACAATTATTTCGTTCGTTCTATAGACGACTGATATGAAACAATATTCATACAACAAAAAGAGTGTAGCTTATTGGTAGTTAATTTCACAGTTGGCTACAAAATCAAAATAGATTTACTAAAAACAATCTTGACATCAATTGCCACAAACGGCTAGGAATAATTCTCTTTTGAGATCTTTGTTAACTTGAAACTATGGAGATACTTTTACAGACACATGCACATTATAAAGGGTTTGGTTTGCCATAAACATAAATACAGAAAACAAACATTGGACTCACCCTGTTTCAGACTTATTCACTGGAGTAGGTTTTTTTTAAGCGACAATTAGTTCTATTATTATTTCGAGTTATCTCGCGTCAATTGGTTATTTTATTTCATTCGCCCGGTATATTAGTATAGCGCGATATGGCTATGGTTTTTCTAAGAGATCGTGAACTTCGAATTGCGGTTTTCCCAATGACTGAACTCGGATCTGGAAACGTTGACAAAAATAGTCAAGTTTTGGAAAAAATCTACTGTTTACTCGTGCTTCCACTTGGAGCGTTCAATACTTGGTTTTGACTTGGTTTGCAGTTGCTTGGTTTAATGTTTTCTGAAGTTCACTACATTGATTGGAACACTCTCATCGTTATTGTACGATACTGTGATTCGATGGACTTCTGAACCTCACTTTTGAGAGGAACATATTACCGGAGTAACGACTATTATGTAACTAACTTGGCTACTGTTCTAAGACTGATTGTTTGCTGGTTAGCGTTTTATGCTTTTATACTATTCAACCCTAGTTCGCATCATGCGTTATTTTTCATTCCCGCGCCCGTTATCTCTAACTTGTCCGCAGCTCAATAATTAATAGTTTTTGTCATTGAAAAAAATATATAAAACATAATTTTATGCCTTTTCGAGGAAGAGTTATATTTAATGGCTGTCATACTCGGTGAATTTATAGCGCGTTCTGTCGGTACAATTGCATTAAACCCGTTCTATGATAACTGATAACGCGCTGCGATGTAAACAAGTTGAAATCAATAATCTTGTTTCCCATCGTTAATTTTTCCTAGATGAGTTATTTATGCCTCCGGTGTACAAGGGTTATTTCTTGATAATTATTTTTAAGTGCATTTATTTGTCTTCCAAGGATGAAATATGTTTTTACGAGCATATATTATATCAGTTGTCAGTCAAGCATGTGAAACCTATTGAACTTTTCTAGCTATCAAGTTCTTATTTAAGAATATTATGTTGTTTTGTAGGGAAGAAAGTTTTTCTGTGATTACAGGGCGTGACACTACGTTTTTCCATCAATTTCTTAAATAATCTTACGGGGCACATTTCAGGTTTAGCAACATTTTTTATAAGGAACTTGCTATCTGCAAGTTTTTTAGACCCTCCTTGAGTGGTTTTTGAAAAAACAGGGTTATATTCAATAGTAATAATGATGAAGTCTCCTAGAGTAAAACACTCCGGAAGTAAAATACCTCTCCATTCGGATTTCCGGGCGAGAGGTACTCGAGGGGACTCAACATTAAAAATTAATTTTTGCAACATCCGCGGACTCAACAAGAACATCAATGACGTCCACCATCACCTACAGACGGAAAAACCGGATATTCTGGCTCTAACAGAAACACAAGTAAACTCGTCCACCAACAGATCCATATGCTTTGTCCTGGTTACGAACTCCATTCTCGATTCAGGTTCAAAGGTGGAGTTTGCCTTTACGCCAAGGCTAACCTTTCATGCCAGCGTGAAGAGAGTTTGGAACCGAAAGACTTTGATGTGATGTGGTTCAAGTTATCTGATACCAAACTGACTAAGTTCCTCTGCTGCCTTTATCTATCACCTAATGAACCTTCATATAACGACCTCTTTGAGTTTTTATCACTCAAACTGGACTACATTCAGGAGAACCATCCAACAGCTGAAACCATAATCATGGGAGATTTTAATGTACATAACGCTGCCTGGCTCAAATTCTCTAACAAAACAGATGATGCAGGTCGTCAAGCCAAGGCCTTCGCCATCACTCATGGTCTAGAACAACTGGTCGAGCTACCAACCCGCATCCCTGATGTCAACAACCAGTCTGCCAATACACTAGATCTTTTCCTCACCACCAATCCTGACCCGTATAGAATAGAAGTTTGTGCCCCACTTGGAAACTCTGACCACACCCTCATCTCCACAACATGCTCTTTCCATTTACCATCGAGCTGCACAATACCACCCCGTCTCATGTGGCATTACAATTCGGCCGACTGGGAAGGTCTTCGTATGTTTTTCTCAGCGTTTCCATGGAAGAGAGTTTGTTTCTCTTCAGTAGATCCAACACGATGTGCTGAGACAATTTCGAAATCATCATGTTGGGATGCAAACTTACATACCGAATACCGAAAGAAGAACATCATTCGATAAGACCTGGTTTAACAGAAACTGCTCTAGAGCTGTGGCTTCCAAACAGGCAGCATACCATCGATGGCTAAAAATCCGGGCCCTGAGACCAGAGCAGCATATGTCGAGGCTAGAGGCATATGTAAAGAGACAATAGAATGCTCAAAAGATGCCCACAAAGCCAAAATAAGATCAAAACTTGCTGAATGTCCTAACGGATCCCGTTCATTTTGGTCTTTCGTTGCTGTGGGAAGAAATTTCACTTCCAGCTCATTTCCTCCCTAACCAAAGAAGATGGAACACTAGCAACGACTGCCCAGGAAAAGCCAATATCTTTGCGCACCTATTTGCTGGAAATTCCACTCTAGATTCATCGGGAAAACAACCCCGAACATTACACCTATTGACAGTCACATGCCCGAGATCACCTTTCGCCAACGTACTATCAGAAAGATTTTGCTGGGTCTCAACACCAACAAAGCCTGTGGATCTGACGGAATCCCGCCGATTGTTCTCAAGAAATGTGCCCCGAACTAACACCTGTTCTTTGCAAGTTGTTCAACCACTCTTACAATTTGGGGTATTTCCGTCCAATTGGAAAATTGCAAGAGTACAGCCAGTCCCTAAAAAGGCAAAAGGCCCTACCTAGCAACTACAGACCTATCGCACTGCTATCTATTATTTCAAAGGTCATGGAAAAGCCATCAACATCGAGCTCATGAAATATCTGGAAGACTCAGGAATTGTCAACGATAGGCAATATGGCTTCCGCCATCAGAGATCAACTGGTGACCTGCTCGCTTACGTCTCACATATATGGCAGCTATCTATTGAAAAGCATGGAGAAACTTTAGCTGTGGCATTAGATATCTCCAAGGCGTTCGATCGAGTTTGGCACCAGGGACTCCTCGCCAAGCTTCCGTCTTATGGCTTGCCCCTCAGCTGTGTTCTCTGCTTGCTAGTTTTCTCTCAAACAGGTCTCTCCATGTAGTGGTCGATGGAGTTTCATCTGACACTCTACTCATAAATGCTGGTGTTCCGCAAGGATCCATTCTCGCACCAACACTATTTCTACTTCACATCAACGACCTGTTGAAAGCAACTTCATGTCCAGTACACAGCTTTGCCGATGATAGTACCCTCCATACCGCTTTCTCTTCCAGGGCCCCTATATCAGCCCGTGAAACCAGAAATGAACGAGGAAGAAATGTTAATAATATAAATATGGACTTGGCAACAATTCTCGAATGGGGATCTAATAACTTGGTAGAATTCAATGCAAACAAAACACAAGCATGTCTTTTCTCTAGAAAAGCCGATCTCACTGTGCCTAACATAACTTTGTCAGGAGTAACCATACCACTGAAGCCATCCATATCGATGCTTGGTATTACTATCAGCAATAACCTTTCCTGGGAAAATCACGTGAGGTCCATTGCCAAAAGTGCATCCCAAAAACTTGGTTTTCTGTTTCGTGCCAAGAGCTATTTCACCCCCAGTCAGCTGCTTATGATCTATAAGGCACAGATCCGACCTGTCCTGGAATACTGTTCCCATATTTGGAGTGCGGCACCTAAACATATCCTGAGGCTATTGGATTCTGTCCAAAAAAGGGCAATTCGTCTCGTCGGTGATGCCTCGCTTACAAACTCGCTCACTTGTCTGGAACACCGTAGAAAAGTTGGCGATTTGTCTCTATTTTATAGATATTTTCATGGGCGATGCTCTTCTGAAATATCAACAATCGTTCCTGCTTTGGCAGTCTCTTCGAGATTAACCCGTCAAGTTCAGTCATCACACCCCTTCGTGGTCACTGCAGAACATCACATTCCAAACGTTCATCCAACGAACAGCGAGGCTTTGGAACTCATTGCCTAGGGAGGTGTTCCCCGAGGCATACAAACTTCAGAAATTTAAGAAGAACACCAACTCCTACCTTCTTTCCCTAGGTTCCCACGATGTTCTCTGAACATTACAGGATATCCCTTTTCGTGGGAACCAGAACATAAAAAAAAAAAATCCGGCAAGTAGAGTATCCTCTATCCATTTCTTCAATAAAGTATTGAATGCAGCAGTTTACGCCTTCACCGCCTCTCCATGCGAGCTCATAAGCAAAAATAAACAAAAACTTTTTTTGAAGACCGTTAGGTGTCTCTTCATCCCATATATGCACCATTTTACTATAATCAGCAGTCGATAATGCTGAAGAACTTTTCTTTCGTTTGGAAACATCCATCTGCAATTTACGACGTTTTGCATCTCTTGCCGCTCTAGCTTCCAAAAACTCTATCTCTTTAAATGGATAAAACTCAATTTTATATGTGGTGGAATAATATTCTTGAAGCTGTTTCGCTGTGGAATTCCACATTAGTTTAATAACGTTTTCTTTGTAATCTTCAGAATTTTGAAAGCCCACTCTTCTAATATTGATGCTAGATTTGCTAGGGATGTTGAAGGATCGCTCACCTTATAATATTTTTCAACACAGAACTGCATAAATTGTTTGCACACACTAACTTTTGATCTTCTTGTATTATTAGATACTAACTGCTCAATTTCTTTAGCAATCGAACTTGCTGATTCATTACGTTTTTTTCATCATTCATGTCCATGCCTGTAACTTTAATGAAAATAAAAATATTATATTATATATTATTTTATTACCAAAACGAATCATTGTTTACAGAATATTATTGTAACAATAAATATCACGGGTACGACTAAAAAACTGATTGTTACTTGCTAATCTCACTCACCTGTCACTTCGAAATGACTTGACATTTGAATTGAAATCAAGTCGTAGTAGTATACCTAAGTGTCAAATTTTACTCATAAAAAATCTACGCAGAATAGGTCGTAGGGTTCATCTTCTCATCATATTAAAAGCAACTCCAATTTATGAAATTTTCTTCCCGATAATTTTTTTCCCGGTTTCACTCATGGTTTTGTTTTGCCTTCGACTCTGGATAATTTTCTATCAACAAAAACATTCGTGACTTTGAAAAAAATTATCGGTAATAATTCTGCTGCTAGGGAGATTATAAGTGAAAATCTGGGGCCAGTAATAACCCATGATTTTACCTGTAGTTTCACAAAACACTTTTTTCAGTGCATACTGTATATTCAATTAACTGTCTATACATCCTGCTTTCGAAATATGTACATTCTTCCTCATAAAATTAGTTCAATATTCTGAAGTATGAAGCGTTTTCTTTGAACATTCCCTTCTTCTCCATTGCGAGGTACGAAAAGTCGATGAATTTTTTCGATAAATCAAATATCTATTCTATCAAGCATGGCTCTTTACCAAAAATGCATGGAGGTTTTGATCGTAGATCCACCCTAATTTGTATTTCTGAATCGAAAGCGTTGTATCAGTGTCAGAACATCAAACAATCGTAAGGTTGGAATCTAGAACGAACGTAGGGCGCCGGCTCTGAGTAAACATCTTACGTTAGACAAACAAAGCATTTCTACATATTCAAACATCCAAAACTATCAAAAGTGCCGCACAAGAACGAAATGATTCGAATCCTTCGAAACTTTACACTCGCGTGTTCGAAGGGCTTAAGTATATAAACTTTGGCGGTGTCTTTCGAACTATGGCTCTTTCTCGGAAAAGCTTTCCAAAAGTTTTTGTAGCAATGAGAGATAACATTTTCTTATTTGATTCGATAGTGACTTATAGTTGACTTATCATTTTTCTAGCTAATGCCTGTGGTAATTAACGAAAGGGAAAAAAAAAAATTTAAGGTAAAAAATTGGAATCCAATAAAATTTTTGTTATTGTGACTTTTCGGTTTCTCCAGGAGTAACGCTATATTTTGTTTATTTTCAATAGGACACCCAGAGACGAACCGAAAGAAAATTTTTGGGGGGGAGGGGGGGCAATGAGTGAATTTTTCCAACTCATTTTCATTTTTCATTTTCAGACTTGAAAACTGTAAATTTCCACTACAAACTTGGAGTTAAATATTTCCAACTTCAAACTACCCAGAATTTTCGATTCATTAGTTTGAGATTACCAGTTTAAAGTTGGAAATTCTGAGTTCGAACTGGGAATTTCATTTTTCAAATTAAAACTTGAAATTTCCATCTCAAAACTCGGAATTCTATTTTTTCGATTTTTAACTCTAAATTATTCACTTTGAAAGTTCGAGTTTGTAGTTGTGAATTTGCGAAAGCACTCTGGTATCACGCCCACTTGTCTTTTTTCGAAAACTCATTTCTCTTTATAATGATTTTTTTCTAATCATATTGACTTTTCTCTCATTATAAAATTTTTTTCATTATCTTGAATTTTATAATAATATTGGAATTTACATTTTGGGTAGGTAAAACATCTTCATAACATTTTTCATTATAAAAAAATAATTTTTTTTTTATACCAATTACCTATCAAGTGAAGTTGTTGAGAAAATAATAGGGATTTCGAAAATGATATTGTATACAGGATGTATCATTGGAAATGTCAAAGTTTCTATTACTTTATAAGACATAGAAGCGGTGATGCTGATGTAATTGCCCGTACTTCTCAACTTTTTCTGTTATCAAACTCGAAATTTCTGGCAACGAAATATTTTTTTTTCTATAGAGTCCCATTATTTTCAATATTCTCGTCAGCGTTGACTTACTTATACACTGTGAAATAAATTCAAGAAAGCCGCAATTTCTTTGTAACTAAGACCCAATACAAAGTAATATGCAATATAAAAAACTTTTTAACAAAAAATTAAACCGACGAAATACGGAACTGGAAAGTAAAAAATAAAATAAACCTTCTTAGTCTCAATAACTAAGCTCCTAAACTAATGTAGGTAACTAATTTTGAGTCTGCGCCAAACAAACAAGCAAATGAATTAGGTAAGGCGTAAAATGATGGCATCGAGTTGCGCGGTGACATTCTGATAATTTTGATTGTTTGATTGTTACTGAGACTAAGAAGGTTTATTTTATTTTTTACTTTTCAGTTCCGTATTTCGTCGGTTTAATTTTTTGTTAAAAAGTTTTTATTTTTCAATTTTTTATGGCCGAAATATACTAATTACTACCTACTTGTTTTTTGATTACTTCCAAAATACTCACTTACCCACCTTATTTCAACTATTACCAGTTAAATAATATGATTATCTACTTTTACTATTTGTTGTAATATAAATTATTTTTGTTGTTCTGGTTAGTTTATTTCATTACTTTGTATATCATTTCATCCTCTCATAGAATATAATGGTTTTGACGGATGTGGAACAGAAATGATGTTAGTAGCGATCTATCATTGTCAACTACGTATGTGTGTGCCAATGTTCATAAGTGAAAAATCAACTATCCCCTATTTTTCCACCCGTAAGGGTATATAATTCCATTCGAAATATAAAAATAAGGTATATTAAAAAAAGAATCATCCAAATCGAAGAACCCAGTACAAAGTTATGCCTGATAGAATCGGTTAACGAACCAGAATATCCTTCATTTTGCTACCCTTAGGGGTGGATTTCATCTTTTGAATTCAAATGGGACCACCTTCGAAGTACACCCTATCCACTGAAAAAAGAATTATCGGAATCGTACGCCTCAGTGAAAAGTTATGCGTGATCATACATAAAAAAAAATGATGGAAAAAAACAATATACGAGTCGACTAGAGAACCTCCTCCTTTTTGGTTTCGTCGGTTAAAAATATTCCACCACTTCCATTTTGAGAAAAATCATAAGAAAGATTAATAATAATGATTTAAACCAAACAAATGATGTTCCCGTGAGATAAACTAGAAAATATAAGGCCGAATAATATAAAAGTCAATATAATGAAAAAAAAACATTACAATGAGAAAAAGTCAATATAATGAGAAAAAAGTAATTATAATGAGAAAATAGTATATTGTTTCACGTGTGACGAAAGTAACATTTTTTTAGGCGAGAGAACAGGCTGGTAATGTTCAAGAGCTTCAAAAAATGTTTTCGACGAGTGAAACACTATACTTTTTCTACAACCCTGTTTATATCATAATAATATGCTAAACGATGAACAAATATTTTATTTTAAAATAAAAAGAGAATTTCCTCAAACATTACTTATGATTTGAATATTGGTTAATTGTTACATTCCAGCATATTCAAAATTATAGGAGTATTACAATCAAGATTTTTATGTTATGAGGTAGACGATGCCACATCTGTTATGTTGTTAACTGATGTCACTCCAGATGAAGATGCGCCGTAATCGGATATTGTTGTATTTTTTATAGATTTTTTATTTGATTTTCGCTGCTAACTGATTGATCAACATATCCCTCGGCGAGTAGTTTGCGTCAACACATGTTCACCTCCTACGAGAGATGAAGATGGGTTGCGGAAACTTAGGTGGCTACCTCCAAGTGGTATCGCTGGATAACGGGGTTGACAAGGAAAATCCAGTGGGAATGACCAGAAATGGTCAAAACCTGCGGATCTCTAAGTCAATCTCAAACCAAATGCCACCACAACATGGCTTAATCCAAGGTGTCAAGCGACCCGTGCCGAGGGATGGATGATACCTGAGCCAGTCAGGTATAAAAAAACGGAGCCTCTGGGATACATGGCGACCTCCCAGAGTAATCTGCCTTACACCTGCGCAGGGGGCACCGCAGGTGTGGACGACCCTTTCCCCTACACAAACAACCCTGGGGAACTTCCAGTTGAAGAAGACCCAACACCGATAGCGGGTATGGAAGTCGAGGAGATTCCAGTTGAATCACACTCGGCACCAGAAACCGTAAACCCAACCGAGGAGGGATCAGCAGATGGTCGAACACCTACTGAGAAACTCCGAAACAGAGTGGATTCCAAAGCCATTTGGTAAAATGGAAACAAAAAGATTCTTCAGCTCATCAAAACCCAGGACATGGGATAGATACTGAAGAATGGCTTGTCATCAAGAGACAAGAGGAGGCCTCGGGTCTAACTCTTGTCTTTCAATCTTCGACTGTGACGCCCTAAGTAGTAGGCGACACAGAATCTTTGGAGAGATCAGCCCGGAAACAGGCATGAATCCGAAGAACCTTATCAACAGGCTTCTAAACCTAATTAAAGGCACAAACCTGTTTGAATGAGGAACCACTGACGACAGAGTGATACAATAGACCCCAGCTGGTCGCAGTGTCAAGGGAAGCTAAGTGCCAACCCTGTCTCTGGCTCGTCAGCCTTAAACCAACCAACCAACCAACATATCCCTCCGCAACGTTACTAGATTTCCAGCCTCCACGATTTTCTAATTGAAGTAAATCACCACTAGCAGCGTTGCGTAAGTTCTACGCAAACAATGCCCAGTATATTTTTGGGGATCATGCAAGTTTAAATATTTAGCTATTTGCATAGGAAATTTACATAATTTATTTATTCCCACAACCTTTTCGTTCTGGTAGTTAATAAAGAATATTGAGTTCATTTTGTTCATGTCTAGTGGACGGAGGTTCATATATATTTTAGAAATCTCGTAGAAGAACCCAGATATGTGGAAGGAACGCGGTACTTTTGTTTTTGTATTACGTATTGTAACTAAGAGTATACTGCTGGTATCTTTAACATCATTTATTGTCAAATCTTTTAATTCATGACAACGACAAGCCCCCGAAATTCCAAAAACTAAGGCTACCTACAAACGTTAATATTAATTGGATAGAATGGCGACCGTTGAATATGATTTCAATCGTTGGATTTGCGGGAATTCGGTCGAAATGTTGAAGAAAGTTAAAAATTGGTTTTCTTCAACATTTCGACCGAATTCCCGCAAATCCAAAGATTGAAAGTTAATATTAATATCATTAAGAATTTGTCGCAGTAATAAAGTAATTAACTTACCTTAGTCATTAAGTATTTGGAGTCGGGTGCATTCTTTAAGAAAGTGTGTATCTCATCGGAAGAATTTTTTTTTAGACTTTTGACTTTTAAAACCATCAGATTTTCGTTTAAAAAAAGAACGTAACTTTGGATATTTACTGATATCGATATTATTTTTAATCGATGGAGTGGTTCTTAACATCAATAGCGTCGATGATTTAAATTTTTTTGACACTCATCCAAAATACGCAAGCAACACATTTTCCGAAAATGAATTCACGTGATTATCAACTCTCCAATCCATGAATTTTGCATATATTTCTTCATATCTCTTTTTATATTTTACTGGTAATAAGTCCAAAGAGATTTCCTCAGCTTGATTTGCTATTTCTGGTGGTGTATTTGGGAAATCTAAATCACTTTCCGAATCAGAAATCATGATAACTTAAAAAACTGACAATGCTTTCAGTGCAAACAATTAACGAGGAACGTCAAACCAATGAAACCAGGCAACTAGATATAAATTGTTTTTAAATCTCACGGTATTTTTACGATTCTATTTTGCTTATTAATTAAACAAAAGTAAAACAAGTGCATTCTAATTAGAGAAATGATTCGTGTCTTTGTTTATTAATAATTCAAAGTCATCAAAACATTATATATATACGAGGGCGGGAAATGATTGAAAATTTATCTTTCGTCACTACAAACGAAAGTTAATGTTATGAGAATTTCTCTCACTTGCGACGGAAATCACGTTTTCGCTGAAGGTATTCCATTACAAAATGACGGCTTTTCGTAAATGGTTGTTGAATAAAGGCATTGTTATGAGAGAAAAGTCATTATAATGAAAATAAAGTCATTATAATGTGTTTTCAGAACGTACGTGACTATAAAATCGGATTTTTAGTTTGAACTGAAAACCCCTTTCTCAGGCTAAAAACTTGGAAATTCCGACCACAAACTCGGAATTTTATGTATTTTGAGTTGGAAATTCCTAGCTTCAATTGAAAATTCCTAGTTTGAATCAGAAAAATACTTTACATTTTCCTATGGACTGATTTTTTTTTGTTTAAAAAATTACTTTTTACCAACTCGTCTAACATTGGGGAGGGAGATGGACCATGGGCCCGTCCCTGAGGACACCCTCTATTTTATAACATTTTGGGATTTCTCTCATGATTCTGATTGAAATTCATGTATCATACCACATACCCAAAATTAACAGTTTTTGAGTTATTCGAGTTTTTCTATACGCCATTTTCAGGTGAATTACAATTTTTAGTGACATGAAGTGACTGAATCATGAATATTGAAGGCTGAACGGATCACTCACAATTATAACATCCACTGAATAATTTACAGGGTGCGCAAATAAAGTGGGTCCAGAAAGTGAATGAGAAACATTGAAAATCTCAATATTCTTCAAATGGAAACCCCATTTTTCCTTCTCGTGATACTATGATATTATGATATTATGGAAATGAATCCTTATTCACTTCCATATACCCAAAACCTATAATTTCGAAGATATTCCATAATAGTACTTAATTCTGAATATTAACTGCCTGAAATTTTGATTTTTCAAGCTGTGAATATCTATCGACAAATTAATTGAAGTTATTTACTGTCAGATTCATCATCTGAAAAAGTGCAATATAGCTGGTGTTGGGTATAATAATCAATATTTCGTTAATTTATTAGGCAAATGTAATGAAGTTTTCAGAAGAACAGGTATACTTTGCTAAAACGGTGGTGGACAACGAAGAAAATGAAATGGGCGAGGACACGAAATAAAAAAAAAGGTGATGGATTTTGCAGCTTGTGAAAACTCTGTTGGTAATTTCATTTTATTTTTATTTTCTCAAACTAAAAAAAAATAAAGTCGGCAAAATTGAAATGGATCCTCTCTAGCGCCATTGCAAAATGTGATGTTATCACGCGATCAACCAATCCCACAGTTGACAGCTTCAATCAATTGTCATGTTGCCAGTTTTATAATTTTGACATTGCGAATAATGTTCTAGCTCTGACATTTATAGTTTGAGCAATTTGGCAACATTGTCGTTTAACGTCACAATCAACCCGATTACGCCTATTGGCTGCTTGGTCGTTTACGTCACAAAGAGCGCCAATATTAGTAGCTTCAAAAGTTGCTGATTACCAAAAATGAATGGGAACTCGTGTAATTGAAATTTGATTGTTTTTTTTTTGTGGGTACATTTATAAATATAATTGTTAATGTTCACTACACTTCGAACACTCATCACTCTCCACGTTTTTCTCAGTTGAAAAAAACTTCAACTAAAACAACACAGGAAGAGAAAGGTAGAATCTGGATGTATTTTGTAACGCATTCTTTGGAATATTTCCAAAGTTCCACCAATTCTTCTTGGGTACTCCAATTCAAATATGTAATACAATGCAAACATCATTGAAAATGCCTCCAGTAACTCACTTGATAGCAACACATATTGTTTTTCCATGAATTTGTCATATCGGTTTTCATTTTCTGGAAAAAAAGATAAATGATGCGTACCTACTATGCAATGAGCACATACGATTCTCATGTATATCCATTTGGTAATATCAAAGTAAAAAATGGGTATTTTTAGATTTCCATCGTTTGAATCGAGTTAGAGGAATGTTATTTTCTGTTTTGGATTTTATTTTACCTTTTTTAATCTACTTTAACTCACTTCGACTGCATATGAACTAGATAAATAATGATCACTTATGAAATGTAATGCAGAAAAATTAGTTGGTTTTGATTTCTCAAAATATGGTTACCAAGATTAGCAACTTTATTATAAATGATCTCCAAAGAACAGTACTTAGAGGACAGTTAACAGAAATGCCCTTTTTTATATGACTATACGTATGACTTTCTGATATTTTTTCAATATCAGAAAATGAACATTCTTTCACCAAACACCGATATGTCACGTTTGAAGAAAGCTATTTCATCTCCACCAGTTTATGGTATCTGAAGAAGTGTGTAGCTTTTTGTTTTAAATTGACACTTCCTTCCCAAACATTCAAAAACGGAAGGATTATTCCTGTGGTAATGAGCAAGCAGATCCTATTTTCGAAGCATTTTCATACGATACTTAGAAATATGTGAATATCGTCAAATGACTGAATTAACATATTATGATATGAACTCAGTCGCATTCTTCCTCAACTCCTGATTACAATAATCACTCAAACACGTTGTCTTGTTTACAGCAAATGCATCTTCAATGGTACAGTTTGACCACGTCATTACAGATTCGAGAACCCTATGAAAAAATAGACATTTTATGCTTTCGAGGTTATATTATGTTTCTGGACTATGCTAATACATTCAATCCATGTAACACTCATCGCTCTTCACGTTTTTCTCAGTTGAAAATGGAAAAAAAACTTCAACCAGCGCCGTCAACTCCAAAACAACGCAGGAAGAGAAAGGTAGATTCAGAATTTAGAATGCATTGAATACTGAATGAAGAGTTCCATGTACCATACAGAACAGTTTTGTTCTGCGAAGGTTATCAGGTGTACCACACTGGATGGTCAAATTGTAACAATGTAACATGAATGTAGAAAATAAGTGGATAGGTCATCTGGACCTTGATTTTTATTATAATGAATAATATTGGTTTCATTTGCTTAGAAAAATATAAGAATGTCCTGTAAAATAGGAGGTATTGGTATTGAAATGAAGGAATACAAAATGAAATAAATAGTTGAAAGTGAGGGGTCGAAAAAATAATAAATATTGAGGATTAATTCATATGAAATCTTTAACTTTTGTTGTGTGAAATGATCAAGTTAATGAATAAAATTGTCGAGAATCCTCATGGAACTGAACAATAAAAGTATATTCAATATCTGGGATGAACCTCTCAAGGCGAACTATGATATGTCTAGAAGGAACCCACTGTTCAAAAACTCACGTTATTATTTGGTAACCTAGATACATTGTTACGTTATGTTTATTGTACCCATAATGTATCAATGACCATTTCAGAGTCGTTATATGTCCACCAACATAACAAAATCGCAGATACGTTATACAAAAATCGAATCTGATACGTTATCTGAAACTATTCTGTTACAGTAAAAGTACTTATATAGGAGTATGCGTAATGAAATCGTTACATAACAGTCCTTTTTTACATCACTAGAAACTACTTTCTTACAGAAAAAGTACATTTTCAAAGAGTAACAACAACTGTGCTGTTATGTCTCAAATATTTTCTTTTTAGAATCTATTGGATGTATTAAGTAATCATAAAATACCTACATATGCTATTGATGGATTATTTTCAATTCAAGTAATTGCAAAAAGTTAATGCTTCATCCATTAGAGCTTTCCTACAAAAATTAATATAATATTCAAACATACACTATCGAGCATAACGTTTGACACAAATGATATATCCATATGTGCCTGAGTTTTATATGCTATCTGTCTTCAGTCGAGTTTATATTACTATAAATCATGGTCAGCTAAAAATGATCAGACATAGATTATTAGAATATATGGATAAAAAGTCAATTGAAAGATTACATCCAGTAAAATATATATATATATATATATATATATTTATATATATATATTGTTATATAATGATGATATAACAAATTATTTTCTTATTATTTCGCCCCACGTTTTGGGTGACAATTGTAATATAATGATAATTTGCAAACATAATGTGTTGTTATAAAACGAAGATTGCTAATAATTTCCGCTCTTCGTTGTGAGCCAAATTGTTATGATTATTTTCGCCCTGTATAATATGTTTTGTGATGTAATAATAATTGCTAGCTAACGTCTCTCGTCACGTTGCTGCCAATTGTTATCACTTTCCTTACCACAGCTAAACTCAGTTGGTACGCCTCTTGTCTCAGATAGCCGGTTCAGGCAATTGAGCTACTATTCTGGTCTTGATGTCAATTTCTGTGTCTATAAATATGATTGCTGATAATTGTGGAAAACAAAACGACAAAGTATCAAAAAGCAATTATTTCCTTTAATCAGGAAAACTTAAATTAACCTGGCCTACGATAAATAACTTATTCTATTGTCAATCTACAGATTTTCATTGATAATCATGAGAAACAGGTCATGGATAAATAGACACAACCTCACTTTTACCTTGAAACTGAAAATTTCTTTAACAGTTCAAAATCATGTGAAATAAAGTTCTTCTGATGGGATATGAGTTATAAGTGAAATTGTTCAGTTCGTGACGTGCACTAGGAAAGTTTATACCTGTAGCTGGAACTGTCGCTGTTCAATCTACACCCCGAATTTGGATTCTCTCTCAATCCAATGCTCTCAGGAACTCCAATACCAAAAGAAGGAACCATACAAATTCTGCAATCAGCTTTGGAATATTTGTATATGGTGTACAAATAAGGTAATGTTGATTTTCTGTTCATAATGTTGAAATTATTGAATTTTTCTTTCTCCCAAATAAAATGTGGCATTCGTTTTTTCATTCTTTTCGATCTCCCCAGTGGCTTTGTTTTCCGTTACTTGGATACCATTTTTCCTCCTTCCTTTTGATTTGAATTTTTGAATTCGCGCACTATGTTCTTACATTTTCACTGTTTGGGGTTATTTGTCAAAACTTATAAATGAATCTATTTTTCCTTTCTTACAGACTATTTACAATATTCAATCATAATTGTCTTTGACACCTTTCCGTTCTTATTTTCTCACAATTTCAAATCTTACATTTGACCATACTGTTCCCTGATTGGCTATTGTCATCAAGAAGTTTGTCGTTCTCCCATTGGCTATTTTTAGTTACATACAATTCCATATACTGTATGTTTCAAGCTTATAATTTTGTTTATCACATTTTATTCAGGATGATTTTGTAAATCTAGACCTTTCTTGTTGTCTTTTGAATAATTATGGGTTGTAATCATTATGACAGTGTATGAAATTGATTGTATTATAGTATTTGAATATTTTTATCTATTCATATTATACAGAGGCTTAATAAAGGAAATAGAATTTCAAAATATGTAAAAAAACAATCTCTTGAAACTAATAGCTATTAAGTAATTATTCTTTCTGTGGGTTTTTTCCTTTTGATATATATAACTGGTTTTTCATAACATAACAATATATATATATATATATATATATATATATATATATATATATATATATATCTTTATATATATAATTCTACTGTACGTGTGTGGCCCTGAACTCCTCCTAAACGGCTGGACCGATTTGAATGAATTTTTTTGTATGCGTTTGGGATGGTTTAGATTTACAAATCAGCCCGGCAGATGGCGCTGCAGTCGGTATCATGAACGGCTGGACCGATTTTGTATGCGTTTGGGTGGCACCCTGAATGGTTCAGATTCACAAATCATCCCCCTAAATGTTAAGGGTGGTCCACCCCTTAATTTTATTTTTTATTAAAAAAAAAATTGTTTTCATTTCTTTATGATACAGCATTCAAAAATACATACAACCCTGAATTTTCACCCTTCTACGATAAACCCCTACTTTTTTAGCAAGATTTTTATTTTTATTTTGTCATGACTTGACATGTCATGACTGGGAATAAAAAAATTCATATTGCTCTTAATTTTCACCCTTCTACGATCAACTCCAATTTTTTATTTTTTTTTATTTCATAGAAAAAACTGGATAACAGGAAAACGGGATAACGGGAATAACGTGATAACGAAAAAACGGGAAAACGGGATAACAGGATGACCGGATAACGGAATAACGGGAAAACGGAATAACTGGATTGATAAAAAACGGGATAACAGGAAAACGGAATAACCGGAGGATAACGGAATAACGGGAAAACGGAAGAACGGGATAAAGTAAAGAAACGGGATAACGAAAAGGAATGAAAAATAAAAGAAACGGGAATAACGGGATAACAAAAAAACAGGAAAACGGGATGACATGATAAGGGGAAAACGGGATACCGGGATAAAGAAAAAAAGGGGTAACAGGAAAATGGGATAACGGGATAACGGGAAAACGAGATAACGGGACAAGGGGAAGCGGAAGGAGTCAAAAGCATAATCTAGATGGATATATATATATATATATATATATATATTTTATGATGATATTGTTATATATATATAGTTATATATATATATATATATATATATATATATATATATATATATATATTTTTTTGTAAATTTATTCCATAGATTATAATTTCTGAAACCCTATCATAACAAATGAAAACTCCGGCTATGTTATGTTACCTTTCTCTCTTTCAACCTCTTTTCCAGCTCAGTCAGGTACGCCTATGAACATGATTCACTCCTTCTCAGCAGTCAATTCCTGCGATCTGTATTGCCGACTTGGCACTGACGATTCAATAATAAATGCTGTTCAGTGGAGAAAAGTGAGGTTAGAAATTGAAAAATAAACACCAGTTGCAGAGAATAATCAAATTGGTTGGTTCATATTCGAATCAAAATTTATAAATACCCTACTCTGCGATGGATACCTTATACTAGCAAAAAAATGATATAAAATGGTGCAATTTGGATGATTGTGACAATGAAAAATTGATGAAGAAAGTTTGAACTTATTATCAGTCTTTTTGCATGGACTTATGATGAGTGTTCTGCCCAAAACAATATAACCAGTGGTTTAGACACGTAAAGTTATTGGTTTAATGTGAAAGTTGCACTTTGATGAGTTCGGATATTAGTATACTTTGTTGCTGCCTTTCTATTGAAGTTTCCAGTCCGGTGGACGTATTTCTGTGATCTCAATGACAGCTCACATGCACTCCTTCCAAGATTTATCCTCTACACCAGGTAGGTGGAATTTTTCTTTACTATGTACTTCTTCTGTTCAGCCTTTCAAGAATTTTTCCTCGTTCGGGAATTTTATAGCAGGTTTTATTATATTATCTATGAAAACTTCTTTTAAAAATTTGTACGTGGCTTCACTTTTTGAACTTTTTTCCAATATCCTCCAAAATTGTTATTCTGTTCCATAGCAACACTCACAAATAAAATCATGTACAAATTTTTGTATAAACGTGTCATGGATATTGAGTAGTTTGAACTTTTCTTCATTTCTTATTTTATTTCATGTGCTACATAAGTTCTGGTACAATCATATCAATACCTGACCAGTAATACATTAATTGTACTACTTCCCGCATCTAGTGAGGGATAGCTGAAGTAATGTTCTGCTAATTTGAAACACATTAGGACACTATCAAATACAATGCCGTATGTTGAAACTTTCAGCGCTAGGTGTCAGGATGTGTGCATTCATTTGCAAATATAACTTCATTTGGAATTGATCTCTTTTCCATAAAAAAAACAATGATAAAAGTATAGAATAACCAACCAAGGAGGTGACACTTGAGATAGCATATCGAATAAGATGATATATACAAACAATTACCGTGTTCATCAAAATTCAATTTGAAATTAATATTATTAAAAAAATATTTATTAAGTTAAAAGTAGGGTTATCTAAACGGTCAAGAAAGATTGTTTTCGAATATTTTTCTTAGTAATATAAGCCGATAGAGTAACCTTTGCCATCAAGCTGACACCCTTGTAGTCTTCCTCCAAGATTCTTTCAAATATAATTTAAATTTTGGGCGAGAAAAAAAATGACCAATCACTCATTGAGGGCAACAGCAGTGTCAAAATTGGAAAAGAGCGGAGTTGCTGAGCAAGAACTTATCAAAATAACAGGACATGCCAACTCCAAATCTATTGCGAGTTATCTACAGATAGATGAAGAACACCATCAGGCTATCGTTGAAAAAATGCGTGGCAATGAAAATCTACAACCATGCGCGCCAGGAGGAGGTTCAAGATCAACTTCAGTTACGGAGAAGACAAATACAAATGTTTACAATATTACTTACAATAATTGTAGTATCAATCCTTTTGTATACTTGAAATTTTCTACCGAATACCATTTGTGCTTTCAAAATTATTCAAATAATTCTGAAAAAAACGCGTTTCTTTGAAAAAAACTGCACTCGGTTATTTTTTTCGTTTTTTTTTAAATGTATGCTTTGAAACAACGTGAAAATAAACTCGTGCGATTTTAAAAAAACATGTTTCTTTCAGAATTATTGGTAATTTTTAGAGCACTTATGGTATTACCCCCGATAAAACCACTGTCTAGTCGATATTGTTTTGCGATAAAACCACACTAAGGTCTTGTCAAAATTATATGTCAACGCATTCAATTCCTATATTAGGAAACGGAAAATGTGAAATTGATTGAATAAGGGATTCTCCACTCACTATTACATGTTTTGAAAAAAATCTGAGTTAAAAAATTAAAAATGAATTTTTTGCCATAAAAACATCAATTTGGAAAAATTCTTTCTGACAAAGAAACTCATTAGTAAAGCCAACAGTAATATTTTAAATAATATTTTGTAAAGATTCTCAAGCTATTTCTATTTTATTCGGAGAAAATTTGAAATTTGTTAATTTGTCATGTGTTCAGCTGCTTCATAAGAGGCCACTGAAATATCTCCTGGACATTATAATCCCGATACTATTTATTATTAATAAAGGACCATGTATATACACAATTTTAATTTCAATTTTTTTCTAGAACAAAAAATTAATTAAATTTTTGACATAACAAGAACTTACAATTTTTTTTATTTTTATTTTCAAACAATTCAAAATAAAATTAAAATACTGAAATAATTATAACCCAAACAATTTCATACATTCTAGAAAACTTGGTAATTGTCCATTACTCGACATGTCTACCCTGACGTTCAATACATGTAGTGGTTCGAGATTTATTTTCTCTAGACACATTTCGCAGCATTTGTGGTGTATTGTTATTAATACATTGTCGTATTCCTTCTTCTAAATTGTCGATATTATGAAATGGCCGATGTTTATGAACCTAACTTTTGAGATACCTCCATAAAAATAAATCCAAGGGTGTCAAATCTGGGGATCTTGCAGGCCACGGGTTTTCTGAATATCTTATGAGGAAAGTGTTCGTTAAGCCACGCTATGACTTCAAGGCTACAATGTATTGACGCTCCGTCTTGTTGTAAAGAAATCGCACTCAGTAAAATTTCCAGCAAAATGCTTTCTCGAAATTTTCAAAAAACGAGCGATAAAACACCCAGCACATATGATATTACCCTCGAAAAAATGATAGTTTACCAGCCGCGATAGATTAACAAAATTCGTCGACAGGTTCTAATATGTTTTCGCATATCTTGGAAACGGCATAAAATACCTAATTTTTCATTTAAAAAATCAAATTATCCAAACCGTAAGTCATAAGTGCCGCTGTGAAGAATTGGAAAATGTGTAAGTTCCAAATTTTATTAAAACCGGATTAAAATCAAAGAGCTATTAGTCACCCGGTATATTATTATTACTAGAAATACCCTAGGCACGCGCCTGTCTTGTAGCGGTACGGAAATATTTCACAAATAGGTAGGGCAAGAAAATTCCATAAGTGCAGTTTTCAAGGAAACATGTTATTACACATAATCTTTCCGTTGTATGGGACTTGGGAATAACTGAGAAACTAATTTTTTTATTAAAATAACTGGATGAATAGGTGTGATTTCCAAGAACTCTTATTCATTTTGACGCGGTGTAGGAGATAATTAAGAAAATACCTAAACATTGAATCTGGTACTTTTTATACATTAGCATAGGAATCTGAATCACTGTTGGAGGTAACGATTTAATTATAATAGCAAATCGGTGTTTTCCAAACAATGGTCAATAAAAGTAAAGTAGCTTAATAGTAGGGGAGCAATGGCTAATTCCACTATATCACAAAACATTTACCCAATGATTAAAAAACTTGAGCAGTATGCAGGGATGGGCTCAAGGGGGGTTACACCCCTCCTCGAAAACTAAATTTTCAGGTCAAACTAGGAATTTCCAACTGCAAACTCGAACTTTCAGACTGATGAGTAGATAATTCTTTGAAATCGAGAAAATTAGTACCGAATTTTGAGTGGAAAATTTCAAGTTTCAATTTGGAAAATGAAATTCCCAGTTCGAACTCAGAATTTCCAACTTTAAACTCGAAATCTCAAACAATGAATAGAAACTTCTGGGCAGTTGGAGTTTGAAGTTGGAAATATATATAGTTTTCCCAATATCAATTGCAGAAGCATGAACAAGTCTTGCGGCGAAAACCTGTTAGCAGCAGTGGCGGAGATAACTAATTTTATTTGGATATTTTAAGATTTTAAAAATACTTCATAAATAATGAAAAATAAAAAAAAATTAAAGACAAGCTTTTATTTATACAAATACATTAAGAAAGAAAAATAATTTCTTTCATTGTTTGATCTAGGTTATTCTGTAACAGATACAAATCCTAAAACATATTTCGATAGGCACACACCAAGGCCACAGACGCTACTGGTTTTCAATCTTTCAGAGCTATTAAAACACAAATATAACGCGTGATTTATGACCTCCCATCGTATAGACACACCTGCCAGCATTGATCTCCGACTTGATTGGCCCAGACGAATCGGTTGTACAACAGACAGCCGTCACTCAAGTCCACGTTGACTATCGGCTCTTTTGATCTACCGTTTGCCGACGGCAATGTTTACGAGTAGTACAGATTATTTTTCGTTCCGTTTCTTCGCATATACGCTCGTGTTAGCGAAGTGAGTTTTTATTTGCTACCTATAGAAACAGCTTCTGCAATTGATATTGGATGGACTATAACTCAGAGTTTGTAGAAGAAATGTACAGGTTTTAAGCCTAAAAAAAAAATTATCCGACGAAAAAATAAAAAACTTTCTTAGTCTCAATAACTAAGCTCCTAAACTAGGGTAAGTAACTAATTTTGAGCCGGCGCCAAACAAACAAGCAAATTAATTACGTAAAGGGTAAAATGATAGCAGCGGTTGCCGAGCGTTCTCGAAGCCAATATAAGGACAGAATTTCTAAATACTAAAACACTTATTTCTTTATTTGCAACAAAGACCTCAAATACCAATTTTTCCCCATTCAAAACTAACGGAACCCTCACACAAACTTTTACCCCCCTAGGGGTTGCATTTATAAAAACACTGAAACATGTATTTCTTTATCCCTCACAGAGACTTCGAATACCAATTTTTATGACTCTAAAAACAAACGGAACCCTCACAAATTTCCCCCCCCCCCATTTCACCCCTTCAGGGGTTGAATTTCTTAAAACAGTGGAATACTTATTTCTTCTATTTGTAACAAAGACTTCAAATATAAATTTTTATGACCCCACCTTGAAAACTAACGGAATTCCTATACAAACTTCCAATCCCAATATAACACGTTAAGGACGGCTGTACAAAGAAAAAAAAAGTCACTCAGCCGGCAATATTCTTTAAATTTTATTGTATATCATGTTTATCAGTTCTTCGGTGGATAATTTTATTTTGAAGCGAAAAAATATTGGATTCCAACTTTAAATTCACCTCCTCCATAATTGAATATTGACCATTCCTATAACATTGGAATATTCCAAGGATGATTTGATAAAAGTGATAATATGATCTACATTTCGGGTGAATGTTCCAGAAACTGCTTTTCGAAGGAGATATTTGTGGTAACAGGAAGTGTAAAGCACAAAAAGTGAACAAAACGTGGAACGAAGAGAATAAAACTTATCGATGATGTCGTTAACTATTGAGAATATTCACGTAGGTACAAGGGAAATTGTAAATGATACATTTCTGGAGGAGCAGCAAGGTCCCAAGTCCTCATGCTCTCTATCTCTGGATATATGTTGAAGAAGTAGAGGTCTTCCCGCGAGAAACCAACGACACCAGAAGACATGAAGAATATAATTAAATAAGTTTTTTGCTCTATTACAAGATCAATTGATGTCCGAAGAGAATTTGTAGATAGACTCAAAATAGGAGATTGATTGAAAATCTGCGAATTTACGCTTTTTCACATTGTATGAGTTTATTTTGTTACCTCTTTTGTCTAGCATTGAATTAAAAAAATCGTTATTGGTGTTCTGATGATTTTTTCATACTTTCCTTAAGAATAAGATACATTTGCGATGGAAATCAAGTAGGCAAACAGTACATTTTCTGCAAACTCAAAGTGTGGACTATTCTGGTATATATATTTACAGGCTGTTCCATTTGAAAAAAACTGGGAAAAAAGTTATCCCGAGTTTTGGTTGCCCCTGTACGGCAAAATTATGAATAGAAAATGAAAATACACCATTTTCGAGAATATTAAGTGGAAACATTTTCTCATTCCAATTTATTGATTTTGAAATATTTGGTGTTGAATGAATCCATTTTATAACAAAAATTCCACCATAACTCCCGAATCGCCTGGTATAAACCCATACAACCCTATATTTTTGAGAAACACTTTTCCAAAGGAATTCAATCGAGTGAAAATGTATAGGATATTTAATTTAAAAAACATAACTTTGATGAGTCACATATTTATCGAACACCCTGTATATTGATAGTTATTTTTGGAACATAGCTTTTATTGCTTTCTACAACTTTTATTCGAGACATTTTTTCGTATCTCAAATAGGGAAGCAGCTATCGTCCACTCACGTTGATACATCCTGTATCTATACAGAGTGGCCACTTTTTTAATGGGATTGTATTGGTAACTTTTAAACCATAAGAGTTAGAAGGTCGGTCAAATGGAGAAAAAGTTGCATTCATAGAAGCATTGTCAAGCAGTTCAAACAAATCGAGATTATCAGGGCCGGTTATTGAGATATCATAAGAAAAGTAAATTCTGTCATTTTGATTTTTCTTTTTTTCCCACTTTATTTCGAATATTATCAAAAAATGTCACAGGAGTTTTTTAATCGACAGTAAATTATCCTCAATTTGACATTATCAGATTTCGTATCCAACTTTTCGTACGCTCTGGGCCACCCTCAACCTCATTTTTTTCAATACGGACCTGCATATTTCATGACACTTTTCGAAATAACTTTTAACGCTGAATTCAACGATAAATCATACAATGTCATTCAAAGTTGATTTTCAGGTGATTTTTACCCTTATCCAAATTTCTTTGGGTCGGATCTGTATTACATTTAGGTACCTTTAGTTTAATTAACAACATGCAATACATTTCGATAAGTAATCAACTTACTCATCTTCAACTGAATGGAACGTAACAGAATCAAAGCAAGAAACAAGTAATAATTATTTACAAATTTCAAGAGGTGAAAAACCTAATTCATAATAATTAAACGAAACTATCATTTAATGAAAGAAAAATCAAATGATTATTCGAAAGTAAATGATGAACATTAATGAAGTAAGTGTTCGAAATGTCCACCATTTTGTAAAATGCACTTTGCGGTTCTGGAACCCATACTTCTTATACATTTGCTTATTTCGTCTCCTTGAATATCTTCCAATACATTCTCAATCTTCTCGCGAGGAATCATTATTGTTGGATTTGTCATTTGTTCCGATGAAACAAATTACAGAATCGAACTTTATTTTGAGATCATTACGATATAATTTTTGCAAGGCTTGGTATTAAATTTAAAATCTTGTATTCCTCTCTTACTATTTAATTAACGCAGTTTTTGATAAATTGATTCATGGCCACAGTTCTCGATTTTTTTTCTGGGTTCAATTGAATTTGGGTCAGAACATTGATATCGTTGATAGACTTGTTTTTTCTTACATACACACAACTCTAGGTTTATTGAATGTATTATTTTCAAGTAGTAGGCCGTGGATAAAAAAGAACATAACAAGAAATGTCATATTATTTGTCACTTCGTTTATTATTGTGTCACAAGAACTTGTCATTAAATTATTTTCTAAGTAATTTCAATTTAACTTATTCGATATGGTAAGATACACAAATGAAGAGAAGAGAGATATATACGAAGTGTACATAAAAATAGATAGAAATTCGTTCAAAGCACAACAAAGGTATGGTGAATTATATCCTGAAAGAACAACACCAAATATTAAAATGTTTCGACGTTTATCTACAACGTTACTTGCACATAATTCATTCATCAAACCTAGAGGTCCTTATGTACGACGAAACGAGCCTATCAATGACATCAATGTTCTGGCCCAAATTCGAATGAATCCAGGAATAGGATCGAGAACTATGGCCAGTGAATGCAATTTATCAAAAGGTGCTGTTAATAAAATAGTCAAGACACACGGATACCATGACTATAAATACCAGGCCGTGCAAAAACTATATCGCAATGATCCTGAGAGAAGGTTGCAATTCTGTAATTGGTATCAACGGAAGGTGCGGAATAACAACAATTTGGCGCACAATATCATTTGGGGAGACGAAACGACATTCACAAATTCTGGCATGTTCATTCGAAGGAAAAAACATTTTTATGCCACAGAAAATCCTCACTTAATTCATGAAGTTAGACATCAATATCGTTTTTCTTTGAACATATGGTGCGGTTTGTTGAATAATAAATTACTGGGACCCTAATTTATTGACGGCAACCTAACGGAAGCAAATTATGTAGAAATTATAGAAGAAATGTTGGATGATCTTCCTATACGGTATCGGCGTAATAGTCCATGGTTCCAACAAGACGGATGTGGTCCACACAACTCAAGAATAGTCACAGACTATCTAAATCGAACTTTTCTCGATTCATGGATTGGAACAAGAGGTCCAGTAGCATGGCCTGCCAGATCTCCGGATTTGAATCCGCTGGATTTTTATTTGTGGGGATATCTAAAAATAAAATTTATGATACTACGAACCCGACAATAGAGATTCTTCGCGAGAAGATTGAGAATGTATTGGAAGGTATTCAAGGAGACGAAATAAGCAAATGTATAAGAAGTATGGGTTCCAGAACCGCAAAGTGCATTTTACAAAATGGTGGACATTTCGAACACTTACTTCATTAATGTTCATCATTTACTTTCGAATAATCATTTGATTTTTCTTTCATTAAATGATAGTTTCGTTTAATTATTATAAATTAGGTTTTTCACCTCTTGAAATTTGTAAATAATTATTACTTGTTTCTTGCTTTGATTCTGTTACGTTCCATTCAGTTGAAGATGAGTAAGTTGATTTTCTTATCGAAATGTATTGCATGTTGTTAATTAAACTAAAGGTACCTAAATGTTATACAGATCCGACCCAAAGAAATTTGGATAAGGGTAGAAATCTCCTGAAAATCAACTTTGAATGACATTGTATGATATATCGTTGAATTCAGCGTTAGAAGTTATTTCGAAAAGTGTCATAAAATATGCAGGTCCGTAGTGAAAAAAATGAGGTTGAGGGTGGCCCAGAGCGTACGAAACGTTGGATACAAAATTTGATTATGTCAAATTGAGGATAATTTACTGTCGAATAAAAAACTACTGTGACATTTTTTGATAATATTCGAAATAAAATAATTCACTTTTCTTATGATATCTCAATAACCGGCCCGGATAATTCCGATTTGTTTGAACTGCTTGACAATGCTTCTATGAATGCAACTTTTTCTCCATTTGACCGACCTTCTAACTCTTATGGTTTAAAAGTTACCAATACAATCCCATTAAAAAAGTGGCCACTCTGTATATATATATATATATATATATATATATATATATATTAACGCAAACATATATATATATATATATATATATGTGTTAATAATCTCATTTGTTAATGTTTTTTTCTTTTTTATGACCTCTATGTCGGAATTCCGAGGTACAAGTCGGAATTCCGACTTATAAGTCGGAATTCCGAGATACAAGTCGGAATTCCGAGATACAAGTCGAAATTCCGACTTATAAGTCGGAATTCCGAGATACAAGTCGGAATTCCGAGATGCAAGTCGGAATTCCGACTTATAAGTCGGAATTCTGAGATACAAGTCGGAATTCCGAGATACAAGTCGGAATTCCGACTTATAAGTTACCTTTTTCCTACTTGGGCTTTGTGATTCAGTGCCAGCATTTGGTTTATTCAATAGGTGATCCTCGGTTTTGGTGGCTTGTTGATTCCAAAAGTACGGTAAGGGGCAGGGGTTCAATATTTTACGTTTCTCAGCAAAATATAGCATCAATAGGACCTCCCCACTGTTTTCGATTAATTTTCAAGTGAATTCATTATAATTTTATAACTTCAGTTCAACTGATTCAATTAGTTTATATTCGTCGATTTTTCATGCATTCATACAATATGCTGTATTCCTTTTAAATAGTTTTATACTCATATGCGCTCACTCAAAGTGTGATACTGGCCAAAATGTTTGTGCACAAAAAGTTTCCCACGCGCACGTGGGTTTTTCCATATTTGTTTGTGATTGCTCAAATGATCTAGATTTTTTTAATTATATTCAAATTCCAGATTGAGCGTTGAAGTTTACCAGGAAAGCCCGTAGCTTGATCTTTGATAATCAGTATTTACAAAAAAGTGCCATTAAACTAAACATTTTGCGTTGTCGTGATTACAGATAATAAATATATTGCAGATATATCCAGTCAGAGGTTACGAATAAATCGATCATACCATTGTTCTATATCACAAACAAATAAGGATGATATGAATTAATACATGAAGTAATTGAAAAATAACAAACTTTTTAACATAAAGGAAACCGATGAAAAAAGAAACTGGAAAGCATAAAATAAAATGGATGAATGCACTAAAAAGGAAAAAATCATTTCTTTCATTGTTTTATCTAGGTTATTTTGTGAGTAACAGATTCAAAATCTTTCCCCGCAAGATAACCTATGTTGTATCCGCGGCAAGCTTTTGAATCTGTTACTCACAGAATAACCTAGATCAAACAATTAAAGAAATTATTTTTCTTTTCAGTGCATTTGTATAATAAAAGCTTGTCTTTAAAATTTTTTTTTTTTTTAATTTTAAATTTTTTTGTTTTGTGTTTATAACCAACTAATAAAAGCTTGTTTTTAATTTTTTTTTCGTTTATTAATGTTTTAGTATTTATGATGTTAACTAACTAGTTCAGTAATTTCTATCTAATTTATTTCTGAATTTTGTCAAAAAAAATCAAAATTTCCGACCCCGAAAACCCCTAGATACCAGCTTTGAATAGAATCGGACCGTAATCACAAAAATTGTCTGGCATTTTGGAGCCGCTATTTTGTTTTTCTCCCAACAAATTTCATAATGCATTGTCACCGGAATTATGTACACCTGCCAAATTTCAAATCAATCGGACGATTGATTGAAGTGGGTCAAATTTTACTTGCAAGATTTGATTACAGACAGACAGACACCGGTACAGGTGAAACTGAAAATAAAAGCTTGTGAAAAAAATCTTTGACCCCAAAAACCCTCACATACCAATTTTGAATAGAATCGGACCATAATCACAAAACTCGTCCACCATTTTGGAGCCGACATGTTGAATTTTTTAATTTTGACAAAAAAATCATAATCTCCGACCCCAAAAACCACTAGATACCAATTGTGAATAGAATCGGACCATAATCACAAAAAGTGTCCGCCATACTGAGCCGCTATTTTGTTTTTTTCCTAACATTGAATGTGAGAATGAATCGAGGAATCGCATCATTGCAGCCTGCGAGACAATCCAAAACACACCAGGAATATTTAACGTTTGCGTCAGTCTATGAGTCTATGAGACGAAGACTTGATTCCTGTCTAATGGTTGGAGGTGATCATTTCGAGCAGTTTTTATAACTCCGTTCCGTTTGATCTTGTTGCCTTTTTCTTTGTTGTAATAAACATAATTTCGTTTTGTTTGTATTTTTAATTTGATATTATATTAAACAGAAGATGGTACTGGTACATGCCTACATTAAAGGTTAAAACAAGCAGAATAATTTTAAAATACTACGATTGAAGGCACAAGTTGTGCAAACAAAACGTGACAGCCACCAACTAGGTTTTTTCGATTCCATTTACAGAAGATCCGTTCTTGCACAATGTATTTGATTTTTTTATTAGGAAACTGTTGCTTTTACGGACACAACACAGAAGTTAAAAAAGTTTTGCAATGAATCGTTCTTTTCAACACATATTTCATTGGAAAATTTTGTTTCGTTAAAAAGTTCTGGTAAAAAAGGGAATAGGGGTTGCATGTTTCACCCCTTTACAAGATCACAACAAAATTAAAAAAATATTCATAGGTAGCCTTTTCATTGGTAGAACATGCCCACAAAATGCCATTCCTTCAACTCTTCAGCAATTTCAAGAAAAAAATATATTTTTTTCTCATTTTTGGAAGCGTGTAACTTTTCACGGAAAGGCCTAAGAGCTTTTGTTTACATGAAAGACACCCTTTAATTTTCGACAATTCGACAAGGAATCACCCCCTAAAAGCTTTCGCACTCAATTGGTAACACCCTGTATATATATATATATACATATATATATATATATATATATATATATATATATATACAGGGTGGCCCACCACATTCGCCTCGGTATTTCTACAAGAAATGAAGAGAGTTAGGGAAAAACTTTTAGCACAGAGTTATATGTGGGTCCATGAGGAGCATATTCCAAAATTATTTTGAAATATATAGGGTGATCCCCAAAAAAATTACATACCAAAGTTATATTTTTTCTTGTGGAACACCCTATATTTTTTTATATTTTTAGATACTATAGACAAAATAAAGGTGAGTTACTATCATATTTCCCCTACTTAAAACTGACCGTTTCTGAGAAATTTTGAGAAATTTAAAAATACAGACCATAATTTGAAAATTGTTTTCACCCTGTAACGTGTAACGAGCCGTGATTAAATGTACTGCTTAGCTCAAAGGTTAAAGTTAACTACTACATGAAATTTTTAATGCAATATTATACAGAGTGGCAAAAAAAATTGCCTCAAAATTTGGACACACATTTAATTAAATAACTTCTTAAAGTTGAATGGAACACCCCATATTTAGTGGCGTAATTTGACGCAGAATTAGATTCCCTTCAAAACTATATTTGGGTTCCCTATACCTATCTCTTCTGATTTTTACACAAAAGGCGTTTTTATATTTTACTTATGAGTAATTTTTTTATCTTAAAAATGAAACACACTGTATTGTAATAAAAAGCTTAAAAAGCATTTTTGAAGTCATTTTATCGAAAAATTAAGAATCTTAAATAGTTTATTATTTTAATAAATGCTCAAAATGGTGTCCATGATTCTCGATGCATAGGCGAACTCTTTCTTGAAATGAGTGCTGAACTCTGGATAACATATTTTGCGGTATGGAACGAAACGCATTTCTTATTCGTACTGTCATATCCTGAGGTGTCGTTGGCGGTGTATCGTGAACAATACTTTTGATATATCCCCATAAAAAATATTCGAGACTTGTAAGGTCCGGAGACCTGGCTATTATTAAAAAAATAGGATAATAGGTTTTATAGGAAATCGTAAATGTATGTTTTTATTGACCCCATATTGTAATTTTGGTATTTATTTCAATGTGAAGTCTAATTGGCTAAGAAACAAGCGAATTTAACATATTTGGCCTCAATAATTAAGACACGTGCACCTTCTTATTTTGAAGAATGCTTTAATATTTCAGAAATGGCAATAAATTTGAGTTTTTACATTTGCCTGCATTTAACTTTAGATACACCGTATTTTAAAAAATTTTAACTTCTGCTTCTAGCGAATCTACGTATTCCTTAATAAAAAGGTTTTTAAAACGCTTTTTAAGCTTTTCATTACAACTCAGTGTGTTTCATTTTTAAGATAAAGAAATTACTCATAAGTAAAATATAAAAACGCCTTTTGTGTAAAAAGCAGAAGAGATAGGTATAGGGAACCCAAATATAGTTTTGAAGGGAATCTAATTCTGCGTCAAATTACGCCACTAAATATGGGGTGTTCCATTCAACTTTAAGAAGTTATTTAATTAAATGTGTGTCCAAATTTTGAGGCATTTTTTTTTGCCACTCTGTATAATATTGCATTAAAAATTTCATGTAGTAGTTAACTTTAACCTTTGAGCTAAGCAGTACATTTAATCACGAGCAGCTCGTTACACGTTACAGGGTGAAAACAATTTTCAAATTATGGTCTGTATTTTTAAATTTCTCAAAATTTCTCAGAAACGGTCAGTTTTAAGCTTCCAACATTTCAACTAGCAATTTTGGATTGAGAAAGTTGAACTTGCTGACAATGGTATTCATGGCTTCAAATCTATTTTTGATTTGGCAGAGAACGATGTCAAGAGTCTTATAGTAAATGTTTACTTTGAAGAAATGTTCTCTTTCAGAAAATAAATATTGTGTGTTGGGTTCCCCAAAAATTTTTTTCGATGTAATGTTTCTTTTTTCCTGAAACTTTGGTTGAATACTCCATTTTGCGGCCACATTGGTAGCTTCCGTCTTCAGTTGGTCGTAATCATCTCTATATCCTTTTATTTTTGTATAAGTTGACTCTAGAGATTTGCAAGCCCTGGACAAATCTAAATCATCCAATTGCAGCAATTTTGATGCTATGTTAGCATTTTCCAGTATTTTAGAACACATAGTTAGTATAAAAATAAACTCAAATTGTTCTAGACTTTTCAGTAGGCTGATGGCGTGACTTCGTTCTTCTGTTTTTCTTGAAATTAGTGAAATTTTACTGAGACTTTTGATTATATCAATATATCTTAGTTTCACAGCCAACAAAGACATAGCCCGCCCTGACCATCGTGTGGGATTGAGTCTTTTCAATGTAACTATTGATTCTCCAGTGATGGATTTCAATATATCCACCTGTTTAAACTAGTACCAAAAAACGAATATAAATCATTAACCACGGAAAAAAAAGAGGAAACCTCTTTAACTTGAGACATGGCATCGTTGATGACAAGGTTCAAGTTATGAGCAGCACAGTGGATGTAAACTGCAGTAGGTTCAATATTCATGATCCGATTTTGCATGCCAGTATATACCCCACTCATCACACTTGCCCCATCGTATCCCTGACCACGACATCTTTTTATATCTAAATTAAGTTTTTCGAGTGATAATATAATATTTTTGACCAGTCCTTCTGCACTTTGATCCGTCACATTTGTAAAACCCAAAAAATTTTCGCTAATCACAAGTTTTTGGGGTTTGCCAGATTCATCTTTTACAATTTCCACATAACGTATTGTTTTACTTAATTGGTCAACTTTCGCAACATCCTGAGTCGTGTCCATTATAATAGTGAAAAACGGGCTCTCTTTAATTTTTTTCACCAAATGTTTTTCTAGGCAAAGTGAAAGAGAATCTATCAATTCATTTTGAATAGTGTTGCTCAAATAATTTACTCGCCCTTTACCTCGTGGACTTGAAACAAGTTCTTTCATAAACGGATCATATTTTGATAAAAGATTCACAAATGTTAGGAAGTTACCATTATATACATCAGTGATATTTTATCTGTGACCTCTGAATGCCAGTGAATTTTTAGCCAAAGCTAGAGTGATATCAATAATCCTGTGCAGAACTTCTTTCTAGAAATGTCTTTCCTCTGAAACATCTTCCATCAAGGCCTCATCTATCATACCCTTTTTACTCTTCCATTGATCATAAATGAAACATGAGGATACGTGGTTCTGAGATTGAGCATGAACCTTAAATTTTTTTGAAAGTCCCTGCCAATCCTTAGTTCCATCTTGAAAGATGACTTTTTCACTTTTGAAAATAACCAGCAGGGTTCACAATATGCCGCGTTATTTTTTGGCGAATAACAACCATTTTCTTTGAATGCTGATACCAGCATGGTTTGTTTGAGAATAATAAAACTTTGAGAATGATCTATTACTGTCATCTTTCGGAAACTGAAGATCTGGCTGACAAGGTCCTTGGTTAACAATGAACATTTTAATTTTATCGGTGAGTGTCCGATTTTCGAAATGGCCCAAATCGGTTGGATAGGCTTCTTTCAAAATCGAACATAAAAAATCGTCATCAGAATATCCGATACCTTCCGTAAACTCAGTAGATTTATCAGGCAACAAAACAGTTTTTGGTACTTCTGACACCGAGATTGCACGTTCAGTAGAAATTTCTCCTTCATCACCTGTTGTTCCACTACAGTCTATCAAGAATGTTGTGATTTTAGGTAATTTCGATTTTTCTTCTTCAAGCCTTTTTCTTTTCCTTCTCTTTGAAGCCCCACTGCTCAAACTTTGGTTTACATTTTCCATACTGGAAGGATTAGGTAGGTTTGTTATTCATGTTAATATCAATTATATGTAATATATAATTCCCTTACCTTTTACTCATTTTTCTTCAGTCTATATACTAACTACTATACAACTATACCATACCATTCCTTCCCCTATTCGCAATGCAACTCACTCAGAATAGTAATAATTACTTTTACTTAGTCTGCATATTCACAAAATGATTATCTCGACGCCCGATTCAATCACTGGCGTTCATCGATACGGTACGGAGTACGGACATTGCCGACAAATAACGATCAAACGATCCCTAGTGCTGAGCTGAAAGCTTCGATTTGGAACGCAGTCGGTTGGGGGCTGGACTGGGATTTCTTGCGACAAATAATAACGTGCACATAGTACATACTGCGCACAGAGGGTAGAATATTTGCAGCACATCACAGTAAGAGTCGTAAGACTGGAGAATATATTCTGAAAACTTATTCGCGTTATCAGAACAATTTCAAACATATTGTTACCACTTCCGCGTGGGCCCTCCGGGCCCCTGTAACATCCGGCCCGCCCGCGCCGCGGGGTTTCGCGGTATAGTAGAACCGCCACTGTACAGGATACGTCAAGAACACAAAAAATATACAAAGATAACGTCTCGAATTTAAAACTAATCAAATGTTAAATATAAATGTCATATATACACAGACAGAACTAACATTTTATCTCAAGTTTAAATATTCAAAAATGCTGTAGAAACAGTTTTCTTGCAGATATTTCTTCAATTTTGATTTGAACATATTTTTGTTTTGAATTTTCCTTAGATCAGTTGGAAGATGGTTGAAAAATGTAATTCCTGATTATGACGGACTGTTCTTAAAGAATGATGTGTTATGAGGTGGGATCCCGATGAGATCTCCGTTTCTAGTGATATAGTTATGATGTTGGGAAACAGTGTCGTACATATGTTTGTGTTTCAGAAATAACATACATTTAAAAATATATATACATGGATATGTTAAGATATTGAATCTTTTAAAATATTATCTACATGAATCTCTAATCTTCAGATTGAAAATGAGTCTGATGACTCTTTCTGTAAGATGAATATTCTGTTGGAGTTGCTGGAGCTGTCCCAGATGTTGATATTACAGGAGATGAGGGAGTAGATTATGGCATAATAAATATTGATCAGTTGAGTTATATCAAAAAAATTGTTCAGTTGTAGAATGGCATAATAACCACCATTTAACTTTTCACAAACAGCATTTATATTTTCTTCCCATCTCATATCACTATCTACGAAAGTTCCGGGAAATTTAGTATTTTCAGAGAGATTAATTACATCATCCATCACTCTTACTTGAAAATTTGTTAAAATTTTCGATCTGCGATAGAACTGCATGCACACCCTTTTGTCTGAGTACACAATTAAAGAATGTTTTTCACACCAGGTTGTGAATTCCTTTGACAATATGTTCAATTCACCTTGGAGTTCCTCGGGTGTGTCAGCATCAGCAGCTGAAATTAATTCATCAGCATATAGAGCTATTAGACTAGGAGGAATCGGCGCATGAGTACCGAAAACTATTCCACCTCAATTTTTTCATGCGATTCTCTTCAAATTGCCCTACTGATGATATAAATGCATGTTGCCATGGGGCAACCCCATGCCATATTGTTTAAACCGAAATTGTTTAAACAATTGCAAGGAATTGTTATTTTTCAACCGGACAAATTAAAAAGGTTCCATGACTTTTCACGATAAAGTTAATATTTTTAGAGATATGAATTTTTAAAGGTTCGAAAAATCTCAAATTTGGGTATTTTTGACCCATGAAATATATATAATATATATAAAAAAAAAATATAAATAATATTTTTTTTAATTCTTTATACAATAGTTAATAATATTCTTAATAGATATTTAAAAAAAAAACATTGTTTATACCTGTTTTTTTATTGTTAATTTCGCGCGCTCACAAGTATGCGTCGTACCCGGTTTGTGAAATTTTACCTGCTTTACACGCATTTACGGGTTGTGATACGACTAGTAAAATTGGCACAAAAAAAAACCTTTAGAAATGATAAAAGTAAAAGAAAATCGTGATGCTTTAGTCCCTCTTGGCAATGGCTTGGATTCAAGTACTAAGGAGTTGAAAGGCTTAGAAAGATTGTATTTAAATATTTCGGGTAAAAAAGGTAACACGGCGGATGAAGCTAAGCAAAGTATTTTTTCTCGTTGCTTTGGCACTAATATTAATTTATCTAAAATTCCGTGCACATCAGATGCCTTGCATTTGCATGCACTTAGAGCTTCTGCTCAAACATACATTTGGAAAAATGCATTGAATCCCCAATATGAAGCATTAGATTTTACGAATTTCGGATACAAACTAGAGAATGGTACTTTGCTACCTTTATTTATAAACAAAAGCCCATTTCCAACTGATCTTAAAAAATTGTGTAATTGTAAGAAATCCTGTGCAACCAAAGCTTGTTACTGTAAAAAAAAATATTAGTTGCATACTTCTATGTGGTTGTGATCCAGAAGACTGTAAAAATATAATATATAAAAATGATATTGATACTAAATACTTATTTTTAAATTTTGGTTCATTATTTCATACTTCTACATCTATAACCTTCGTTTGAAGAAGCTATTCAATGTAATTACTTTCTGTTTTAATAAAAAAAAAGTAATATAAACTGATAAAAAAGTAATTTCAATTACATGTTCCGATTTATGCTTAAATAACTTTCGTAAAATTGATTCCAGAAAAAAAAATTGTTAAAAACAAATTGTAGACAATTTCATTAATAATAACATTTCTCTCTTTAACAATCTTGATAAAGTTAATAGTTTTCAAGATAAATGATAAATAATAATTCAGGACACAGAAAGGCCGATGCAGCGCATGAGTCAGAGAGAGACGGCGATACTTAAAGGTAAGCGACTCATACTTATGAGCGCGCGAAATTAACAATAAAAAACAGATATAAACAATGTTTTTTTTTTAAATATCTATTAAGAATATTATGAACTATTGTATAAAGAATTAAAAAAAAAAAATATTTATATATTTATTTTTTTTAATATATTTTTCATGAGTCAAAAGTACCCAAATTTGAGATTTTTCGAACCTTTAAATATTCATATCTCTAAAAATATTAACTTTATCGTGAAAAGTCATGGGAACTTTTTAATTTGTATTTCCATAAAGAATATGAAAAAAATTTGTCCGGTTGAAAAATAACAATTCCTTGCAATTGTTTAAACAATTTCGGTTTAAACAATATGGCACGGGGTTGCCCCATGGCAACATGCCTTTATATCATCAGTAGGGCAATTTGAAGAGGGTCGCATAAAAAAATTGAGGTGGAATAGTTTTCGGTACTCATGCGCCGATTCCTCCTAGTCTATATACATTGTGTGCTTATATGAAGTGGTAGATCGTTTATAAATGAAAAAAAAAACTTCAGTATCCAACTAGGAGCTGATTACGCTTCCAATTCACATTGGTTTCAACTTTGGGTGAAAAATCGGGTAAACTAGTGTTATTATCAACGTCTACGTCAGGGCAATTTTCAGATGCACATTGACGGCTCAGTGTGAGTTGCAGTCCCAAAGCTTTCCCTGGTTGTACCACTGTCCACGATCCCATGTAACGAATCAAGTAAGCGTATGCTCCCTCACTATTTCACACTTGAAGAATCCTCCATCATTAGTTGTCTAGTCTTGATGATGATCCCTACGTCACCTGAGTCCAGCAGCACCGCTTTCGTCGAGTCGCCTGCCGCTTGCCAGTTGCCAGTTCACGTCAATGTTCGCAATTGGCAACATGTGTGAAGTGAGACTTGTCCGAATATGCTCGATGGTGCGGTTGTTGTGGTTCTTTTGTTTTTTGACCATCTCGAAATGTCAAGGTGAGTGAGGTGTTGTTTCAAAAATTGTTATTTCTTCGATTTGGAAAAACGATGAGTTTTTCGACACGCTCGAGAGTTTAGCCGGATGTTTTAACTGGCATCAGTGATCAAAAATAGAATAAACCATCATTTTCTCCAGTTGATTATTCTCATTAGTTTTTTTTTAATTTTCATTTTAAATGAAGAATAAGAGGCGAAAAATTTATAAAAATATAACCCCCACTGATACAATTCGAATGTTTTGTACTGAAAACTTCCAACACATTTGTGAGTTTTTTATATCTGAAATATTCAATTAAAAAGTTCATCTTATTCCCTCTTAGATAGCAGTTTTTTTCGAAACCATTGAATATACAACATATGGGATTTCAGTCATCCTAACATGGATTTCATATTTTTTTTGGAGGAAAACGCGGTATAAGTATAAAAAAAAATACAGTCTCGCAGATTTTCGGTTGATAGTGATCTGTTTGGACATTCTGTTCGTTATATCGAAAAATAGCCTTTTGTCCCATACACATAATATTCCTTTTTTTTCATTTTTGGTTGGAGCTAATATTTGTGGAGGAAGAGAAACCTCACGCAAAATGATTGAATTAGAATCAACTGCTCAGAACAACATTTTATAGCTATGTACAAGTTTAAAAAAAAATTAGATATAATTAAAAAAAACATTGAAAAATTCAATTTGGAAAAATAAATTTCTGACAAAGAAACTCATTAGTAAAGCCATCAGTAATATTTTGTGAAGATTCGCAAGCTTTTTCTATTTTATTCGGAGAAAATTTAAAATCTGTGAATTAGCCATGTGTTCAGCTGCTTCATAAGAGGTCACTGAAATATCTTCAGGACATTATAATCCCGATACTGTTTATCATTAATAAAGGCCCATGTATCCACACAATTTTAATTTGAATATTTTATTAGAACAAAAAATTTATTTAATTTTTGACCTAACAATAACTTACAAATATTTTGCTTTTTATTTTTAAACAATTTATAATAAAGCTGAAATAATTATAAAGCAAACAATTCAGTACATACTCGAAACTTTGTAATTGTCTATTACTCGACATGTAGTTGTTCGGGATTTCATTTCTCTGGACACATTTCGCAGCATTTGACGTGTAATCTTATTAATACATTGTCGTATTACTTCTTCTAAATGGTCGATATTATTAAATGTTCAATGTTTATAAACCTCACTTTTAAGGTATCCCCATAAAAAATTCCAAGGGCGTCAAATCTGGGGATCTTACAGGACGCGGGTTTTCTGAATATCGTCCTATCCATTTATGAGGAATGTGTTCGTTAAGCCACGCTCTGACTTCAAGGGTACAATGTATTGACGCTCTTCGTCTTGTAAAAAATATAGTTTTTTTTGCAGCGGTAATCCATATAAGAAATAAAAAACTCGTTATTTAAAAATATTTTCGGTTATTGAGGTTGCCCCTAAAAAAGTAAGGCTCAACGATCTGCGTATCTAATATGCCGCACCAAACATTACTTTCAGAAGAAAAATTAACTTTTTTCCTCTATCGTCCAATTTGGGTTCTCATCAGCCCACCATCTACAGTTCTGGCAACTGACAGTACCGTTTGATGTAAGGTGTGGGAGAATTTTGGTTTGTATGCACGAAATTTATTATTCTTCAAAATTCTTCTTATGGATTTTTCTGATACCAGTTTGTTCCTGCCTCTCCGATAGTACCATCTCAGATTTTCCGTGACCGATAATAAAACATTAAAGGTACCTTCTTCATTAGTGACGGGCTTACTATGTGGAATTTTGTAAAGATTTTTTACATTGCCTGTAGCTTTAAATTTGTACAAAATACGCAACACAGTAGATCCATGGATATTCTTATCTGAATATCTAGCATTGAATGTATCTGCTGCTTCTCTGAAACTATGAAAACGCTCGCCACATATTAAGGCAAGCTCAATTTCTTCTTGCAAACTTAGCTTTTCTTGGGGCAACTCTAATTATTGTCAACACACAACAAAATGTAAAATAACTTTCACAATGAAAAAAACTGTACAGGAAAGACGATAAAAATACCTGGATAAATAATAACAACTCTTAATAACTTATTAGCAATATTACTCAATTGTTTCATGGCCTCTTCGATCATGAGGAAGAAATCTGTCGATGCACGCATCAACAATGATAATATTGTGGGTTTGTATGATACCAACAATTTGCCAAAAATCAGTTTATTTTTTGTTCGAATAAAAAATTCAAATAAAAATTGTGTAGATACAAGAATCTTTATTAATAATAAACTGTATCCGGATTATAATATCGTGGAGATATTTCAGTGACCTCTTATGAAGCAGCTGAACACATGGAAAATTCACAGATTTCAAATTTTCTCCGAATAAAATAGAAATAGCTTGCGAATCTTCACAAAATATTTTCAAAAATATAACTGTGGGCTTTTCTAATGAGTTTCTTTGTCAGAACTGTATTTTTCGAAATTGATTTTTTGTTATGACAAAAAAATTATTTTTATTTTTATATCTGGAATTTTTTTCGAAACATTGTACATGGCTATAAAAATAAGTAATAAGACATACTTTTTTTTTTAATTTCTCGCCAAACACGCAAAGATGAACGGCACTATACAAAGTCTTTTGGGGTTTATTTGATGAAGAAGCGATTGCACGTATCGATATTTGTCAAAATTTATCAATAAAATAGTTTCCCATATGATGAAATTCGGGTTTGGTTTCATTACATTTAATTGTTTTGTTGACGTTTCAACGGGGCTCCTCTTCTTCATTGAACATCATTATTTTCAAACAGATGGGACAACCAATTGTTTTTGAGCATCAAATACGAGTTTGATAGCCTTGGTTTTCAGTTTTTGTTAAGATGGGGCCCATCGTTTGGTAGTTATCTTGCAAAATCCCAAATTCGGGGCGATAAGATGCATGGTGACTAGGCTTGTATGGAGATAGATGTTTTGGTTAGCGTACACCGAAAAAGCAACCAAGCAGCGCTTTTTTTCCGACTTGATTTACGAATATAGAGATTTCGAACTAACAGCTTATTTTCATCAAAATTAATAATAGTCTATGTTACGCAGGGATAGATGAAGTTTTGACTAGTGAACATTTTTTTAAAATCAGTTTTGTTGTTCCAGAGATTACCCCCTATACACAAACAAACAAATTTGACTTCTTTATCTACTCCTATTGAATTATATATTGATTATTCAACTGCTTTTGAGCAATCAATAGTATATATAAACAAACAACGCGAGTTATAATAACTCACTACTCACCGAATATCAAGGTGGCTCTGTTCTTCTGTATAAGCCGTTTGGCCGAAAGGGAACAGTCCATTATTGTTATTGAGGGGAGTAATGTCACTTGAATAATTTTGACGTTTTCAAATAAAGTAAATACCCAATTATTCTGAATTTTGTGCTGAAAAAGATGAATTCAGATAGTGAAGATGAATGATTATGTACACATCCAGAAATAAGACAAGTAGCTGCTAATGTTACCATACAGAATTTATTTCCCGAAAAATCCCAAAACAAATATAAAGGTGTATACTAAAATTTTCAAGATTGGTGTAGCAGCAACAACATTAAGTCATCGTTCACAGAAAATGTACTTTTGGCATATTTAAGTGAACTTAGCACTAAATATAAAGCATCGTTCCTATGGACTTTCTACTCCATGTTTAGAAGCACACTCATCATAAATAATGGAATCAATATAGAGAATTATTTGACATTACGCGCGTTTCTTAAACGTCAATCAGAGAAACATGTAGCTAAAAAGGCAAAAACTTTTAGGCCAGAACAACTCAATAATTTCATAAATGAAGCTCCTGATGAGAAATATCTGGCGACAAAGATAGTAGATCTCACAATATTCAATCGTTTTTATCATCTAGTCAATTACATAATTTATTTTAGGTTGCTTCAATAATGGGCATTATGGGTGCTTGTCAGTGTACCAAATACAAAAACAAAAATTGCCAGAAAATTCACTGTTACGGGAAATTTTTATACCATAGTTGAAAAATATTTAAATCTTCGTCCTACTGATATATTGCAAACGATATTATTCTTTAAATTTGAAAATGGAAAATATCACTCACAAAGAATTGGCATTATTAAATTTGGAGCAATGGGGAAAGACATTGCTGCATTTGTAAAACTACCACACTGTGATTTATATACAGGGCATTGTTTTCGCCGCTCGTCGTCAACTTTATTAGTAGATGCAGGAGGGGATATAACGGCACTGAAACGCCATGGCGGTTGGCGATCAACTACTGTGGCTAAGGGGTACGTTGATGACTCCGAAAAGAATAAGACAGATACTGCAAATAAAATATACAGTTCTATAACACCTCAACCAGTTAGTACATCAACAACATATATGCAACAAACCCAAAATGAAACAATAAACTTGCATAATTCAGTCCCACATATTCAGTTTACTGGTTGTTCAATTTTTACAGTTAATTTTATTAATAAAAAAATGAATAATTACAATTAAATTTTTTATAGCATTGTTATAGGTAACTATTAAGATTTGTGAATAAAGTTCTTTCTCTGCACTTGTATCTTTGTATTTATTGTTATAGTCTTAGATAAAGTATAGTATTCAACTTGCGGTGATGGTCATAACTCACTTGATAAATTACAACACTCGCCTGCGGCTCGTGCTGCAAACTTCATCTGCGTGAGTTATGACCTACATTACCGCTCGTTAAATAATATACTATTATAATATTATTGTTCGTAAAATAAAGGTGTGGAGTAATAAACTCTCATTTAGTATTCACAATCCATACAGGGAGGCTCGTGCAAATTTTGTTTTAGAACCTTTATTATAAAAATAGCAAAACAACTGTTTTCTTCATTTGCTAGGTAGTGCCACCCGGCGCAATATTTATTTGTCGCATTAGGTCTTTGTTAAAGGATTTAAAATTCTGACCAGGCACCTTTCAGTGGTGTATCTTAGGGTATAATTTCGGTTTAAAAATATAATGGTAAATATTTTATGAAAAAATTTAGGTTTACGTCAAACATCACTATAGAATGTTATTCCTTAACAATTAGTTGGTGATGAATTGAAAAATATTAAGATGTTGAGTATTTTCACCGATTATAATATTTTGGATGTTAAAAACGTGAAATGCAGCAGTCATTAGTTTTATAAAAATAAACAAGGAATAATGGGATCAAAGAAGAACGATGTTATTGCTAGCCGCCTTAAATTATTACAAAAAATGATTTGTATTAAGTCAAAATCAATTCAGGTTATTTTTTAACCGACGAAACCAAAAAGGAGGAGGTTCTTTGGTCGACGCGTATATTTTTTTTATGTATGACCACCCATAACTTTTTACTGAGACGTCCGATTTCGAGTTTTCGGTGGATAGGGTGTACTTCGAAGTTCGTCCCATTTGAATTTAAAAGATGAAATCCACCCCTAAGGGTTGCAAAATGAAGGATATTAACCACTCACCCTCTGAATTCTGGTGCGTTAACCGATTCCATCAGGCATAACTTTGTACTGGGTTCTTCGATTTGGATGATTCTTTCTTTATTAGATAGGGTATACCTCATAGTTGATCATATTTGGATTTCGAATGGAATTATCCACCTTTACGGGTAGAAAAATAGGGGATAATTTCACTTCTGAACATTGGCACACATATGTAGATCGCTGTTGTCTTTATTTTTGCTCTCCTACATCCGTCACAATCATTATATTCCATGAGAGGATGGAATGATATACAAAGTAATTGAATAAACTAACCGAACAACAAAAATAATTCATATTACAACAAATAGTAAAAGTAGATAATCATATTATTTAACTGGTAATAGTTGAAGTAAGGTGGGTAAGTAAGTATATTGGAAGTAATAAAAAAACAAGTAGGTAGTAATTAGTAGATTTCAGCCACACAAAATTGAAAAATAAAAACTTTTTAACAAAAAATTAAACCGACGAAATACGGAACTGAAAAGTAAAAAATGTAATAAACCTTCTTAGTCTCAATAACTAAGCTCCTAAATTATTGTAAGTAACTAATTTTGAGTCGGCGCCAAACGAACAATCAACGAAGATCATTAAATTACTTCAAAAAAATTATCAGAATGTCACCGCGCAACTCGATGCCATCATTTTACGCTTTACCTAATTCATTTGCTTGTTTGTTTGGCGCCGACTCAAAATTAGTTACTTGCATTAGTTTAGGAGCTTAGTTATTGAGACTAAGAAGGTTTATTTAATTTTTTACTTTTCAGTTCCTTATTTCGTCGCTTTAATTTTTTGTTATAAGCGGCTGCAATGCAGCAACTTATTGTCAAAAAAATTATTAACAATAAGTATATACAGTATTTATCATCTTTATTAATGTCAATAACAACTCGATCAATCAAGACTTCAGAAATGTTGTCAAATGATCGTTTCGTCAGCGATAGTCGCTATGGTAGATTTATCCATTGTATGTGAAATAGGGCCGAGGTCGCTACCCTGAGGGACGCCAGCATTTATTGGAAAAAGGGATTTGAGCAGTTTGGTATTTTACTAGGAAGGTGCGATCATGTAAATAGGATTCTAATATACAATTGTAGTTCATAGGAAGGAGTTTTTTCCAGTTTGTATGGTATAGTTATACTAGTTGTATCACTGATAAAAAAAATCAGCCGGTCTGATATGACTCATTGTCAATTATCGCTTCCTCGCAGATCATCCTACGAATGAACACGGTAAATTCAAGTCCTCTGGTAATTTCCAAATATTCGATTCATTATAGTTGAATTCAGGTAATGAATAGTTGTGATAGATAAAAAGATGAATAGCCAACATTATCACATAAAAACGTATAAGTTGGAAAATATAAAAATAATATAGGTATGAAGGCTCAAAGTGAACTGCAATTCAGTGGTAAAAAATATCAGATGATTGGCGAAACATGTTTCGAGTTTATTTCAGACTCATCTTCAGCCTAAAAACTAAAATTGTTCAATGAAAAATTGTTTAGGATTACACAAAGAACTTATAATGGATAGTTTTCATTTTCTTTGACGATGATATTCTGTGATTTGCTTCCCCCGCTCATTTTGGTACATTTATAGTGGTTTTCATAAATCGCAGTCATCATAACATCTTATGCATCTATATAAATAGTCGAAAAACTCGAAACCAATGTTGTTCAATTTGCATGATTCACATATATTCGTTGACCGTTCGTATTCATTAAGATGACAAGGTTATGGATATGTTTCAGTCATAAATTTTTGAGTTGTGATTTTGATCAAGAAACCACAATTATATGATGATTAATAGGATGAAAAAAAACCAGTGGCAAGTGTTATTTAAACGTTTATGTTTAACCACTCCGCCACACCTATTCTGGAAATTGTTGAAGTTCTTTCCGATAGCATCAGAAAAAAAGAAGCATATCTGTGATTATTTCCTGGAAATGCAGAAGTAGAGCATGGCAATTTGATTTTAATTAACATGTCAATTAAAGGAAATGTATTCCGCTTTGATGATTCGAAGAGAACAAAAGGAGTACAGGAAATATGTTGGAAAATCAACTCGGAGAAGCACTGACTAGAACGTTGAAAGAAGCGTTCATAGTTTTTCTGGTTTTCATTTGATATAATTTCGGTCTAATAGCTGGTAATCGTTAACGTCATCACCTGTTCTGAATATTTTGTGTGTATTTCATTATTTCTATTGTTCTTTCATATTCTGAAAAAAAAATTGTTTTCTGTAAATTTTTTAATTGTTTATTAAATAAACAATTTGTTATAAACAAATTGATTTTCGTTTTTTAAAAACATTTGTAATATTTTATTTAAAATATTTTCTATTTTTCATTTAATTTAAAAAATTCTCATGCTTTTAACTGTTTTTTTTCTTGTTTCTTATCATTATAATTATTATAACTTATAAACTAATGCAGATACGAGAAAATTTCGAATTTTTATTGTTCTCTATGAAACAATGAACAAATTGACCTTTTATTTCAAGCTCTTACCAAATTATTTATTTACTTTTTTGTTATTATTTTTAAAAATAGCCCAAACAATTTTTTTAAGGCTTTTAAATTTGATTATCTTATAAACTATCAAAGATACGATAAAAATACGTAAGGTCTTTTTTGTTCTTTGATAAACAATGAACAATTTGGTCGAAGCGTTCACATTAATTGAGTATTGAGAAAAAATATTGAGGACATTTTCTGCCTGTTACAGCCTTGGTATCTTAGAAACTAAAAGTAAACAGTTTTTGTTTATTTCCTTAATTTTTTTATGTTTTTTGACGTTTTGCGGCGGTGATTCGTAACTTCCAGTTTCCTTCCTAGCTTCTTGTTGTTCTTGGTGTTATTCTTCTTGGGTTCCAATAACATTATCCTCGTTCTTCGACTAAAAGCTCAAATTGTTTGAGAGTTTATGAGCTATTCAAATGTAAAAGCCTTGAAAAAAAATTTTGTTTGAGTTATTTTTATAAATAATTAAAAAGAAGTAAATACATAATTCAGTAAGAGCCTAACAAAAAGATCAATTTGTTCATTGTTCTCGTCGTATCTTCAATAGTTTTTAAGTTATAATAATTATCATGATAAGAAACAAGAAAAGAAATAGAGTTACAAGCATATTTTTTTTTTAAATTAAATGAAAAAAAAAAATTTTGCTCAAAAAACGACACCCAGTAATTTTTGTTTATTTTTGTAGTATTTAAAAAAAATATTGCGCAAAATTGTATTTGTTTATAACAAATTGTTTATTTAATAAATAAATGAAAAATTGAAAAAAAAAATCAGAAGAAATATCAATTGAAATAACGATTTGAAAAAAAAATGGTTCCTTGATATTAATATTTGCAAGTGCGATTATAAGCAATTATTTTATTTTAAGTTACGAATTTTTTCTCAGATGTCATTATTTTTATTATTTTTTATTTTTATTTTTTTGAAGGCCTTCAACTGCTGTGGTTATTGGCCGATGGGTTCACAATTCGAGATATATGCCAATTTCTCGTATGAAGCTAAGGGTCTTCTGTGTCGCATTTCTGTCGTTGGCTAGACATTGTTTAAGGTCATTTGTTATTCCTATCCTTTGCCTTTGTTCTCGAAACTCTTCGCATCTGAATATCAAATGCTCAACAGTCTTTCTCCTTTGACAAAATTCACATCTGGGTTGTCGTTCGCCACTAAGCATAAAGCTATTCGTTAGCCTGGTATGACCAAGACGGAGGTGCGTTATAACAGCTTGTTCTCTCCTGGATTCAAATGGTGAGTATTGCCATGGTTTCACTGATGGTTTCACAGCTCTAAGCTTGGCCTCTGATCTATTCCATTCTATTTGCCATTTTTCCGATACCATTTCTTCCAAATGTATCTTCAGGTCACCGGTCCAACAGGAATGTCATCAATTTGTTCTTCGTTCGCTGCTTCTCTTGCAACTCGGTCTACCATTTCATTTCCTGCGATGCCAATATGGCTGGGTATCCATATAAATATTGGTGATTTTCCCTCAGTCCTTAACCATTTCATGCGAGGGAGAATTATCTGGATAAGAGGTTCTTTACTGAAGGGTTTCTTCAGTGCTTGTAGAGAGGATAATGAATCAGTACATATAAGGAAGTTGTTTCCAGGCGCAAGTTCTATATACCATAAGGCTTGTAGGATGACATGGAGTTCCGTAGTGAATTCAGTAGCCTCCCTAGATAAGCCCCAGGAATGGCTATTTCCCGAGCATGTGAAAGCAGCTCCCGCCCCTGCCTCTGTTTTTGATCCGTCTGTATATATTATGTGACTTTCTGGATACCCGTTTCTCATCCTGAGGAATTCTTTCATAATAAGGCTTGGGTTATTTCTTTTTTTGAAATTCAGTTAGTTGTAGTTCCATTTCAGGGATGTTCAATGTCCACGGAGGGATTCCACATGGGGTCCAGTTGTGGATCCTTGGTATATCGTAGTCGAATGAGTCCAACAGTTCTCTAAGGCGGGTTCCAGCTGGTCTTGTTATAGTTGCCCTCCTTTCGTATATATCATACTCCTCATCGGATGGAATTGGAGGATAGCAAGGATGGTGTGGTTGTGCCAATATGCCGCAACAGTAGCTAACTAAGAGTTGTTCACGCCTGAATTTGAGTGGAGGTACTCCTGCTTCCACACAAAGTGATTCGTATGGGCTAGTTCGGAATGCCCCCAAAGCTAACCTCAGGGCTGTTCCTTATATGGAGTCAAGTACCTTGAGCTTTGATGGTCGTGCTGGACCTTATTGAAGCCTTATATATTCTAATAAGAGTTTCTCTGTCACTTCCTCAATTGATGTTAGCTATGGCTCTGATGGAATTGAGAGCGTTCTTTCATTTTGTGGCCAGATTTCTTATGTGTGTGTCCCATGTTAGCTTTTTATCGGAATACATTCCAAGAAATTTCATAGATTCCTTACATTCTAGTTCTCCTCCGTACATTCTGAATTGTGGATCTCGATGTGGGGATCTCAAACGGCAAAAGTGTACGCACTTAGTTTTGGATGAGGAAAATTTGAAACCGAGGTGGAGAGCTTCCCGAGTTAGATTGTTTATGGCTTCTTGTAGAACTCTTTCGATCTGATCCATTGATGGTGCAGAGTAAAATATGGTGAAGTCATCAACATATAAGCATCTTCCTATGGACGGATCCAGAAGTTCCGCAATTGGGTTGACGGCTATTGCGAACAGTAAGACACTCAAATTTGACCCTTGCGGTATACCGTTTTCCAAAGAACGATTCTCGGAGGTTGCGTGAGCATTTCGTACGCAAAATGTTCGCTCTTTGAGGAAGTTCTTAATAAGGTTTCCTTTAAGTGCCCATTTTCTGAGTTGGTTCAGAATATTGTAGCGCCATGTTGTGTCATATGCTTTCTCTAAGTCGAAGAATACGGCAACCAGGTGACTCCTATCTGCAAAGCAGTTCTGTATTCTATTCTCCAGCAAAAAGAGTTGGTCGAGTGTGGATAGATGATTTCTGAATCCTGACTGTGCGGGTGTCAGTAACCTATGAGTTTCAAGATGCCATCTTAATCGTGAGCTTATAATTTTTTCCATAATTTTACTCAAACAACTCGTCAAGGATATCGGACGGTAGTTAGCGGGCAGTGCGTTATTCTTCCCTACTTTCGGTATAGGGATGATGATTGCTTTCCGCCATGAACTTCGGTAGGTACCAGTTGACCAAATGTTATTATATAGGTTCAATAAAATTTGCTTTGCAGATGGTGAAAGTTGTTCAAGAAACTCATATACTATTTTGTCTTCCCCTGGGGCTGTATTTTTTACTTATGTTAATGCATTCTCTAGCTCTGTTATTGTGAATGGGACTTTGTAGTTTGCTGAGTTGTCGTCACCAAAGTCAATATCAATTTCAACAGTGGCCTTATGCTGGAGGAATTCTGGTTCGTAATTTTGTGAACTGCTAACAGATTCAAAATGGGCAGCAAGAGCTTCGCCAATGTCCTCATTATTCACGATGACTTGCCCATTGACCTCCAATATGGGGAATGCCTCAGTAATTTTTTTTTCCAGTATGGATCGTATTTTATTCCAAACTTCCGCTGCGGGTGTATCCACAGTTATGGTAGATACATATCCTTCCCAAGTTCTTTTTTTTGCTCTCTCTTATGAGTCTTCTGGATTTAGCCCTAGCCATCTTGAAAGCGATCATGTTTTCCAGAGACGGGTTTCGTTTGAAGACGTTGAATGCTCCATTTTTCCTGCTGATAGATAAAGCAATCTCATTATTTCACCATGGTACCGATTTTTTCCCCTGATTCCCCCAGTTTTAGGTACTGCGTCTTGAGCTGCTCCTATAATATCTTGTGTAAATAGTTCTGTGGCTTCATTTATATCGTCTGGTAATAATTCGATGGTATCTACTTTGGTTTTATAGAGAGGCCAGTTGGCTTTTTCTATTTTCCATCGTCTGGGTAGTAGTCTTGAGGTGTTCTGACTTGCGCATTCTAGTTTAATGGGGAAGTGATCAGTGAGGTGATCCCCCAAACATATCCATTGGGTGAACAGAAGGCTAAGTCGAGTGCTTATTCGATCTTAGGTTCAAGTAGTGTTCAATAATGTTAGGTTGGTTTCCTCTAAAAACTTTTCTACTTTTCTTCCCGAAGCGTCCAACCTTTCCGAACCCCATATAGGGTTGTGTGCATTTAAGTCACCCATAATCAGGAAAGGTTGGGGGAGTTGGTATATGACATTTCGAAGGTCTTCCACGGTCCAGTTAGAATCAGGTAGGTAAATATCACATAGTGACATTTTAAACGGGTAACTTATCTCTATAGCTACAACTTCTAATGGTGATTGTAGGGGGATTGCTCTGTGCGGTATATTTTCCCTGATGAAAATTGCTACGCCTCCTCTTGCTCTTTGATCGGGAACGGCGTCCTTTCTGAAGCTCTTGAACCCTCGGAATTGAAAATTTTCGTTTGGTTTGAAGTGGGTTTCTTGAAGGCATATGCAGAATGGATTGTTTTTTGTAATCACTTCTTTGATTTTTGGATAGTGATGTTTACACCCGTTACAGTTCCAATAAATTAAGTTATTCATTGAATCCATTTGTAGATATGGATAATTGAATGGGACAATGAATCAAAGGTAAAAAAAGTAGTGAAATATCACAGAGTATTAGTATATGAGTAATTTAGAGAATCACAGTAGTATCACAGGTCGTTAGTGCTAATCCTTTTTTCGGGGTCTACCAGGAGGTCGACCTTTCTTTCTTTTGCTTGCCCTTGATGACTGAGTGCCAGTAGAAATGTCACTGGCTTCAGAGTCATCTTCGGAGTTAGGTTGCGTGCTGTCTTCTTCATGCCGTTTCCTTTTGGGTTCAGGGGGTGCTCCCATTTTTGAGGGAGTTGGGTGTAAGGTCGAATGTCGTGGAGGTTATTTTCGAAGGTTTCCCTCACTATGTTCATTAGTTGTGGGATGATTCTTCGGATCATTTCATTTACTTTGTCATCAACTGATTGTGTAGCTCTAGCATAAGAAATACCTAGTTTTGGCGTTGTTGGATTCACTTTCTTCTTCGCTTCGAAGTAAGGAATACGCTCGTCAATCATAACTTTCTGAGTTGCTCTTTCTATCTTCATTTGCGGGCAATCATTCGAGTTCGCAGGATGGTCGCCTTTACAGTTCACACATATGATTGGTTTCTCACATTCGTTTTCGTGTGTAGCTTTGCCGCATATACATATTTTAGTTTCTTTGCATCTTTGTGCTGTATGGCCAAACTTCTGGCAGTTATAACAACGCATTGGCCTGGGATAGAATTGGCGTACTTTTTATTATTACTTACATTTTCATAAAAAATTTGAACTATCTCATAAACAATGCATTGGTTTATAACAATTTTTTAAACAATTGTAGTAAAAAATTAAAAAAAAAATTATGTGGTTTTAACAATAAAAAAAACAAATCAATCAGGAAATTAGAAAAAAAATAGAAAACAATGTTTTATTTGTTTTTACTTTTTCAGCATCTTCAATTGTTAATAAAAAAATGTATAATTAAATTTTTTAAATTTTTCAACCGAGGTATCATCTAAAGCCTCTTGAAAACAGCTCAAAAAATGAATTTTTTTCTGGCTTCCGGTTTGAAAATTATCGAGGTTTTTTTGTTTACTTCCAACTTGGAAAAATTTGTTAATTAACAGAAGCATAATTAATACTAAAATTTAGATAAATTTTTTTTGCCGGCTGATTATTGTTTATTCAACTATCCAGCAAGTGCCTGCATTTTTATTTCTCAATATTCATTTCTAATTAGTTACATTTTCTGTTTTGTTTAAGCATTCGTGCAGAGCGACGCTTGCGCGCCCCGAGTCAGGTTTCAGGCTTCCTGCTCTCTTTGTATCTTTTTCCAGATTTCCGATATCTGCAATAGTTGTCGAGATATTTGCAAAAAAACGACCCTTTTTTTCACTAAATTGTTTATAACTTTTGAACTATTTATAATTTAAAAGTTATATCTATTTGTTACTTGAAAAATTAGGAAGCCACTTTGATTTCGGTATCGTGTAATATTTAAAAAGACAATTTTTTTTCAGTACCTTGTTATACAGTGACCGGCAGAAAGTACGCATCATGTGGGAAATTCTTTTATTAATCAATTTTGACGAATATCGATATGTGCAATCGCTTCTGCATCAAAAGCAACCCCAAAAGACGTTGTACAGTGCCGTTCGTCTTTTCGTGTTTGGAGGGAAATTTTGAAAAATTAAAAATTATGTTTCAAAACACACTTAGTTGGGAAAATATCGAAAAATGTTATTCGAAAAAGTTGTTCAGAAAGTTATTTTATAGCTATGTACGAGTTTTGAAAAAAATCTGAGATAAAAAAATAAAAATCAATTTTTTGCCATAATAAAAATTTCAATTTGGAAAAATACATTTTAGACAAAGAAACTCATTAGTAAGGCCAACAGTTATAATTTAAATGATATTTTGTGAATATTCGCAAGCTACTTCTATTTTATTCGGAAAAAATTGAAATCTATGGATTTGCCATGTATTCAGCTGCTTCATAAGAGGTCACTGAAATATCTCCAGGACATTATAATCCCGATACTGTTCATTATTAATAAAGGCCCTTGTATCTACATAATTTCAAATTGAATTTTTTATTCAAACAAAAAATAAATTGATTTTTGGCAAATTGTTGGAATCTTACAATATTATCATTGTTGATGCGTTCATCGACAGATTTCCTCATGATCAAAGAGGCCATGAAACAATTGACTAATAATGACAATGTGTTATTAAGAGTTGTTAAACGATTTAGTAGTGTTATTATTTATCCAGGTGATTTTATCGTCTTCATTCTATAGTTTTTTTCATTGTAAAAGTTACATTTTGTTGTGTGTTAACAATAATTAGAGATGCCCCAAGAAAAGCTGAGTTTGCAAGAAAAAATTGAGCTCGTCTCAATATGTGGTGAGCGTTTTCATAGTTCCAGAGCAGCAGAAGATATATTCAATGCTAGATATCCAATAAGAATATCCATGGATCAACTGTGTTGCGTATTTTAAACAAATTTAAAGCTGCCTGTAGCTGTAGAAAATCGTTACAAAATTCCACATAGTAAGCCCGTCACTAATGAGGAAGGTACCTCTATCGGTCACAGAAAATCCACGGATGGCACTATCGGAGAGGCAGGAACAAACCGGTATATCTGAAAAATCCATAAGAAGAATTTTGAAGAATAATGAATTTCGTGCATACAAACCAAAATTCATCCACACCTTACTCGATAGAGATTTTGATGCACGCTTAGATTTTTCATTTTGGTTCCAAGGCATGATTGAAGAATGCCAACATTTCCCTACAAACATTTTATTTACTGATGAGGCGACTTTTACATCAAACGGTACTGTCAGTTCCCAGAATTGTAGATGGTGGGCTGATGAGAACCCAAATTGGAAGATAGAGGCAAAAAGTCAATTTTCTTTCAAAACTAATGTTTGGTGCGGCATATTAGATACAGAGATCGTTGGGCCTTACTTTTTTAGGAGCAACCTTAATTCACGAAATTATTTAGTGTTTTTGAATAGTGTTTTTTGATTTCTTACATGGATTACCGCTGCAAAGAAGGAACGTCAGTACATAGTACCCTTGAAGTCAAAGCGTGGCTTAACGAACACTTTCCTCGTAAATGGATAGGACGATATTCAGAAAACCCGTGGCCTGCAAGATCCCCAGATTTGACGCACTTGGATTTCTTTTTATGGGGGTACCTTAAAAGTAGGGTTCATGAACATCGGCCATTTCGTAATATCGACCATTTAGAAGAAGTAATACGACAATGTATCAATAATATTACACCACAAATGCTGCGAAATGTGTCCAGAGAAATGAAATCCCGAACAACTATATGTATTGAACGTCAGGGTAGACACGTCGAGTAATGGACATTTACAAACTTTCGAGTATGCATTAAATTGTTTGGTTTATAATGATTTCAGCTTCTAATTTTATTATGAAATGTAATTATGTAAAAAATTGAATCAATTTTTTGTTCTTATAAAAAATTCATATTAAAATTCTGTCAATAATAAACAGTATCGGGATTATAATGTCCTGAAGATATTTCTGTGACCTCTTATGAAGCAGCTGAACACATGGCAAATCCACAGATTTAAAATTTTCTTCGAATAAAATAGAAGTAGCTGGTGAATCTTTACAAAATATTATTCAAAATATTACTCTCGGGCTTTACTAATGAGTTTCTTTGTCAGAAATGTATTTTTCCAAATTGAATTTTTTTTTATGGCAAAAATTGATTTTTATTTTTTCATTTTAAATTTTTTAAATTTCCCGCCAAACAAGAAAAGACGAACGGCACTGTACAACATCTTTTGGAGTTTCTTTTGATGCAGAAGCGATTGCATGTATCGACATTTGTCAAAATATTATATTAAAAAAAATTCCCATATGATGCGTACTTTCTGCCGGTTACTGTACATGGCTGTTTTTATGTTTTTTTACTTCCAGGAAAAAAATAAACTGAGGGTCAAAAATTGTTTATAACAAATTGTTAACTTAATAAACGATAAAATTATTGATACAAAAAATATGTTTTTGTTTACCTATAGAGAAATGTCAACTATGAATTTTAAAGAGAAAAAAATTTCCTAATTAATTATTCAAACAAAATATTTAAAAAAACGATTATAAACAATAAAAAAAAGAATTTAAGTTTTTTTTTAAATCATCATTTTATCTTGACAATAAAATGGCAAGAAATTTTTTTCTTCAAATATTATTTTTGTCTATTCGTTTATAAACAATTTTTCAACAAATGACGCAAAAATATTTTTTTTTACATTGATTAATGCCATTGTTAGATGCAAAACAGCTGTATAATAACACTGGTCAACAAAAATGTTTTTAACAAATTGTTTTCAATATTTAATTTTTTGTTCATTCAAAAAAATTATAACAAACAAAATATAAAATTTTAATAAACTTTTATCACGTTATCTTGTTGAGTATGTATATAAGCAGGGCTCCAAGAAGCAAAAAATTTATAGGTCAATTATTTAAACTTTTTTGTCGACTTTTGTAAAAACAGAGAGTGGATAAAAATTAGTTAATTGACAATCGTATAACTTTTTCAAAAATCGACACCATGATTTTTTAAATTTTTTTAATTTATATTTAATACTATACAAAAATTATGTTAAACTGTCTCCAGCGGTGTTGCGCTAATGCCGCGCAGAGACCCATATTCGGCGTTGAATAATGGTTGAGTTATTAACGGAAAACTGAATATCTTTTTGTTTCTTCTTATTTTGTTAATAACAATTGCAATTTTTATGTGCTAATAAATGCTCAAGATACATTTTTCTAGACGTCATTCCAAATCGAATGAGCTATCGCACATATTTTTAGGACCAGGAACAAGAATTAACCCATTTTTTAACTTGTTAATCGGACTATATGACCACTGACAAGTTGAGTGGGTAACTCAAGGATGAATTTTGGTCCACAAAACACAATTATATAATGACGATTATATAAAAAAATATTCAGTTTAATTGAAATGTTTATGTTTCTACATCGTGCCACACCTATATCTGGTAACTATTAATTGGGAATCATTCATGCGTATCTTTTTTCTAAATCGCATACCTATAATCTGTAGTAGTAGAGCATGTTAAATGTATTTTTATTATTTCGGTATTAATTACTCAAAGAAAACGAAGGAAATTATAATAGTATATTAAAGTATAAATGGATAAAAAGGGCTTTAAAACACGCGCGATTTTTCGAGCACGACGGCGCAGCCGGAGTGCTCGAAATAGAGCAAGTGTTTTTAAGACCAGTTATCCACGAATACTTTACTTTATTTTTTTTTATTGGTGCACTTTGTAATCATATATACTGGTATTATTACTACAAAAAATAGAAATAAGAACTAATAATGCAAGAAGGTTGAATTCGTGATGTGACAATAGTATACCTTTCGTTTTCATGGAAATGAGAAAAACATATATTCATTTGCAATTTGTTATGGAAGATCAATATTTGTTGTCACCAGAGCTCAATAATGAATTATTCTAAAATCGATTTTTTGAATAGTGAGGCAGAATCGCGGTTAATACCGCGAAAATCCAGTGATATATATATAAAAAAGAATATGAAAAGTTCATCAAATGGATGGAGGAGCACATATAAATGGACGAATTGTGAGTAATATTTTATTTGACGTTACAAGGTACCCCTGTCAGATCAATAATCAAAAATTTGTCATTTAGACTTCACGATTCTCGATTTGTTGATGTTGTCATGGTAACTTTAAAAAACGCGCGTTTTTTAAAGTTCGATTTAAACACGCTGAGGCGTGCTTTAAATGGGTAAAAAGGGGCACCAATAAAAAAAAATACTTATTTATGGTCATAATTGACATCATTTTCATCCCGAAAAATTGTTTCTCCAAAGCAAAGTGTTGAATTTGAGTTTGGTCGAAACAATGAAGAAAAAGAAGAAGAAAAAATACATTGCTTGTCGTCGTTGCGAAATACTATTGTTTCATCTTCAGGAAAGTATAAAAACAAGACATCAAAAATAAAATTGTTGACCAATATCAATAATGAAGCACAAAAACTGTAGAACTGGATACTGTCAGTAGCAATCAGTCACTAGAAATGGAAGTAATAATGGGGTAACTAGGAAATGGCATCCCCCAAGGATCAGTGTCATGCTATTTGCAATGGCAATCAACAGACTAACAGAGCAAGTGATTATATTCTTATGTCACATTAGTAGAATAGTGATATCTTTGTTGTGATAAATTCGTTATTCGAAAAATTCTCCTGATATACAGTGACCGGCAGAAAGTACGCATCATATGGAAAAAAAATATTGATAAATTTTGACAAATATCGATACGTGTTATCGCTTCTGCATAAAAAAAAAACCCAAAAGACGTTGTACAGTGTCGTTCGTTTTTTCGTGTATGGCAGGAAATTAAAAATTTAAAAATTATGCCTCAAAACACAGTCATTTGAAAAAATATCGATAAATATTATTCGGAAAAATTGTTCAGAATGACATTTTATAGCGATTCTAAAAAGAAATTGAGTTGAAAAAATAAAGATAAATTTTTTGCTATGAAAAAAAATCAATTTGGAAAAATACATTTCTGACAAAGAAACTCAGTAGTAGAGCAAACAGTAATATTTCAAATAATATTTTATGAAGATTCGGAGAAATCTGTTAATTTGCCATGTGTTTAGCTGCTTCATAAGAGGTCAGAAATATCTTCGGGACATTATAATCTTGATACTGTTCATTATCAATGATGGACCATGGATCTACACAATTTTAATTATAATTTTTTATCAGAACAAAAAATTTATTTCATTTTTGACATAACAAAAATAAATTCTTTACTTTTTATTTTCATTACATTACAATTACAATGAAATTAGAAGCTGAAATAATTATAAACCAAACAATTTAATACACACTCGAAACTTTGTAGTTGTCCATTACTCGACGTGTCTACCCTGACGTTCAATACATGTAGTTGTTCCAAGATTTCATTTCTCTGGACACATTTCGTAGCATTCGTAGTGTAATGTTATTTAAACATTGTCGTATTACTTCTTCTCTGAGTGAATGAATGAAATGGCCGGTGTTTATAAACCTTACTTTTGAGGTACCCCCATAAAAAGGAATCCTAGGGCGTCAAATCTGAGGATATTGCAGGCAACGGGTTTTCTGAATATTGTCCTATCCATTTATGAGGAAAGTGTTCGTTGAGCCACGCTCTGACTTCAGGGGTATAGTCCATCCAATATCAATTGCAGAAGCTGTTTCTATAGGGAGCAAATGAAAACTCACTTTGCTAACACGAGCGTATATGCGAAGAAACGGAACGAAAAATAATCTGTACTACTCGTAAACATTCTCCGTCGGAAAACGGTAGATCAAAAGAGCCGATAGTCAACGTGGACTGAGTGACTGCTATCTGTTCTACAACCGATTCGTCTGGGCCAATCAAGTCGGACATCAATGCTTGCAGGTGTGTCTATACGATGGGAGGTCATAAATCACGCCTGATATTTGTGTTTTAATAGCTCTGAAAGATTAAAAACCAGTAGCGTCTGTGGTGTTGGTGTGTGCCGATCGAAATACGTTTCAGGATATTCTAGTTTTGTAGGATATTCTTGTCTTTAATTTTTTTTCATTTTTCATTATTTATGAAGTATTTTTAAAATCTTAAAATATCTAAATAAAATTAGTTATCTCCGCCACTGCTGCTCACAGGATTTCGCCGCAAGACTTTTTCATGCTTCTGCAATGGATATTGGGAAAACATATACTATTCATTGACGCTCCGTCTTGTTGAAAAAAAATTCTTCTTTGCAGCGGTAATCCATGTGAGAAATAAAGAAACTAGTTATTAAAAACTTCAAATAATTTCGTGAAAAAGTAAGGTTCAACTATATGCGTATGTAATATGCCGCACCAAACATTACTTCTGAAGGAGAATTGACTTTTTGCCTCTATCGTCCAATTTGGGTTGTCATCAGCTCACCATATACAGTTCTGGGAACTGACAGTGCCATTTGATGTAAAAGTCGCCTCATCAGTAGATACAATTTTGGAATTCTTTAATCATGCCTCGGAACCAAATTGAAAAATCTAAGCGGGCATCGAAATCTCTATCGCGTAAGCTGTGGGATAATTTTGGAAAATTCTTCTTATGTATTTTTCAGATATACCAGTTTGTTCCTGCCTCTCCGATATTGCCCATCTGTGGATTTTCTGTGGCCAATAACAAAACAAGAAAAAGGAATCTTCTTGATTAGTGACGTGCTTACTATGTGGAATTTTGTAAAGATTTTCTACACCCCCTGTGGCTTTGAATTCATTTGAAATACGCAAAACAGTAGATCCATGGATAGTCTGGTTTGGATCTAGCATTGAATATATCTGCTGTTGCTCTGGAACTATGAAAACGCTCGCCATATATTAAGATGAGCTCAATTTTTTCTTGCAAACTTAGTTTTTCTTGGGAAATCTCTAATTATTGTTAACGCAAAACACAATGTGAAATAACTTTTACAATGAAAAAAACTATTGAAGGAAGACGATTAAAATACCTGAATAAATAATAATACTACTAAATCGTTTGAAAATTCTTGATAACATATTAGCATTATAAGTTAATTGTTTCATGGCCTCATCAACAATGATAATATTGTAGGTAAAAATCAATTTACTTTTTGTTCGAATAAAAAATTCAAATTGAAATTGTGTAGATACAAGGACCTTTATTAATAATAAACAATATCGGGATTATAATGTCCTGGAGATACTTCAGTGACCTCTTTCTTATGAAGCAGCAAATTCAGTGATTTCAAATTATCTCCGAATATAAAAACTTTTTAACAAAAAATTAAACCGACGAAATACGGAACTGAAAAGTAAAAAATAAAATAAACCTTCTTAGTCTCAGTAACTAAGCTCCTAAACTAATGTAAGTAACTAATTTTGAGTCGGCGCCAAACAGACAAGCAAATGAATTAGGTAAGGCGTAAAATGATGGCATCGAGTTGCGCGGTGACATTCTGATAATTTTTTTAAAGTTATTTAATGATGTTCGTTGATTGTTTGTTTGGCGCCGACTCAAAATTAGTTACTTACATTAGCTTAGGAGCTTAGTTACTGAGACTAAGAAGGTTTATTTTATTTTTTACTTTTCAGTTCCGTATTTCGTCGGTTTAATTTTTTGTTAAAAAGTTTTTATTTTTCAATTTTTTATGGCTGAAATATACTAATAACTATCTACTTGTTTTTTTATTACTTCCAAAATACTTACTTACCCACCTTACTTCAACTATTACCAGTTAAATAATATGATTATCTACTTCTACTATTTGTTGTAATATAAATTATTTCTGTTGTTCTGGTTAGTTAATTTCATTACTTTGTTATCATCCCATCCTCTCATAGAATATAATGGTTTTGACGGATGTGGAACAGAAATAATGTCAGTAGCGATCTGTCATTGTCAACTACGTATGTGTGTGCCAATGTTCATAAGTGAAAAATCAATTATCCCCTATTTCTCTACCCGTAAGGGTATATAATTCCATTCGAAATCTAAATATAAGGTATACCCTATCTATTAAACAAAGAGTAATCCAAATCGAAGAACCCAGTACAAAGTTATGCCTGATAGAATCGGTTAACGGACCAGAATTCAGAGGGTGAGTGATCAATATCCTTCATTTTGCAACCCTTAGGGGTGGATTTCATCTTTTATATCCAAATGGGACCACCTTCGAAGTACACCCTATCCACTGAAAAAATAATTATCGGAATCGGACGCCTCAGTAAAAAGTCCATTCGGAATCCAAATATGATCAACTATGACGTATACCCAATTTAATAAAAAAAGAATCATCCAAATCAAAGAATCCAGTACAAAGTTATGCCTGATAGAATCGGTTAACGGACCAGAATTCAGAGGGTGAGTGATCAATATCCTTCATTTTGCAACCCTTAGGGGTGGATTTCATCTTTTAAATCAAAATGGGACCACCTTCGAAGTACACCCTATCCACTGAAAAAAGAATTATCGGAATCGGACGCCTCAGTAAAAAGTCCATTCGGAATCCAAATATGATCAACTATGAGGTATACACTATCTAATAAAAAAAGAATCATCCAAATCAAAGAATCCAGTACAAAGTTATGCCTGATAGAATCGGTTAACGGACCAGAATTCAGAGGGTGAGTGATCAATATCCTCCATTTCGCTACCCTTAGGGGTGGATTTCATCTTTTAAATTCAAATGGGACCACCTTCGAAGTACGCCCTATCCACTGAAAAAAGAATGATCGAAATCGTACGCCTCAGTAAAAAGTTATGCGTGATCATACATAAAAAAAATGATGGAAAAGAAAATACGGGTCGACTAGAGAACATCCTCCTTTTTGGTTTCGTCGGTTAAAAATAGAAATAGCTTGCAAATCTTTACAAAACATTATTCGAAATATTACTGTTGGCTTAACTAATAAGTTTCTTTATTTTTACAATATTTTTTTTATGGCAAAAAATTTATTTGTATTTTTTATTTTAGATTCTTTCAAAATATGTATATAGCTATAAATTGTCGTTCTGAGCAACTTTTCCGGATTACATTTTTCGATATTTTGATAAATAAGTGTATTTTAAGGCATACTTTTTAAATTTTCCGCCGAACACGAAAAGATGAACGGCACTGTAAAACGTCTCTTGAAGTATCTTTTGATGCAGAAGCGATTGCACATATCGATATTTGTCAACATTTATTGATAAAAGAATTTCCCATATGATGCATACTTTCTGCCGGTCACTGAATATTTTTTTAAATGATACTTTGTTCAAATCAGGAACAATAGATACCCACGCACAAATCAGGTATCTGATTTCAGTAGGTAGCATATTTCATTCCATGAATATTCGTGTATCCAGAATTTAAAAAAAGTATTGTTTTTTTTTGGAATAAATATTATAATTATTATTATTATCTCATTTCAGACTGGGTAATAGAAGACGAAGGTTGTATAACGCCTGATAACCAAGCGGGGAATTGCGTCCTTACCAAAGACTGTCAACCAATGGTCAACTACCTCCGGAGTGTCAGAAGACCTATACCTCAAAGAGTGATAGAGCGTATCAATGCGTACACTTGCAGTTACGCATCAAACCAAGTATGGGTCTGCTGCCCACCAGGGCCAATTGTGTTTGAGAACAACCAACCAACTGTAACAACAGCACCAGCTCCACGTCCTGGAAACCAAGTTGAGTCACCACCCGATGTCAGTAGTCATAGGAATTATCGTTTGTTGCCGGAAGAGTGCGGATACTTGGATTCGGGCGATAAAATCAGGAATGGGATCAATGCCAGCCTCAATGAGTTTCCGTGGATGGCACTTTTATCATATAGATCGAGTGAGTAAGCTTTTCAATCAATTACGATCCAACAAATGTGGTAGAATAGAATAGTTGGATAGCGTTAAGCGAAATCGACCCAAGCGCCAAATTGCAGTTCTAAGATAGCGCTCATTAAGTTCAATAAGATACAAAAAAATCACATATGAGCGTTCTTTCAAATTAATAGTTCCTTAGTTGTATTGAAATATTGTTAACTTTTTGAGTTAATAACAAAAGCAGATTACCTAATAATGGGGTAGATATTACCCGTTTTTGTCGTTTGGTTCCTTTTCGCTTAATGTAAATATCAACATAGGGAGTTTAACGAAGAGTGATTTTATTGAAAATAAGGCCTTAAAAATTAACATGTGTGTTTCTTAATAATTGATAAGATAGACAGATGTATCAAAACAAAACAGAACTACTTTGTCAAATAAAAATATGTTCAATACAGACATTACTCAATATCAAAATCTACTCTTTTTCCAAATACCTCAATGTCATCATCAAGTTTTGATAAAATTCTCGTGCATCTTCTGGAACGAACTTTAGAAAAAAATTTATATCCGCCAATTTCGCGTTGGATATTTCCTTTCCTTCAGGGTATAAACATTTCAAATCCGTAAACCACTTATCAGATGGGCGGCCCTTTTTGCCATTTTGATATCTACTTCCTGCCAATTATCTCCGTCTTTATGATCAGTCTTGAAAAAGATTCAAAATGGCTTATCTTCTTCTATTTTCATCACCCTTGCTTTAAGCCAGCTAATCTTTTCGCCTGTAAGGTCAACCTTTCTGTTCTGTACATTGTCTTCTTTTTCAGAAACACTCAAAAAGTCACTCTTTTTTCAGTTCAGTTAAAACAAGAGGATTTTTCTTTTTGCATGATAGAACTATTTTTCGAAATTCTTCCAAAGTGTATACCCTTAACTGATACTTTAGCGCTCTTTCAATTCCACCAAAATCTGTGTCATTTGGTAAATAACTGGGTCCTGGCAGAAGGTACTTGAATGACACAGTCCTTGAGGATGGATGCGAGCTGATTATAGCCTTTGTTGTTGTTATTTTTATGTTTCGGTTCTGACCACCACAAGAGTCATAATGAAGAGATTTACCAATAAGTTGGCTCAACCCTCTGTCGGTTATACTCTCCCCAGGATTGACCAGGTACCCACCTCTCGGCTTAGCCTGGCACGACCCGAGGAGTAACCGAGATTGAGAAACGCCCAATCAGCGCGCTGGGTAATCCCAGCTACCGTTATAGCTCAGCCACGGTGCGGTGGGGCCGCTTGATAAGACAGGACAGGACAGGATCTTCACTGTTAGTAAAACCAAGCGTAACCCTGAGGCTCTTGCTCTTTGGACTTCGAATAAGTGGGCCATAGTTATTCACGAATTTAGAATTTTGGTTGGTGAGGGACTACAGACCGGTCCATAGCCCTTACCATGATGGTGTTTCTCGAACCATGACCGAGATGAAATTTTGATCAAAAATTTGGGAAACAAAAATAATAATTTCTATTGAGGATGCAGCTTCGCTACCCTGTATGGATTAGTAGGTGACCCATCACTCCAGAGAGTGCCTGGGACGCTTAAAACGCGAGGGGTCGTCTATGTTATAATCAGTGGCTTCCCTCACGAGCGGATTCTCGTGAGCTAATGCACAATCAAATACTTTCTGATTGCGTTCTCTGATGATACTTCTGATGGAAGGCAGATTTAAGTCTTCAAGTATCCGATCGTTCCGCACGTACCACGGAGCGTTCGTTATCATCCGCAGGGCTCTCATTTGCGCCCGTTCCAGGACGTCAATGCTAGACCTGCAGATTTGGCCCCAGGCGGCTGAGGCATACAAAATGACTGGCCTGAATATCATCTCGTAAATCATGACTTTGTTTTTGAGGAAGAGCTTACTCTTCCTGTTAATCAGAGGATATAACGCAAATATCTTTTTAACCAATTTTGTCCCTAACAACGTTGACATGTGGTCTCCAGGTGAGCCGGCGGTCCACAGTAACTCCCAGGTACTTGACCCGCTCTGACCATTCTATCTCCCTTCCAGAGATAGTCACTCCCCTCTCTGGGTTGTTTCTTTCGCGACCCATTGAAAACGCCTGTGTTTTATCAGGATTCAGCTTTATTTTCCACTCCAGATACCACTGCTGGAGGTCGTCTAATGCATTCTGCAAATAAACGACACCCATCAAGTGGTCAGCTGCAGAGGAAAGCAAAGCCGTATCGTCAGCAAATAAGGATATCTTCACATGTTCGCTCCTTGGTATACCTGACGTGTGAAGGGCGTATAATACAGGAGACAACACTGCCCCCTGAGGAACACCAGCCTCAATTTCTCTCGAATTCGAGAGAAAATTGTCGACCCCGACCTGAAATGTCCTACCTAAGAGAAACGATTTATTCCACTTTATCAAACTAAGCGGCAGATGGAAGTCTATCAGCTTTGACAGTAGTCCTTCGTGCCACACTCTGTCGGAAGCTTTGCTGATGTCTAGCAAAACGATGTGAGCGCTATTGTTAGTATTTAGCGATTGAATTGTGTCCTCCACTAGCCTCATAACCTGAAGCTCGGTGGAGTGAGCACGTCTACAACCAAATTGTTCATTAGGTGGGAAATTTCTATCCTCCACTTCTTCGTCAAGCCTTTCCAGGACGATTTTCTCAGCCAACTTAGCTGAACTGCAAAGCAGACTGATTGGCCGATAATTTTGCGGGAAAGTCGGGTTTCGTCCCTGTGTCCGAATCATAACCACGATGGCATGCTTCCACTTACGAGGAAATCTCTTGAGGCGCAAAGAGTTAATAATTATATTTAATAGTGACTGCACTTGGTTATCCGGAAAATACCGAATCATACGATTAGTAATTCCGTCGTAATGTTGAACACTGGGCTACAGGGTGTTGGGAAAACCACACACCTGACCACCAATGTTGACGACTGGACTACGGGGTGTTGTGAACTAACACACCACACCTGTAGTACCAGACGTTATTCGTTAGGTTGGAAAAACGGTATTAAGAGCAATCGACTGTCTGAAGAAGGTCGATACTGAAACTAGGTCTGGAGCGGCTCAGATCTGATTTCATTTCTCTTAAATACCGGAACATGGGCTGTTTATTCAGGAAGTACTACCGTTCAGAAAGATTCGAAAGGTTATTCATAAAAGAAAATAAATAAAGGACTGCACTCATAAAATGTTAAAAATGTATATATATATTTAATAAAACTTCACACAATTCTCTCAAATCGTCTATGGACGAAGGATAGACAATGATATTCATACAATGCAAACTAATGTAGCGTATTGGCAGATAATTCTGCAATGGGCTTCTCAATAGAAATACTTTTACTAAAAGAAATCTTGCAATCAAGTGCTGCAAACGACTAACAATAATTCTCTTTTCGAAAACTTGGTGATCTTGAAAACTATGGACATACTTTATAGATACATACACATTTTAATGGGTTGGGTTTTGCCATAAACATAAATACAGAAATACAAACATGAGACTCACCCTGTTTAACACTTATTCACTGGAGTAGTTTTAAAAAGGCAATTAGATTAGACTTTATTATTCGTTTTCTCCCGCGTCAATCGGTTATTCTAATTAATTCGTCCGGTATATTCGTATACAGTTAAGGTTTTTCTAAGTGATCGTGAACCATCGAAATTGCGGAATCCCGTTACTATCTCTGTTTTGGAAGCTTTGACAATTTGTGGAAATTATACTGTTCACTCGTGTTTTTACTAGGAGCTTCAATACTTGATTTGAATCGGCTGAGGTTCTATGTTTGCTGAAGTTGACTACACTGGTTTGGAAACTCTCATATTATTGCACGATACTGTAATTAGACTGACTTTTAACCTAACTTTTGCGAATGGCATATTCTCGTGTTCACTGTGGAATACCAAATCGAACTGAATGAATTTTTGACATGAACTCACGTTTTTATATGATCTTCAACCGGGAGCTTATTAGGCGGGGCTTAGTGTGTTTATGTGCCGTGACATCGTAAAACTGATAAGGGGTCACCCGTTCTCGCTTAATTATGTTATAATTGGATAATATATTTACGGTAGCTGTCGCTCTATCGCGGAATTAATGACCCCATGTTTATCGAATTTGGACGTTTGTTTGAAATATGGATATGTTTTTGTTTCGGTAGTAAATAAAACTGAGTTTCTTATCGCGCTGGGAATGTACCCAGTAGCAGTCAATAATCTTTGTTTTCGCTCCTAGATGAATGATTTATGCGTCCCGTCTACAAGGGATATTTCTTGGTAATTATTTTTAAAAGCATTTTATTTGTCTCCCGATAACAACGTATGGTTTTACGAACGTATGCTTATCGGCTGTTTCAGTCTAGCATGTGGTCCATATTGACCTTTACTGTTTATCAAGAATGTTACGTTGTTTTGTATCGTAGAAAAATTTCTCTGTATTTACGTGGCTTAACACTCGTCCCAACCCTCTACAAAAAAGATTTGACAAACTCAAATCTTTTTTTTTTTCAAAATAACATCACTTTCACCAACAAAGAATGTTACGTTGTTTTGTATCGTAGAAAAATTTCTCTGCTTACTGTGACAATTACAATAGACTACTATTTTACATCTTCTAGAGGATAATTATAGTCTATCCCCACATTTATTAACCTCACTTCTCAGCTACTTAAGTCTAATTTTCTTAAAAATAACATGCAAATAATCATGCAAACACACAATAAAGTCTCTTTCTTCCATGGGGTAAGTTCCATACTGTAAGAGTATGTCCTCGCTTTCTTCAACGAGATGATTTTCTCACTTCTATTCCGGTGGGCATCAATTTAACTCTAGCCGTTGGATCCTCTGGGAATTTTTTCTGCTACGCCGCTGGTTGGCTAAGGGTACGTATCAGCGGTACGGGACTATTTGTTCCTTCTTTATCTTCTCTAACCATCTGGCTTTTGGGGATTTTAGGGCCTTCCATACAATTTTCGAGTCAGTGATCCGTGATATGTAGTCGGTATCGGGAGCTAGACAGATAACACAGCCTGTGTTTTCTGTTTCAGTGGCAAGTGCATTCGTTGGCGTAATGTTGTAAATGGTGTTCGGTTTCCGGTGGTCAAACGGTGGTAATTCATTCGTTTAAAATCTTCGTTCCTGGGACGCCTATTTTGTGCGGTACCATTAACACAGGTGATTTGTTTAGTGAAGGGTGTTTACTGAATTCTGTGCGGAGTGCTTGAACTTCAGCCATGCTGTGAATTCGTATTGCTCTCGATTCTGCTGGTCTCATCATTTCGCTTCGCCATGCTGGATTTTCCACTGCCATCGTTTCAGAGATATTTTCTTGGGTTTCAACAATAATAGTCCACGATATTCCTGTCAAAACCTTCCCTATATGCGCGGTTAGTAAATTTTATCAATATTTTTACTTAGGTACTGTACAATTGTAAACGTCGCGATGTTCTAGTGTGAATATTCTACAAATCCGTAAACACATTTTCCGAACATCGTGATTATATTATTTATCTGTATTAGGTAACTCGGCGATTCGATATTCTATAACTGTTTCTATTTGCATTAATTTTCATAACATATCACGTTTGTGGTTTGTATAGTCTGTAATCCGTACAGTGTTTCATTTCAGTTCTATCGACCATTCTTCGTTTTTCTATGACCTGTAATGAACTATATCCGTCTCAAAATAGCTTTGCTTGAATTTTCCGTGGAATTTACTGTCATTATTTTACATCCAAACACTTGCTAAAATTGTCCCTGTTCGCGTTTCACGTTGTCAGTTGATTCTCTTATATATTTTTTTCAGTTTGTTCCCGTACTATGATACAATTAATTTAATTCCGTTTTCATTAAAGTATCGGTGGATTTCGTATTTTTATTCATTCCAATTTTTACAAGTTCGTTGTAGCTATAATTATGTTTTGGCAAATTAACCTTCAGGGATTTTTCAATTGTTTCTGCGTCTTTTTCAGTCTGCTAAAACTATAATAATTACCATACTATATATACGTTCCTACATTCTGGTGCATACTGAAATTTTCTTGTTTACTGATATTTAACTGATTGAACCAAATTTTTCATGGGTGTCATTTGAACAGTGCTGCGTGTCATGGGTTGTGTAAGGGGGAATTTATTTTCAGAAATGCTTTCTTCCTTTTCTTTGGACATTTCACTTGGCTGACATTTTTCTTTATTTTCGGCATTAACTATTGGTAATTCATCTGGCAGATTTTCTTGAGTTTGAACTAAAACTTGATCTAATTTTACCTCATTTTCTTGTGTCGCTTGTCTGCTGCTTTCATTCCTATACTTGTTGAATCGATCAGCGTTTATTATTTGACTCTTTGTTTCTTTCACTGGTTGGAGTTCAAAATTAACGTGCGATGTCTTTTTTAAATTGGGTTTTCCTTCTTGTCTGGCTAAAGTTCTAATTCTTTTTCACTTCGGTTATTTATTTCTTTCTTTACTTTCGTATCTATATTAAAATCTTCTCCTATGCTTCGTTTTCTCGGCGTTAAAAATCCATTTTCTGCAATACTCAGTAATTTCGTATCTTCGGAGTTCACTATACTTTTTGCTTGAACTTTACATACATTCAAAAATCTGGGCGGTAGGATTTTGTCCTTAGGCAAGAAATTTTCATCCTTGTGATTTACGACTGTAGAAAAAGTCTTATCTTTGGCGACTGTTATTCCTAGGTGCTTGGCAGATTCCAACTTCCTGGTGGATAGAGCATCTCCCTTGGGTGATTCGTAACTATCTCTCAAACTATCTTCCAATGATTTACTATTTTCTACATTTATCACCTTCCTTCGATTCCTTGATGCATTAACCGTTGCAATTTCCGTTCTCCCTGAATATGTCTGGCTACTTCCTGGAATATTTTCACTTTCAAAAGCTTTCATACCAACTTTTTCCATTTTCTGACTATAATTTTCTTCATCCTCGCTGTAGTGCTGTATGGGCAATGTTCCGTTACATCTCTCCGTTCCTTCAGGTAGGAAATGCTCGTACCTATACGTAGGCATTTCCACTTGTCGACTGTCACTTGTGACTATCGGTCCCTAATGTACAGAGTGCGTCGGTTTTCCATTTTCCATAGGTGGCACTTTTCTAAATTCCTCTCTTCTCTCTTGTTGCTCGTTTAAACGCATGTTTCGCTTTTCTCTTGTTCCAGACGATTTTCCATATTCTTCAATTTCAACTATTTCTTTGCAGACTAGCGTCTCCTTTAAATCACCAGTCGCTGACATCTTTGAAACTGTTTTTTCTAAACCTGGTGTCACAATTAAATCACCGGTCCCTGATATCTCTATTTGATTCGAAGTTGTACGTCTCGTTTCCTGGCATGAAACTCTGTTTAAGAATACTTCGCGGATTGATTTGGGCGGGCCCTCCCTTTTCAATTCTAGTTTTTCTACAGAATTCATCCAATCGTACATCATGATATTGACATCTCTTAATCGTTTTTCTACTTCTTCAAATCTCTTTTGCAACTTCCTCTGTTCGTCATCCCGATTCGTTTGGCATATGTGTTGGATTTTCTTTTTCAACTCGATAATTTCCCCTGATAAATACATTTGATTTTCTCTCCAATCAATTTGCACGTCATATTTTCGTAAAAATCTAATCCCAGTGTTATTTCAGTACTACGATGATCATTTTCAACTATTAAGAATTCATGTTCAATAACTTTTCCTTCCTTTACTTTGATTGGCAATATAACCGAGCCAATATACTGAGTGAAATTTCCTTGTCTTTTTCTGAGGTGATACGGCAAATCATAATTTAATTTCATACCTCTAACAATATTAATATGAGCCACTGATACTTGAGATCTCATATCTATGGATATATGCCTCAAAATTCCTGCTACTTCCAAACTAATTACATTTTTCTGTTCATCGTCGATTAGTATATTTTCCTCTTGCCTCGCACTATTTAAATAGTTTTTCCCCATTTCATCTGAGGCTTGTTGAAAGCTGCCATTCCATTTAAATTCCTCGTTCATTCCTGCTTCTATGAGAGTGAAATCTATTTTCTTTCGAATTGTTAGAAAATTCTGTTCTATATTTATTCATTTTTCCATATTTTTTAAATCTTTTTTCCTTAGCGTAGTTGGAAAACCATTTTCCTGAATCATTTAATCTCTTATTTTGAAAACTATTTCTATTTGGGCAACGATATGACATATGTCCGAATTTTTGACATGTTAGGCATACGCAATTTATCATATAACAATCTCCTGCTGTGTGACCTTTTCTGTTACAATGTGTGCACAATATTATATTCGCATTGAAAGTTCTGAAATTCATATTCGGTGTATTCGTAATTTGCTCAATTAATTCTTCTTTTTCTGCTAATGTGATGGCTTCTTCTAAACTGACAGGACTTTCAGATGAAACTTTTTTTCTAACAGGATCTAACAATCCAATGGCAAATTGAACCAAAATATCCTGCTCGTATTTTTGCTCTAATACATTGTCAATTCTATTATTTCCTGTGAGGTGCCTTATCTTTGATGCACATATTTTTAATCTTATGAAAAAATTCCTAACTGATTCATTCTTTTCTTGATAACAATTCAAAAATTCTTTTTGTTCTTCTCCAGGTACTTTCAATTTGCTAAACTGCTTCAATAATTCCTTTTTAATTAATTGCCAGTTGTCGGTATTTTGTAAACTATATTCTGCTTCAATAAATAATCTAGCGATACCTTTCAGTTTTAATCTAACTATAGAACTTATTTGACTGTCTGTCCATTTTGCTACAGCTGCCAAATTCTCAATTTCACGAATAAAATCTTTGATTTCTGTTGTACCATTATAAAAAGGTATATTATCCAAAGTGATAGTAATTGCCGACTCATACCTAACCCACGGCACTGTTGTCTGAGTTTCCATGATTTAATTATTTTGATAAAAATCTCCATTGATTGAAAATAAAACTTCAATTGCCTTTTCGAATACTTCCTGAGTTTTCGATCGGTATAAACGCTATATCTATTTATTTTCCCAATATCGTGTTTGCAAAATTTTAATTTTTTTTAAAATAATATATATTATTTCAAATTAAATTTTTTGTTTGACACTTTTTTTCTGTGGAAAATATCATATATGCGTTAATGTACTTCCTTAATTATTACCCCACACCTGACACCAATGTTGAACACTGGGCTACAGGGTGTTGGGAAAACCACACACCTGACCACCAATGTTGACGACTGGACTACGGGGTGTTGTGAACTAACACACCACACCTGTAGTACCAGACGTTATTCGTTAGGTTGGAAAAACGGTATTAAGAGCAATCGACTGTCTGAAGAAGGTCGATACTGAAACTAGGTCTGGAGCGGCTCAGATCTGATTTCATTTCTCTTAAATACCGGAACATGGGCTGTTTATTCAGGAAGTACTACCGTTCAGAAAGATTCGAAAGGTTATTCATAAAAGAAAATAAATAAAGGACTGCACTCATAAAATGTTAAAAATGTATATATATATTTAATAAAACTTCACACAATTCTCTCAAATCGTCTATGGACGAAGGATAGACAATGATATTCATACAATGCAAACTAATGTAGCGTATTGGCAGATAATTCTGCAATGGGCTTCTCAATAGAAATACTTTTACTAAAAGAAATCTTGCAATCAAGTGCTGCAAACGACTAACAATAATTCTCTTTTCGAAAACTTGGTGATCTTGAAAACTATGGACATACTTTATAGACACATACACATTTTAATGGGTTGGGTTTTGCCATAAACATAAATACAGAAATACAAACATGAGACTCACCCTGTTTAACACTTATTCACTGGAGTAGTTTTAAAAAGGCAATTAGATTAGACTTTATTATTCGTTTTCTCCCGCGTCAATCGGTTATTCTAATTAATTCGTCCGGTATATTCGTATACAGTTAAGGTTTTTCTAAGTGATCGTGAACCATCGAAATTGCGGAATCCCGTTACTATCTCTGTTTTGGAAGCTTTGACAATTTGTGGAAATTATACTGTTCACTCGTGTTTTTACTAGGAGCTTCAATACTTGATTTGAATCGGCTGAGGTTCTATGTTTGCTGAAGTTGACTACACTGGTTTGGAAACTCTCATTATTATTGCACGATACTGTAATTAGACTGACTTTTTAACCTAACTTTTGCGAATGGCATATTCTCGTGTTCACTGTGGAATACCAAATCGAACTGAATGAATTTTTGACATGAACTCACGTTTTTATATGATCTTCAACCGGGAGCTTATTAGGCGGGGCTTAGTGTGTTTATGTGCCGTGACATCGTAAAACTGATAAGGGTCACCCGTTCTCGCTTAATTATGTTATAATTGGATAATATATTTACGGTAGCTGTCGCTCTATCGCGGAATTAATGACCCCATGTTTATCGAATTTGGACGTTTGTTTGAAATATGGATATGTTTTTGTTTCGGTAGTAAATAAAACTGAGTTTCTTATCGCGCTGGGAATGTACCCAGTAGCAGTCAATAATCTTTGTTTTCGCTCCTAGATGAATGATTTATGCGTCCCGTCTACAAGGGATATTTCTTGGTAATTATTTTTAAAAGCATTTTATTTGTCTCCCGATAACAACGTATGGTTTTACGAACGTATGCTTATCGGCTGTTTCAGTCTAGCATGTGGTCCATATTGACCTTTACTGTTTATCAAGAATGTTACGTTGTTTTGTATCGTAGAAAAATTTCTCTGTATTTACGTGGCTTAACAGTAACCAGGTGCTTTTTTAGGATTCAATCCCTTGATATGGGCCTTGAGTTCATCCAACGTAGCTGGACGAATGACATCATGATTAGTTTCGCTAAGGGTGCGGTGGACCCGATCTTCCAACAAAAGCTCACGATCCAGATCATCGTCTGGATGTTCATTCAGCCTAAATTGTCTTTCCATCGAGTCTGCAAAAGCTTGAGATTTGGACTCAGGGTCATAACACATTCCGGCCTCACCATGAATAGGAGGGAAATCGGTCTCTCTTTATTTTAAATTCTTATTAATTTTCCAAAGTTGATCGCAGTTGGCTACTAGCTATGGGATGTCAGTACCCGAGCGGGTTAATGCGCCGCTCCCCGCCGAGTAAGGCAGGGAATACAATCATCCGGACCCATCGGATGAAGGACTACCCCGTCTCTAGCGATTTACGGTGTTGTTTTCCATTGCACTATCTAGTACCACGCCCCCAGAGTCCAACACCATGTGGAGAGGTATCGGCGAACCGATGGGGCTATCCGCCTCCCCCTGGGTACCCATGTCAACAAGATTCCTCTCGTTCCGTTTAATGGGTCGCCGTCGTATTAGTCTTTCGACCAAATACGTGTGACGAGTAACCGTTCGAGTGAGGGTTCGCGAAGCTACTGATCACGCTACCCTGTTAGTGGAGAGGGGGACCTGGACTTGTTTTTGACATAGGAACCAACTTCTTGAGATCCTCGCCCTGCAACTTCTCCTTTCCAAGTGAAGCAATAGGGAGTGTCAGTAGACGCAGAATGGATTACTTCATTGTATAAAAAAAGTTGCCTTCTATAATATACAATGTTCGAAGGTACTTTGGGTAAGCTTAACACTTTTTGCATATCGAAACTGATGACTTCTAGTGTTGGCGATTTAGGAGCTCTTTGAAAATCATCTTTCATGGCTTTTCGAGCGTCTTCAGCAAATACGAGATTTTTTCATGTAATAATTCCAATTGCGTTTTTGTATCAATGTCTTGGGGATCATTTGTTTTAATTTTTAACTCGTCGCAAATATTGTAAGTATACAGGCAGCTTTCGACTGAGGTTAAAGTTGTCGTAGAAAATCTTTTTGTAGGAAGCCAAACTCACAATTTTAATCCCTTTCTCATCTGAGAAAAGGTTGTGCATTTTCTCTAATGTAAGATCTGACTCTGCTCTGGCATAATGAGAGATAGGTAGGGAATCTACTTATATGGCAAATTACTTCATTAACCCCTTGGCTGCGAGAAACAAATATATTCGCTTGTCGGTAGTGTGCGGGAAACGGAAAACTTCAAAGCCTCTTAAGATGCACTGGCTACGGTAGGCGTACGTTGTCGATGCTTTAAACACTTTGGTATGACTGTACAACGTGCAGAGTGTAATGTACCCCTTTGTGTACTCCACTCTTTTGAGAAATATCATACTCTCAAAATATATTGAGTTAACATAATAAATCATTGTATATTTTCCGAAAATAAAGTTTTCTATAGTAATCTTGTGTAAATCTCCTCAATTTTTTGGAAGGATACCTAATAGAAATAGCTCATAGTGCGGGTCGCAGCGGGAAGCATACGTTTCCGCGACCTTCAAAAACACCCGCTATACACATATACTATGGAAAAAAACGCCCGCAGCTAAGGGGTTAACACTCTCCTGACTCAGCTTGTTACGACCCCCTGTATTTCCTCTTTTATCTGAAAGATTGCCGTTTCGGATTCTGTTTAGAGCGGTATCCACTCTTTTGAGAGTAATTTGGAATGTTTGAATGATCATCATTCTGCACACAATTTCATTTGAAATGTGATAGATTCTGGTATACATCCTTTTAGTACTGAGTTTATTTCTCTTTCTTTTAATTTCTTCTTCTTCCACAGTAGATGCGATAAATCCAGTTTGGCTGTTACAGGAACCCAAATTCCAAAATTCATTGTGCAAGTTTTTCTCGCAATAAGGCTGCCACTTTTCCAGGACATTTCATTCGACAGTTACAATTGAAATCAATAAAACATTTTTGTTCTACAAATTTTCCATTTTTTGTGGAATGTCGTTTATTCGAATCCTGCTTCTGAAAGTTTGTCCAGGAAACTTAGTTTGACGTCCTTTTTTCGGTCTACCCTTTCTGTCCCTTCTTTCTTGCAGCAATTCTTCATTTCTTGATAAGTCTTCATGTGTTAATGTTTCACATGTTGATTTCTCACCGTCGTCTATCTCTGAGCTACTTTGATCAGTATTTCCCGCATTTTCAGGACTACTGGAAAGGTATTCGCTACTTGAATCTTCAAAGTCCGTAGAATGTTCATCTTCTTCGACGGTAATTTCCGGATTTGATCTGCTGATGTATTAGAGAACCAGAAGTAGAAGCGACGCTTTCGAATAGTGGATCCTGAACAGTAGTGTAACTCTACAATATTAAATTTTTATTAGAATTAACAACAAACAGGATTAGCAAATTCCAGAATTGGGCGCACATAAATAAGTCTTATAAAGTTTAGTAAGAGTTCGGATAACTGGAGAGCTAAACATTTTGTTTATAAGATAAACGGTACGATTATCTTTCTTCACTTGTTGTACAGTTTGCTCTGTCCACGATAACTCGAGTTCACTATGATACCGAGTTCAGATTGGGAGTCCGTTTTATTGAGTTTGATGCCGTTTTCATATAATTTAACTTTGGGTTGCTTTTACCAATATGAAGCACTACACCTTTCTTGATAGTTAGAGGTTACAGCCAGTCTGAACACCATTGGTTGATATTGTTGAGGTCGCATTGGAGTTCTTGATGGTTCAAAGCGTTATCATACACTTTGGTGTATCGGCATAAACAGCAAACTTTGATGTGATTACGTATTGAAGGTCTGATGTGAATATGTTGAATAATACAGGTCCGAGGACAGAGCCCTGTGGTACTCCGCTAAGAACAGACATCGTGTACAGAATATTTTTGATTCTCTAAGAATGAGGTAATCCAGTGTATCAGATTTCCTCGAAACCCAACATTCTAAGTATTGGCAATTAGTTGCTGTTTCGGCACATCGTCGAACGCCCTACTATAATTCAGGTATATGACGTCGACACAGCAGCCGTTATAGTCAAGTTAACAAGTGCTTTTTGGGTCAAAATTTTTTCGCATTCTCCAAAAATTATGATTGAGGTGTCATTCGATTCGGAATGGCATGTAGATATTTTTGAGAAAATGCTAAGGCCGCTCGTAAAAATTGCAATAGTTATAAACAATTAAGTGAAAAAAAAGGGGATTTGGTTTTTCCAAATCTCAAAAACTATTCCAGATAATTCAAATTTGGAAAAAGATGCAAAAAGAAGAGGAAATTTTTTAAGAAAAAGTTCCAACTCCCGGAACTGTAGGACGAATATTTATAATTTTCCCAGAGGGTTGAAAATACGCCCGAAAACGGGTACTCCGGTTTGCGCAAGCCACGCCCCCGTCAGACCTTCAATGAATAAATATTATTTAAACTCATTAAATATGAAAATTAAAAATTGAAAAAGTTCAGGCGCATGCGGGATAGATCAATGAGCAATAATCCGTAGTCCAAAAGTAATTATTAATCTGAGAATGTTTTCCTTTCGTAGAGCTATTTTTCGAAGGTCTAAGAATAGATGCCTGTTGGAAAAATTGAAAAATTGTTAATTTTCGTTTTGTTATTAACAATTTACTATGGTGAAGAATTATAAAGCTTCATTTAACATTGAAAAAATTTTTTTTATAATATTATTATTGATCCGTTTTCTTATGATCAGAAGCTACTCAAAAATGATTTTTAATAATTTTTATCTCCTATTGTTTAAAAACTCGTTATAAACAAATGCGTTGTTTATGAGATAATTAAAAAAAAATTATAACATAATATTTGATGATAATTATGATTTAAAAAAAAACGTTTTTTATAAAAAAAATTCATTGCTTAAAAACGCATTTGTTAAATAACATTTTTTTTCCATTGTTATGAAAATTAAGGAACCATTTTTTTAAAATCATTATTTATCTTGGTCTTTGATAAAAAATTTAAAATAATTATTTAAATTTTAATTATTTAATAAAAATTTTTAAAAAATAATTTTTTATTTTTTTTTTTCTTCTTAAAAAAACTAAAACAACCATTTATTATTTTTAGAAAAAAAAAAGGTATTTATATTTTTTATTGAACTTTCAATTTTCTGTTCTCTTTCATTTCACCACTCTGACCTGGTTTTTTACGGGTGCCAACTTCAACAAGAGATTCAACACCATTTACGCGACTTTTAATGATTCCACAGTATTCATCGTTTCTTTGTTCAGCGATTTCGATTAATTTTGCTTTCAATAAGTCGTTTCTGATCAAGAACTTCTCTTCTTTTGCTTTGCTTTGCCATGGACTAGAACACAACAAACACAATTTATCAAAATCGAATTCCTCAAAACCACGTGATGAGTAACGAGACGTTGAAGGTTCAACTAAAGTAGAAGCATGTTTTGCAGAATAGGTGTAAGCATCCCGACAGTTTTTATGCACATCTAATTCAGTTTGATGAATTAAAATTCTCCACTTATCATCTTTCAACGTTTTACTGTGATTGATCATAGTATTAATTGCTTTTTGCTTGATTCGCACAGTTGGGTAAGTACTCAACAGATTTTCACATATGAAACAAGTCACTTCCAAATCCATAACGTTAGTTATGATATTCACAATGTAATAACTTTTGAACGATGCGTAATGTTCGAATGTCGATTCGAGACTAAATTTGTGAACATCTACAAACTGTTGGTTAAATAATAAAGAATAAATAAGTCCCAAATTTTTTCCTTGTTCTCCATTAGTTAAAAGTTATAATAAAATTAAACATAAAAAACCAGGTCAGAGTGGTGAAATGAAAGAGAACAGAAAATTGAAAGTTCAATAAAAAATATAAATATTTTTTTTTCTAAAAATAATAGATGGTTGTTTTAGTTTTTTTAAGTAGAAAAAGAAAAAAAATACAAAGAGATAATTCATCTGTTTATAACAAATTGTTTATTAAATAAACAATGAAAATTTAAATAATAAACGTTTTTTTTTTAATATCGAAGACCAAGATAAATAATGATTAAAAAAAATTCCTTAAAAATTTTTTAAAATATTTTTTTTTTTTTAAGAAACCGTTTTTTTTTTGAAAAATCATAATTATCATCAAAGATTATGTTATAATTTTTTTTTATTATCTCATAAACAACGCATTTGTTACTAACAATTTTTTAAACAATAGGAGATAAAAATTATTAAAAATCATTTTTAAGTAGCTTCTGATCATAAGAGGACAAATCAATAATATTATTATTAGTAAATTGTTAATAACAAAACAAAAATTAACAATTTTTAAATTTTTCCAACAGGAATCTATTCTTAGACCCTTGAAAAATAGCTCCACGAAAGGGCAACATTCTCAGATCAATAGTTTAACAATTATCGAACTTGCAATGTTAATGTTCGTGCTACAAAAAATTGTTAATTAACTAATGGATAACTTATTCAAAAATCGCGATAAAAATTTTTGGACAACGATTTATTGTTCATTGATCTCTCCTGCAGGCGCCTGAACTTTTTCAATTTTTAATTTCCATATTTAATAAGTTTAAATAATATTTATTCATTAAAGGCCCGACGGGGGCGTGGCTTGCGCAAGCCGGAGTACCCGTTTTCGGGCGTATTTTAAACCCTCTGGGAAAATTATAAGTATTGGTCCTATAGTTCCGGGATTCGAAAATATCTCTTAGAAAATTTCCTCTTCTTTTTGCATATTTTTTTAAATTTGAATTATCTCGAATAGTTTTTGAGATATTGGCGAAAAACCAAACCCCCTTTATTTTTCACTTGATTGTTCATAACTTCTGCAATTTTTGCGAGCGGCCTTAGTATTTTCTCAAGAAATATCTACATGCCATTCCGAATCGAATGACACCTCAATCATAATTTTCGGAGAATGCGAAAAAAATTTGACCTTAAAAGCACTCGTTAACTAGACTATTATCGATACTTTTTGTCCAGTCGTTGAGGCACAGCAAGTTTGGCAAAATGGACTTACTCATGAAACCATGTCGTTCAATGAGATTGCAGGAACTATTTCATGAAGTCGGCTATTATTGATTCCATTACTTCAGCAACCATTGATTTTAAACTCACAGGACGGAAGTTTTTCGGGTTGAGTTTGTCCCCCATTTTATAAATTGGTTTGATAACAGCCATTTTCCAGTCCCGCGGGAAAGTAGCTGTGTCGAATGATTGTCATAATCAAGAATAGTGGATAGCTCAGTGAGTATGAGCATTCCTTGAGAAATGTGGGTGTTAGTTCATCTGGTCCCGGGGATTTATTAGTGTCTAGGCAGCAGGGTGATTTATAATTTCTGGAGGTGAATTCGATGTTAGTGTGAATGCTTCCCGGAAGGTGTTGGCAAAAATTTTTGCAACTTCTTGATTATAATTGGTTATGCAACCGTTGTTTTCACTCTATATCTATGTATGCCCATAGAACCATTTCTTTGACCAACTATGTCTTTCCAATGCTTTCAACAAGGCATTGTAGAGCATTAATTGTTTGGTTGATAAAGACTTTCTCCGCTAGGCTCCTGCTAGATCTGTTGGTGTTGCGGTTTATCTCCAGCAACCTTAGACCCGTTCTGTTTTTTTGTTAGAATGAGACCATTTATATCCCAAGTAGCACACAGAGGTCATCATTCGGTTGTACAGACGTCTACTAGACCTTTCGCAAAAGTCCATGACTTATGTCTTGTAATATGCTAAGACGTCGCTATGTATGCCAATACGACAAAAAGACACACTCTTGCGAGGTCACATCGACGTTATAAAGTAGAGATAATGACTTGCCAATATAGACTTATATAAGCCAGTCGCAAAAGGGTCGTTGTGTGGTCTTAGTGTAGTCATTATATCATTATGCATGAAGGTCATAATCTTTCTAATATAGTATTACAATATGTATACCATATCAAAAGATTTTATATAATATCAATATATAAGTCAGCCTTCCTTTACATGTTCATGGTACTCTGTGACCGTCATAGTTATCGAGATAAAAATGATTTTTATCTATGTGTCTTTAAGAATTGTTCTGAAACTCCAGTGACCAAACAAATCCATTTTCACGATCAAAATCCAATTCTACTCAATAAAAATTCATGCGCCTCGAAAATGAAGAGAGATAAATATTTATTTTCATTTCAGAGAAAATATATTTCATTAATTTTTCTCATTAATCGTTGAAATATGTAGACCATATTACGAAAGATACTTGATTAGCACATCTCCAATGATTTTTAAATTAATATAACACCCAGGGTCCCATATATTCCATTTTAAATATTTTTGTTCCAATATGGCTACCAGAATGATGTTATCAATCAATCGAAAAACATGGATGCCGTCCTTCTGGTGTCGAAAAGTTGTAATTACTCCGGTATGTACTATCATACGAGTGTCTCAAAGACATCGCAATATCTTACATAAAAAAGTTGTAATGTAGTCGCTGTGACCACAAGTAGCAAGTTTTGTTGTTCTAACGTCGTAACGCTATCAAAACAGAAAAATATTTACACTGAGTGCATAAGCATTCCGCTGGTTCCGCCTAATGGAAAACGCTAAAAATAACTGACATTTACAATAGAGGTTATGTTGATGTTGAACAGTTATATTTAAATATTTTTTATTTATCACTCGAAGTGCACATACATATTATTTATGTCTTTCCTTGTCATGAAAACAATTGTAGGAACTGGATGAACTTCATTTTATTGCAGTGTCCCGATAGACTGATTGATTATTTCAGATGTTGATTTTGGGGTTGTCACTCATCCTTCCTCTTTATATTTTTCTATACGCTCCAGTTCTCTTGTAAGGCAGATTTGATTATTGTTTTGTCATTTTAATCATTCATACGGAACTGTATATTCTACATACATAACACAATATACCTATCCAACAAAAATAACATAACCAACAAAAATAATCTAACCTACATACATAATGAAATCATTACGACCGAAGTTCATAAGTTCATGAAACTATATTACATGAGTACCATATGTAGTCGTAGAAACGTTTCAAAAATCTATTCATTGGAACCACATATGTTCATTGTCATAATAACCTCGCAGCAACTGCTCTTAAGTTCTACATAACGACACATACAATTTATTTACATACAAACCACAGTACAACTTCATCTCGATAGTTCTTCATTGTACTCTCGTTATATCTACTACACGACGTCATAGCAACGCCTGAAGGTTATAAATCGCACATTATTTTTTTGGTTTCAAAACATACAAATACGTGGTCTTTAAGACGGTATAAGAAGTCATTATGTTAATTTTATGACTCTGCTACTTGGAATATTCTTTGGAAAGGTATTTCTGTAGTGATTGAGCTGGGGCTAGCTCTGTAATCATCTCTCAGATCTGCCTCCGTTCTCCTTCTGGAGTTCCTTGTTGTAATTAGGAAGAGCTGCTTCATAGTGTTCGCAGTGAACCAGACTTTCAGCTTATTGAAGAGTTTTCTGATTTATTTCTGAGTTTGTGTAACTCTTCATTCCACCAAGGCAGGTTTCTGTTAACTACCTTTCGTTCTTCATATGCTTTTTCATAACATTTTGAAGCTGCCGGAGGCTTCATAAAGTTCCTCAACTGAATCGATGGATATATGTTGGTTCAACAACTGCCTCTCGAAATGTTCTTTATAAAGCATCTCAGTTGGCCAGTTTGGGTATCCTGTATCCTTCGGAGCCTATTCCGAACTCTCAAGTTCCGTTCAAGGTCAAATCTTGATGATGATGATCGGACAACGAGGAGTCATCAGATACCTTTTAGTTATGAATATAGTTTGTTTTAAATGAATCTGTGTAGCAAACGAATATTCTCAAATGTGCTAACCCTGTGAGTTTGTGACTATGCTCCTTCATGTAAAATGGTGTGTATTCACTTCGCAACACAGAATTGAGTGCCTGTTTCCTCTTCTACACCATTTCACGAGGCTTTGGACTTCCACTGGTTGTGGATGTGACTGTTTTAGTTAGTACTTTCACGATGACGTTTACCAGTGATGAACTGGTAAATTTAAAGTTGGGTCCGAGCAATATGGGTGCTCGTGGTTTTTCATGAGTGTTGCAAAGAAGTGCTCCCTATATTGATGTTTCCTTCAATGAACCTCCTTCTGAGCACACTTGTGGCTGCTTCTGAGTGTAGGATGTTTATTTGCTTTGAGCTTTTTATTCATCTGGGTAGGAGTGACACCAAGAGTTTTTCTCGCCCTGTTTTTCCCTGTGTTTTCAACTATATGAGGTCCCATGAGAAGCGAAGAGAAGACAGTCACCTGCGGCAGTGCCTTGCATGCCGCAGGAAGGTGAGTAAACCCAGGGTGCGCAAGATACCCCGGAGTTGCAGCATTCGGCTCATCCAACCTGATCGGCAACTTTTAGTGTTTCGCCGAAAAAATTTCAGGTTATTGCTTGTGGAGCAAATAAGTGTACTTTCGTTTTGTTTGACCTCGAGCTTCCACTATTGCATCATTCCTCTACAGTGAATTTTGCATCAGCTCAGAGATAGTTCGTGCATATTTTTCATGCACGAGGACGACAATATAATCCGCTCATGGTATTCGTAGTGAGCATAAGCAACTTTCGTTAATCATGAGTTCATCAATCATCTTGAATTTCTTGAGAAAAAATTATTACATAATTCAATTTGCTTTTTATTTTTTAGGAAGTGGTCCTGAGTTCAAATGCGGTGCATCTATTATAAACGAGAGGTACATACTCACAGCGGCTCATTGTATCAGCAACTTGAATGATCCCTTGTGAGTATATTCTCTAAAATAAAACAGTTCGCAATATCTCTTTTCTCAGTAGGGAAATTGCAATTCCGTTCGCTATGTAGAAGAAACAATATCACTACATTTGTTTTTCAGACTGGGTGTCAGAGTGGGAGAACACAACATACTCACGAGAACGGACTGTGAAATCCAGCCAAATGGAAGACGAAAATGTGCCGGTCCAGTGCAAGACCTGGCCATCGAGGAAATCATCCCTCATCCAAGATTCAACGCAACTGTCATATACAACGATATAGGACTTTTAAGAGTGTCACGGATGAACTTGAACGTTGGTGAGTTATTACCGGACTTTCATTTTGTATGATACGAGAATGTATTGTTTAATATGTTTTCAGATAAACGTGTTGATTATAGTATACAGGGTGTTTCTTAATAACATGCTAATATTTAAGGAGGTTATTTTTGGGTCTATTTTGAGAAAAAAATTTCATATGAACATATGTTCTGAAGGTCTTAATTTTTGAACTACATGGTGCTGAAGTTTTAAAAAAAATTTTTTTTTTCACGCTTTATATTAGCTTCACTTGTATGTTTGTTTGTTTGTAACCGACTCCTTTGGGCGCGATTTTGACCCACTTCCAGACGTCCGAATGATTTGAAATTTGGCAGGTGTACATAATTCCGGTGACAATGCATTGTGTGGAAAAAAAAACAAAATGGCGGCTCCAATATGGCGTACGAGTTTTGTGATTATGGTCCGATTCGCTTCAAAATTTGTATCCGAGGATTTTTGTGGTCGGAGATTATGATTCTTCTGTCAAAATTGAAAAATTCGAGATGGCGGCTTCAAAATGGTGGACGAGTTTTGTGATTATGGTCTGATTCTATTCAAAATTGGTATGTGGGGGTTTTTGAGGTCGACTATTATGATTCTATTGTAACAATTGGAGAATTCGAAATGGCGGCTTCAAAATGGCGGCCGAGTTTTGTAATTATGGTCCGATTTGCTTCAAATTTGGTATCTGAGGGTTTTAGTAGTCGGAGATTATGGTTCTTTTGTCAAAATTGAAAAATTCGAAATGACGGCTTCAAAATGGCGGCCGAGTTTTGTGATTATGGTCTGATTCTATTCAAAATTGGTATGTGGGGGTTCTTGGAGTCGAATTTATGATTCTTTTGTGAAAATTGAAAAATTCGAAATGACGGCTCAAAAATAGCGGCCAAGTTTTGTGATTATGTTCTGATTTCATTTAAAATTGGTATCTGGGGGGTTCTTGGGGTCGAATATTATGATTCCCTTGTAAAAATTTGGAAATTCGAAATAGCAGCTTTAAAATGGCGGCCGAGTTTTGTGATTATGGTCCGATTCTATTCAAAATTGGTATGTGGGGGTTTTTGGGGTCGAATATTGTGATTCTTTCGTAAAAATTGAAAAATTCAAGATGGCGGCCGATTTTTGTGATTATGGTCTGATTCTATTCAAAATTGGTATGTTAGGGTTTTTTGGGTCGTATATTATGAATCTGTTGTAAAAATTGGAAAATTCAAGAAGGCCCCTCTGAAATGGCGGCCGAGTTTTGTGATTATGGTCTGATTCTATTCAAAATTGGTATGTGGGGGTTTTTGGGGTCGGAGATTATGATTGCCTAATTTGATAAGATTATTCCATTTTTTAATTTGCAAAAAAATAATGACAATGATAGTTGAAAAAAAACTGAAAAAACACGCTTTCATAAATGAACCACACTAAAAAGTAGGAAATAAATAGTAGTTTAAAAAAACTAAAAAACACGGTTTTATAGAAAACCAGACTAAAAAAATAGAAAATAAGAAAAAAATGTATTTTATTTCAAAAAAAGCGTGGGGTGCATGGTATCAATAATTATATAGTACATTACACACCCAGGCGATACCATGCACCCCCCGTTTTTTTTTAAAATAAAATACAATTTTTTCTTATTTTCAATTTTTTTAGTCTGGTTTTCTATAAAAGCATGTTTTTTAGTTTTTTTAAACTATCATTTATTTATGTTAACTTTGGTATGACCCTAAATATTTTTGTGAAACGTAGTACGCATCTTCTATGCATCAGAAGGCATTTTCTGCTGTACAACATTTTTTTCATTCTTGCCATTGGCGTTCGAGCCGGATTTGCACTAGAAAATTTCAAAGAGCAAAGTGATACGCCACTGCTTTTTCTTGAAGTAAAAAGTTTTGAAATCCTCTTTTTTTCCTGAGCAAATCTGGTCACTTGTTTTTTTTCATTTGACGTACGTTTTTCGCATTAAAAAAATTAAATTAATTCATTTGCGTCTTGTTGGACCACTTACGAGAAAAAACAATTAAGGTACGACCAAAAATGTATTTAAGAAAATAATTTACTTAATGGTTAAACTATTGAATGAAAGTAATCTAAATACATTTATGAATGCTAACACAAAATTACCCTGAACGCACAAAGAAATAAATTAAATCAGATGTTCAAAATGTGAACTTTCTGCAAATATGCATGCCACTGCTCTTTTTCTCGTGGACTCACGTACTTTTTGGAAAAGGCCAGGACAGTTTCTGATAGTTTCGCAAGATACTAGGATACGATTTCTCAACTACTCTCCAGTATGAATTGGTGTGCTGTAATCCAATGTTTCAAGATGACCCCACAGGAAAAAATCTAAACTATTCAGGTCCGGGGACCTAGGTGGCCATGTCAGTGGTCACCCGCGACCTATCCAGCGAGTATTGTAATTTTGGTTTATATAGTCGCTCGCCAGAGCTGGCGCCCCGTCGTGCATAAACCACAGTCGATTTCTTACTAAGACATCTTTCATCAAAGCAATTCTTTTTCGAGAAACTACCATTAATTATGCCCATTCAACCTCGCATGAAGAAAATAGTGTCCAATTGAATAATCACCGCGTATTCCAAGATTGCATGTGGGTTTTCTTCATTTTTATAGCAATTATGTATCTTTCATTCATTACCATCTCAGTTAAAATGCAAGGAGGTTTTTTTTTAACTTCAATTATCATCCTTTTTTTTCCCGGTCGCTTAAGAATTTCCAAATCACTATCACCATCTTCGCTCTCAATTATGTTCGTCTCTAGATATTCAAGGATTTCGGGGTTATATGCACTTTCTTCATCGATAATTTTGATATGACTAAGCGTTGAGGCATGCTTGTCCATCACACTGGTCACAAGGCGAAAGACATTGTAACCCCGATTTTCTGCATCCGCAGTGCGAACCACAACAATCCTTGCAGTGGCAATAGTATATTAAAGTATAAGTGCATAAAAAGGGCTTTAAAACACGCGCGATTTTTCGAGCACGACGGCGCAGCCGGAGTGCTCGAAATAGAGCAAGTGTTTTTAAGACCAGTTATCCACGAATACTTTACGTTATTTTTTTTTATTGGTGCACTTTGAAATCATATATACTGGTATTATTACTACAAAAAATAGATATAAGAACTAATAATGCAAGAAGGTTGAATTCGTGATGTGACATCAGTATACCTTTCGTTGTCATGGAAATGAGAAAACATTCATTTGCAATTTGTTACCAAAGATCAATATTTGTTGTCACCAGAGCTCAAAAATGAATTATTCTAATATCGATTTTTGAATAGTGAGGCAGAATCGCGGTTAATACCGCGAAAATCCAGTGATATATATAAAAAAGAATATGAAAAGTTCATCAAATGGATGGAGGAGCACATATAAATGAACGAATCGTGAGTAATATGTTATTTGACGTTACAAGGTACTCCTGTCAGATCAATAATCAAAAATTTGTCATTTAGACTTCACGTTTCTCGATTTGTTGATGTTGTCATGGTTACCTTTAAAAAACGCGCGTTTTTTAAAGTTCGATTTAAACACGCTGGGGCGTGCTTTAAATGGGTAAAAAGGGGCACCAATAAAAAAAAAATGTATTGAGCAGTTTATTGGGTGATGGTAATAAAGTTGTTGTCCGTTCCAGTAAATCATTTTATATTACCCAACGCCATTCCTGGTGTTCTAAATCATTCCCTAACCAAGTTTGAATCAGGTAGTAGACACGATAAAAATTGTTTGAATCAAAATGTGTGGAGAATTTCATGTTCTACAACTTTTATGAAGAATGCAAATATAATGTTAAGCAAAGGAAGCCAGATATTTACGAAAAAACGATTTTTTCGACCTTTGACCTTGAAGATCTTATGAGTCTTATGAGAGGTCCGAGCCAAATTTTAAAATGCCAAAACGGAGGTTTATTCGAGTTTATAGCTTATTTTCCATTGTTTCCTCTTGCGAACAATTCGTTGTATTAGGCTTGTAACATAGGCTTCAAGACGCCTCAATACGATTTTTGAATGATGTCTGACCGTCGAATTGTCTGATTAGTGAGGTGCTGTACTATACATTTGTCTGATATAAATTTTTTCCTCATCTGGAGAACTTGTTTCATCACGACAAACAGTTCTTAGACGAATTGCTATGATACCGATCAATTTTTTTAACATTATCAAAACGGTCTCAAAATATGATGTATTCAAATTTCCTTCTGGAAAATGATTTTCTTGCCCAACTGACCCAAATTCACTTGTAAAGAAAATATTCGGACGTTTTTTTTGGGTAATTTTGAATATTTTCAAATAGTCTCCTGGGTACGCGTTACCCTACTGTCGTCTGAAAAACGTATTAGGGTGAAGTGGGGTAAGGGTATTCAAAAAAACGATAGTTAGACTTTAAATTATAATATCAAGGTACCCAAAAAGAGATACGTTCCTGATTTTCTATTGTAGTTCTACATATCTTATTGTTAAAGAACTGAAGTAATTTATTTTGTTCTACTAGGCATAGTGTATTTTTTATAAACAAATATAATAAGTTATGTTCGCTGATTACATTTACCCCAGCATTCGGGGCAAATGTAATCATGGTTTGTAATTGTCATATGCATCGTATGTTAGAGTATTGGGGCGAGTGTAATGAAGTATGAATAATGCAGTTTCACAAAAAAAAATTAGCCCAATAGCTCAATTCATAAGGACGTTAAAAGCTTTTTTGTGGAATGAATACATATCGCATGTTTGTCTTAGATACGTTTATTGGAATATGTGAACATAAAAAACTGTACAATGTAGTTTTTCCCTTTTATTCTACAATATATGTAGCGAAGATACTGGAAAACTTAATTCTCCTCTTCGTCCTAAATTTGGTTCTGGTAAAACTCACTTGATGTCTGATGCAGACACTGAGTGATGATCAATTTGTTCAGGCCAATGTTCAGGTCAATTGTTGCGAGTTTTGGTCGGATTTATTCAGACACATAATCAAAGGTTGTGATTCTTCATCAAATACTATTATTCGACAAACATAAAAAATTATACTTTTCTTTCCTTTGAATGGGACCAGAAGCCAATTTCTAACATCAGGTTGTTTCGGGTCAGTGAGTAACAATTCGTCCTGTTTCCGGGCTTCCTCTTCTCCATCTAACCTTCGTGAATAGGTCGCAAAATCTTTCTCTTCTGACTCACTGTGACTCATAAGAAGAACTTCTTAGAATAATATTTTTGGGCTTATTTTTTTTTGTTTCAAACTTTTCTTTTTTTGCTAGATCTTTTGCTTTCCTTGATTCAATTTTTGCTTTGCTTTTTTATCTTGCTCTGCCTTTTTTTTTTCTTTATTTTCCTGTGCTGTGATTATTTCAGTTCCAGAAGCTCCTTTTTTTCTTTTCTCTTTCTCATGAGGTCATGGGGATTGTCTTACGGTGTCTAGCAACAAATCTTCAAATGACACATTCTTTTTACTTGGTCCTGCGATGGGCTTTGTTTCTGAAAGTGGTTGCTGCTCCAAAGATGATGCTTCTACCTGTCTCTTGCTGTTTGCTTGTGCTTGGCACATCATAATTTTTTAAATGTTCTTTGAATGGAGTAAAGTGGAAAAAATTGAATTTCAGGCTGGAGCAAATGTAATCACTGATTATATTTACCCCAATCTCCGTGATTACACTTACCCCATATATATTATTTGGTGGGGTAAACGTAATCACTATTATTTTTCTTTTTTTCGGCATCCAAATCGAAATCTGGCAGAAGAATCCGATTCCTTGTTGGAAACAATCTAAGGAAGCAAAATACCACAACCTTATAGAATTATTTGTGTAGGCAATATGAAATGAAAAATTACAATCGTTACTCGCACAACAAGAGAAAATACAGGGAGATCTATAAATAACTAACATTTTCAACTAGGACCTTGAAAAGGATTAAAAACATAAAATAAAGGCAAAAATTAGTTGCACTTTCAAATTTTAGATAGAAAAAAATTAAAAACGATAATAAAAAATTTAGGAAGTGCCTGATTACACTTGCCCCCTGATTACGCTTACCCCACTTCACCCTATCGGTATCTTAGAGCTAGCATTCAACTAAATTTCGAAAATTAGACGAAATACTATGACACAGTGCGATAAAATTTGTTGATTAGTTTGAAAATTCGGTCAGGTCAGAGGATATTGGTATTTTTGGGTTGATGATAATCGAATATATCAATTTTATACGGTTTTGTCCGAAATACTACGAAACAAATAAAGAAGTGGTGGTCTCTCTAACTATATTGATTGGTGCCCCATCGAATGAAGGAATGATTGTGGTGAAAGTTTTGGATGGCGTTTCTGGAGGAATTGGCATCATCGGTGAATAAAATTTCAGTATGAAATAATGGATTTTCATAAAAAAATTTAAGAAACGAGGAAGTAGCGCCTGAGCCCGTTGGATATGATAGGGATATGATAAAAAGTCATGGAGAATTCTCCAAACAAAAATATGTGGGATATTCAAATTGTTCCCAATTTTTCGTGTACTTAATTCGGAATCTTCCTCAATTGAATTCAAAATCGTCACTCTGATTTCTGGCATTCTTACAGTACGTTGTACTCCTTTATGTATACCTGCAAACTCGGAGTTCGTAAAATGGACCATGTTTTTCTTAATAATATTGTTAATTTTGATGACCTAATTTCATAACAACGTGCAAATGAATGAATTAAATTATTTTATGCGAAAACCGTATGTCAAACGAAAAAAATCATGGGAACAGATTTGCTCAGAAGGAAATGATTATTTCAAAAATGATTTTTACTTTGAGAAAAAACAGTGACGTATCACTTTTATGTTTAATATGATTTGGTGCAAATCCCGCGCGAACGCCACTGGGAAGAATAAAAAGTTATGTTGTACAGCAGAAAATGCCTTTTGATGCATAAAAAATGCGTACTACGTTGCACAATAATATCTGAGGGCCATACCAAAGTTAAACTAACATAAAAACTTTTTAACAAAAAATTAAACCGACGAAAAAATCAACTGAAAAGCAAAAAATAAAATAAACCTTCTTAGTCTAAATGATAATGGAGCTCCTAAACTAATGTAAGTAACTGATTTTGAGTCGGCGCCAAACAAACAATTATCGAAGATCATTATCTATGAAAGAAGTCATCAAAACGCAGACGTGCATCTCGCTGCCATCATTTTACTCTTCACCTAATTCAATTGCTAGTTTGTTTGGCGCCGACTCAAAATCAGTTACTTACATTAGTTTAGACTAAAAAGGTTTATTTTATTTTTTGCTTTTCAGTTGATTTTTTCGTCGGTTTAATTTTTTGTTGAAAAGTTTTTATTTTTTACTTTTCAGTTCCGTATTTCGTCGGTTTAATTTTTTGTTAAAAAGTTTTTATTTTTCAATTTTTTGTGGCTAAAATCTACCAATTACTACCTACTTGTTTTTTGATTACTTCCAAAATACTTACTTTACCCACCTTACTTCAACTATTACCAGTTAAATAATATGATTATCTACTTTTACTATTTTTGTAATATGAATTATTTTCGTTGTTCTGGTTAGTTTATTTCATTACTTTGTATATCATTCCATCCTCTCATGAAATATACTGATTTTGACGGAACAAGAATAATGTCAGTAGCGATCTGTCATTGTCAACTACGTATGTGTGTGCTAATGTTCCCTAGTGAAAAATCAATTATCCCCTATTTTTCTACCCGTAAGGGTGGCTAATTCATTTCGAAATCCAAATATAAGGTTTACCCTATCTATTAAAAAAGGAATCATCCAAAAAAACCCTAAAAGTTATGCCTGATAGAATCGGTTGACGGACCAGAATTCAGAGGGTTAGTGATCAATATCCTTCATTTCGCTACCCTTAGGGGTGGATTCCATCTTTTGAATTCAAATGGGACCAAATTCGAAGTACAAACTGAAAATAGAGTTATCGGAATCGGACGCCTCAGTAAAAAGTTATGCGTGATCATACATAAAAAAAATATGATGGAAAAACATAAAATATACGGGTCGAATAGAAAACCTCCTCCTTTTTGGTTTCGTCGGTTAAAAAAACATGTTTTCCCAAAACTTTAGCACCTTGTAGTTCAAAAGTTAAGACCTTCGGGACCTATGTTCATATGAAATTTTTATCTCAAAATGAACTTTTCAAATATCAGAAAGTTATCAAGAAACGCCCTGTATATTCAGATATTTGTGTACTATTTTGCTATATGACCTTTTATTAGAAGAGGTACCTGATCAACTGTTGGCAATGGTTATTGTTAGTGGTTCAGGTGGACCATTTATGCATGCAATTATCTATTGCAGACTCCTCACGTTTTTCGTCATTAAACAATCACAAATTTTCAGGACAATGTATATGTCGTTAGGAATCTGCATGGGGTTAGGAAAAATGATTTTTATTCTTTTTAGTCCCTTTTTAAAACGTAGTATATCAACTTTTTTCATTTAAATTTATTTTAAATTTTCCAAACCGGCTTATGATTTCAGAATTGGCTGAAACTACGTCACCTGAATAGAGTAGAAATAAAAGGAGTTACTCGGTATAATTCCAAAAATATCCAGCGGAAAAAACCTCACTGGGTTACACAAAATAGCAATATTGGTATAGTTATTCTAATCCCAATTGGAACGGCAATAAAAATAAGAGTACTACGAGGAGTGTTCATATGCACTGCCCGGCAAATGGGAAATTTATATACTACCAGCGTTTCTACTTTCGAAGCGTTCCTGGTACAATCATAAAAAAGTTCTGTCGTGTGGCCCTAGTTGCCCAGATTATTAGTAAAGTCACTATCAAATATATTTGAGGAATAAATGCTCGGCTAGCTGGATTGCACACCTGTTATCTGAAGCCGCATGATTTCCCCAGTTCACAATATTCCCTAATCAGTGCCGTGCCGTGAGGTTAGGAATTATCCATTGAAAATAATTTCATCAATATGGCTTTCTGGAGACCTTTCGAAACTAATAATAAAATTTAGTTGAGATAACATGTGTCAACTTTTACATGGGGTGACCAATTGCTATGATTGTAAGAATAAATAACTGAAAAAATACCACTGAAAAATAATATACCGACGCCTATGTCAAGGCGGCAACTGGAAAGAGAATTCCTTCTCGAAACTTTCTATGTCGGTCCAATTGCGATTAGAAATACTATAGGTTTTCAATAATTCTTCTTTTAAGCTTTATGGAAAATGCTCCGCCAATATTCATGAATGTGCTCATTTTACCAAGTCAAAAATACAAGAGTCTTCAGTCAGTTCATTTGAATGAGATTAAAAAAGAAACTACCCAAAGATGAATCGTGATTACTACCATATTTCTAGCAATCAATGTCAATAAGCTACCACCAGCTGCATTTTTTAACCATGGATGTTCGTCGTTATATGGGACAAATTCCTAAATGTAATCTTCTTCACTTTCAGAAAACGTTCGACCAGTTTGTCTACCTATTGGTGATTCAAGAGATGCACAATTCAGATTCGCTTCTGTAACTGGATGGGGAGTCACCGATTCAGGTTTGTATAAAAATATATAATCACGAATGCTAATGAATGTAGTTGTTCTCTTGGTTTGGCATTGCCGGAGGAATTCAAATAATTTCACGTACATTTCTTGATGAATAGATAGTCGGGTTGTTTACTCTTCATTATACAAAGTTTGAGGTGCTTTTTCTGAAAACACTTCAATAATTCGATCACGACCCACAAACCGTCTTGAAAACTACAGAGTTTACTTATCTTCAGCGATAAAGATTGGGAGGCCGTGAAGATACGAGCCGTAGCAGGAATTGAATAGGTTAGATGCCTTTAAACCATCACTATATGTAAAAAAAAACAAATTTTATTGCATTTTCCAAAACATCTGCTGATCGTCCCCAATTTGAGAAGTTAATACGTGCTAACTTAGACACTGAAATACAAGAAACTAAAACCTCTGAATATTTAGGTGTAATTATCGACCAAAATTTGAAATGGGACTCCCACATAACATATGTAACAAAAAAACTTGGATACTCAGTTTACAAATTCTATCTTATGAAACAATTTCTTAGCTTAGATCTCTTAATAACACTGTACTTCAGCTTAGTTGAATCTATTTTATGTTATGGAATCCTGGTATAGGGAGGTTTATATGAAATAGCGCTAAGTTCATTAAATGTTATTAAAAATAAGATTTTAAAAATTATTTAAAAAAAAGTCGACTACTCTACTCTGCTATTATGTAATGAAAAAATTCAAAATATTAGATGCATATACACCAAAAATAATAATGATTGTCATATCATAGAAATGTATCCAATAAATGTATTAAAGTTCCAAAGGCAAATAGTGAGATTTTAAAAATTGTTTCAACTCCGGGGCCAAAATCTTACAATAATTCACCGATTGTGGTCAAAATACTGCATAAACCTCACAAATTCAATAAAACTGCCTCAATTTACATTTATCAGAATTCTGGAAATTTCTATAGGCATTTTCTGGAATAATATATGTTATATACTGTTAATTGTTTATTGTTCTCACATTAATTCCACGTTCAACGTTTTTCCTATGTATTACTTATAATTCTATCTCTTTTAAGACCTATTGTAGTCCCATGTCTTATCATTATTATTACTTTTTATTACTTATAACTCTATCTCCTTTAGACCCTTAATATTCACATGCCACATACTGGTTTCCCTAACCTAGGTGCCAAATTAAACCCATGGAATATTTATATCTATGAATTAAGCATTCTTTTAATTTTTTCTCTTTTCTCTGTATCTCAACTTCTATCTAATAGTAATAGTAATTAATGTATGACTGATATATAAATATAAATACAAATATAATTATTTAATCATTGATTAATGTATTTATGAGAAATGTATAACATATATAAACAATGTATGAACAATTTCAATAAACAATAAACAATTGCAATAAACATAGCCCCAAGGAAAGTAATCAAGAGATGCGAGGTCCGGTGAGCGAGCTGGCTACTCTGTTGGACGTCGACGTCCAATCCATACCATTAATCTAAGTTATTCCTCATCTCCCGGAAATAATGTAGTGGGGCACCATCTTGCTGAAATATCACATCCCATTTTGATTATTGTAGGTACTGCGCAACAGTCTCATCGATATTGGGAGATATTTTGTCTTGCAGCAGTTGGAGGTATCTGGAACCATTTGAATTTTCCAGAATTTTACGTAGAATCTAAAAACCCAATTATATACAAAATGTCTCATTTTGAAAAATTAACTAACAAGTCGCTGCGCTTCTTTGTGACACCTTGCATAGATGGAATTCAAGCTCTCAAAGATTTCAAGTGAAACCCTGTAACTTTCGTTTTCAACAGTTGTTTATAATATGTAAAATAGAGAAGTTACGGAGGTCGATGAACTTTTGGTCCTTACTGTATAATACATAACCAGGAAGTCTGCCCCTGCGTGCTCGTTACGAATAGTTTGAAGCCTAGACAAAACAACTTCTTTGCTATTTCTCTGGCTCCAAACATCCAGTCAAAACAATCGTTATTATGATAAAACACGTTCGAGTCCCAAAAGATTTTGTCTTTGCGAACGAAACATTCTTTCACGAAAGGAAATAGGTTGGTTGGTTGGTTGGTTGAAAACTGACGAGCCAGAGACAGGGTTGGCACTTAGCTTCCCTTGACACTGCGACCAGCTAGGGTCTATTGTATCACTCTGTCGTCAGTGGTTCCTCATTCAAACAGGTTTGTACCTTTAATTAGGTTTAGTAGCCTGTTTCCGGGTTGATCTCTCAAAAAGGTTCTGTGTCGCCTTCTACTTAGGGCGTCACAGTCGAAGATAATATAAGAGGCTTTTTCCTCCTCTTCATCACATAGTCTGCACGCCACGGTTTCCCTGCGTACTCCCATGGTGTTTAGGTATTTTCTTAGGCCGCAGTGTCCAATCAACATACCTACTATTATACGTGCCTTCGTTCTGTTCAGGTTCAGAAGGTCAGCCGTCAGGGTCCGGTTTGGGTGCCCTACCATGACTTTGCTGTGTATTTGCCCGACATCCCATTATTGTTGGTGTCTTCTTTTCATCCACTCATCGATCAGGGTCCTGCATCGGTTTTGGCTGATCCTATGCACAGGTTCTGGCCCTGTGAATAGCATTTCAGATGCTAGTCTAGATAGCTGGTCCGCTTTTACGTTGCCTTCAATGCCTCTATGACCTGGCACCCACATCAAGGTGACCTTGTTGTGTTTTGCCAGCTCGATGAGGTTCTGGAGGCAGTCCCAGACTAGTAGAGAAATAGGACTTTCTAAATAACTAAAATATGAGCTTTTCCATATTTTTCATTCAACATTAAAATTTCAGGTTACAAAAATATCATTGAAATTCCCAAACCTTAAATTAGCTATCACTATCGGACAATTTCTGCATAGTAATTTCAACTGTGAGAAAAGTGTAGCTTAACATATTCCTTTGTGGAGTATTTTAGTATATAATCCAAACAGATAGCCCAATTTTTGTAAAGTGTGAACTCAATTTGGGTTTTCTTAAAACTATTAAGCAAGTAGGAGGAGCCACCGAAGTAAATTCAGTTGGTAATACTCAAAAAATATGTACCTAGGAAATGAAGGTATTCCAGAATTTATAGGTGAAGGGACTGGACTATAGTGGGTATCCACGTAGTTCTCAGAATGAAGAAAGAAGTTTGGTTTTTCGAAAACAAACCATTTTTAAAATAGTTAATGGATTACTATAACAGGAGATGTTTGTTTGAAGGTTGTAGATGATATGGTAACTTGAATACTCTCGTTTCGGACGACCATCGTCTTTAAGGATTTAAAAGGTTTTCACGACGTTTCGAATGCTTGTACCTGCAATCGTCTTCAGGTGAATACTGACAAGTTTAGGTGCTACTTACCAATTTATATGACTGTCGGTGCAATGGTGCGTGTAATTGCGCCATGTGCGGTGGTGCGTGTAATTTCGAGCGGTGTGGTGGTGCGTGAAGTTTCGCGCCTCTGCAGTCCGACAGAAAGAGCAACTAGTGGTTTCCATACGTTCGTGATCTCAACGCTTGGTTGACTAAAGGCGTTATTGGCTTCGATGTAGGTGGCCTCTTTGAACTTTCGTTTGAACACTTGCGTCGTCCTATAGAATTCGATGGTGCCCAGTCCAGGCGTGGTCAGCAATTCGCGATTTTGACGTTTCTCCATGGTGAGTCAATTTCTTGTGCTCATCCAGTCTTACCTATAACGGCCTCTTTGTCTCTCCAATGTAGGAATCTTCGCAATAACCTTTCCTGGGAAAATCACGTGAGGTCCATTGCCAAAAGTGCATCCCAAAAACTTGGTTTTCTGTTTCGTGCCAAGAGCTATTTCACCCCCAGTCAGCTGCTTATGATCTATAAGGCACAGATCCGACCTGTCCTGGAATACTGTTCCCATATTTGGAGTGCGGCACCTAAACATATCCTGAGGCTATTGGATTCTGTCCAGAAAAGGGCAATTCGTCTCATCGGTGATGCCTCGCTTACAAACTGGCTCACTTGTCTGGAACACCGTAGAAAAGTTGGCGATTTGTCTCTATTTTATAGATATTTTCATGGGCGATGCTCTTCTGAAATATCAACAATCGTTCCTGCTTTGGCAGTCTCTTCGAGATTAACCCGTCAAGTTCAGTCATCACACCCCTTCGTGGTCACTTTGGAGACCTGCAGAACATCACTTTCCAAAGACTCGTTCATCCAACGAACAGCGAGGCTTTGGAACTCATTGCCTAGGGAGGTGTTCCCCGAGGCATACAACCTTCAGAAATTTAAGAAGAACACCAACTCCTACCTTCTTTCCCTAGGTTCCCACGATGTTCTCTGAACATTACAGGATATCCCTTTTCGTGGGAACCAGAACATAAAAAAAAAAAAATCCACATGATACTTCATAAATGCAATACTTACTGATTTCATTTTTGTTGTCAGGTTTGGTCCTGGTGAGGAAACTCCGTGAAGTACTGCCGGATTGGAAGCAGCTCTTGATGTAGAACCTGTTTCCGAGCCTTCTGATCTTCTTGGAGACACTTCTGATGTACGGAAGGCAGATCACTGTGCTTTTTTGTTGCTCTTCAGAAGTCTTCGTTCTCTGGAGGTGTTTCAATACTTCTCCTAGGAGTTTCTTGGGGTATCCATTTCAGTGAAGGCCCTCTCTGATGTTTAATTCGGCATCTAGTGACTCCTCGTCGTTGCATATGTGCATCGCTCTCTCTATCAATGTTCTCACGATCCCTCTCTTTGTCGAACTCGGATGGTTGGAGCTTTAGCTGAAATACTGCCTTGTAAGTGTCTTCTTTCTGTAGACAGAGTGCGGATTTCATTGCCTATTCTCTCAACGTTCACATCGAGGAAGGGTAAGGCACTGTTGGTTTCCATTTCCATCGTGAATTTGATCGCATTCCTGGTTCTGTTAATTCTTGAGAAGAAATCCTGGAGATGTTCATCTCCGTGGTTCCATATAATGGAAGGGTAATACACGTACCTCAACCACAGCTTTGGTTTGTATTCTGCCTCCCGTATAGCCAATTCTTCGAACCACTCCATGTATATGTTGGCGATGATTGGAGAAAGGAAAGATCCCATCGGGAGTCCGTCGACTTGAGAGAAGAATCAGTCCTTTTCCTGGAAATATGAGTTCTGTAGGCAGCACTGCAGTATTTCTCATATTGCTTGTATGGGAAGGTCAGTCCTCTCGTGGACAGTCCTCTCGTGGACAGTCCTCTCGTGGAGCTGGTTATCCTCTTCGAGTTTCCTTTTGATGATACTGAGAGATTCATCTATAGGGACCTCGGTGTAAAGGCTCTCCGAGTCGAAGCTGATCAAACGATCTTCTGGTCCAAGTTCAACATATGTGATGGTGTCACCGAAGTGCTTGGAATTCGTGACGTGTGAACTGCTATTTCTTCGAAAGGGTTGTAGTATCGGTAGGAGGTATTTCGATAACTTGTAGGTTGGTAAGTTCCGGGAGCTAGCAATGGGTCTCAGTGGCATGCCTGGTGTGTGGATTTTCGGAATCCCGTAGAGATGCGGTGGTTTGCTGTAGTGTGGCGCTAGATGTGATGGTTCGTTGTCTGGAGTGAAATGTTTAAATTTCCTCAGAGTGTTGTAGATCTTCCTTTCTATAGCGGTGTTGGATCCTTCTTCAAGAGTTTATAGTTCCCTGTGTGGAGTAACGACTCTATCTTGTCATCATATGATATGAGATAATAATTGTGTTTATTGCCACATACAGTTATTATTAGATATGAAACAACATATTTTTGGCAAAAAGCATAGTTCGCGCTTCATAACTGAAAGTCTTAAGACAGCACTTTTCCACGCATCAAACAATTTGAAAATTCAAACATTTGCGTAGAAATCATTATGCGAATGTAGAAATACAGCCTGATGGTAGCGAACAGTTTATACATTACAAACTGATAACACTAATGATAAACGAAAAGCAACAATCAATCGTGTAGATAATATGGCAATAATTCAGCGGGGGGACGAAATCGTTCCATTCATGTGGTGAATTTCAATTTTTTTACTGAAAATGCTGAACTGAATTATACATTGTAGCTATGTTGTAGGGAAACAATTCAAACAGGGAAGTTTTATGTCACGGTATAGAAATGTTTTTGATTTTTTTCGTACAATGATATCATGCATTTCTTACCTGAACTTCATCTTGTTGTATAAGTGGGAAGGTATCTTATTTACTATTTTATGGTAAAGGCTGGAACAGTGCAGAATTCTGCATTTGTCCATAGGCAACCAACCGACCTCTGAAAGATGAGTTGATATTTGATGTCGCCTTCGCCATCGTACACAATCGTTAATTTTCAAGAGAGTTTATTCTATAATTACAGTTCATAGAAAAAATTGAATTTCATAGATTTCGGTTGGTTTTTGTATGAAATTATGAGGTTACTTCACAATCGCTATTCATGCTCAGTAAAAGACAATAATCTCATTCCTTTTTCCAGGACAAAGCAGTATGGTCCTCCAAAAAGTTGAGCTGCCGATTGTCAGCCTAGAGGACTGTCAAAATATCTACAGATCCGAACGGAAAGCTTATATAACATACAGGAACCTCTGCGCCGGCGGCAGAGATAATAAAGACTCGTGCCCTGGAGATAGTGGAGGACCTCTCCAGGCCGCAGCCTACTTGAACGACAACACCAGATATGTCCAACAGGGTGTTGTATCGTTTGGACCAAGGTTTTGTGGTTTGGAAGGTTTTCCTGGGGTGTATACCAGGGTGGCTTACTATATGGACTGGATTTTAGATTCGATGAGACCTTAATGATTCCAAGAACCAGTTAGAATACAGGCAATTCCTAAGAGACTGATGATAAGGTCAACTGGATATAAATAAATGTCATATATTTGAAATTTCATGACACGCTAAGAGAAAAGTAAAATAGAATACTAGAGTAATATAAAACGGATGAAAAAAAAAGTCTCTTTTACAAATATTCATTTTACTCCCTCTCTCAAACACTGGAAAAAATATGATAGGTAACTAGTATCTCAATCATTTTATTAGGAAAGACACAGGAGTAAATGGTTGGAGGGTTTGACAAAAACTATGTTTAATAATACCTTGTGTACTATCTTCTGCAAAAAGCTCTTGCCAATATTTGGCAGATGGTACTGTCTACCACAAAAAAATCAAATGGCACATCGGTGGAAAGATAAGTCTATTCTTCTTCTGACCATGAATGTTATTTTTTAATTGAACTATATTTTTCTTTGAATTTCGAACTCAACATGTACAAAATCAAATCATACCGAATTCCAAAAACTTTTCATGGTTAGAAAGATGATAGAATCAACTTTTCAATGATGTACAACTTGACCCACGTGCTATTTGATTTTTTCTTGACATGGCCTAAAGTGGCGTATATCAAGTATTCGCAATTACTTTTTCTACAACAAAGCCTACAACCAACAAAGTCTGCTTAAGATTAACATTTGATGTCGTAGTTTTAGGTGGTGCAGATTCCAAAGTAGATCATGAAAATTAATAATAATTTTGCCATATCTTGTAATAATGATTCACTGATCACCATTTTTTTTTCGTCTAGAAAATGTTATGAATTTTCAGTTACCGATGGTTTTCATTAATCTCTGAGGATTCGCCTGAAACAGAAAAAAAATGACTGAACTAGATAGCTCAATTGCAAGTGCTATATGTATATATTTATTTTAGGTGAATTTAACTTTTTAAAGATATAATCTAATTAAATTTGTTGAGGCATACTAATAGTGATACCGGTGTTTGTGAGGGTTGATTTATGTGAGGGTGTATATGTCTGGGAGCTGCTGTAGCTGATTTTGAGAATAACAAGAAATTGTACTACAGAACAAACAATTCATCGCTGTTTAATATCATTAGATATTTCTAAATGAAAATTTCCTATTTGAAATTATATTAAGGACCTTTCGTGTCGATTTCATAACATCATTTACCTGTCTGTATAAGTTACAAATTAATGGGAACCAGAAGAAAAGCTTCAAAGAAATCAGAAAAATATGACTTGTTATAATCTTTTAGCTATCTGTATATCAATTCAATGCATGTTTTTCATCTTACTGTTTCACATAATATTACGTAGATCAAAAAATACTTCCATTAACTTGCCCTAATAGCAATATAGAAAAGGGTTTATTGTGATATGTTTGTTTTTTGTTGTTAATAACATTGACCAGCTAGGATTTCCATTATGAACGGAAAAAGGCGATCGAATTAAAATATGAATAAAATATCACTAAACATTTAGAAATAATAGGTTTTTTACTTTTTGTACGAACTTTGTGTATGTATGAATGAAAATATATATCCTATATGATATTCTCGTTGCATTATTATTTTTTCATGTTACGGAAATGGCAAAACAAGCAAGTACAAGGCTCATACAAAAGATCTGATGTTCGATGAAAGTCCTATTAGAGAATAATTTTACCGTGCGTGACGAAACTAATTTTGACATATCGGAGTATGAGTTCTTTTATCAAAGAAATCTTGGCTTGGGTCAAACGACATACTGTTACAATGGTGGCAGCAAGGTTAGTTATGAAGGTTTTTTTTATGAAAACAAATTCTATCGTACTACATTTTTATATGAAGGTGAAGGACTTAAAAAAGCTGTACATAAATTTCCAGAGAAGTTAAAACGTTGGTTGAGTATATAAAAATGATAATATCACCAGAGGTTGCTGAAGCCGTGAAATATTTTTTTCATTTGAATAATTTCATGCAGTTTTGGCAATTCTTCTTTGTATTATCTGAACTTTCAATAGATTATTCATGAATCACGAGTAGACAAAACTTTGAATAAGTATAATTTATTGAAAATATTGTGTTAAATAAAAATGTATAGTAGTAGGTGCCATTATTATGCTCCAATCTGATTTCCCTTAACAAAAAATGCCTAATGCAATTTCATGTTTTCTGTGTCAAATATCAAGAATACCATGAACCAAATCCATGCACTAATCAGCAATCAATAATATTAACAGTATTGATTCGAATTTGTTACGACTCCCAATCGACTAATTATGGGCTAATGAGCAACATTGTAGTATTGACGGTCGAGCTTTCCAAGATTCGAGTCTCTCTGCGCGATACTTATTATTTCTCGGCGGAGCAAATCAGTGCAATTTGAATTTCGCGTAAAATAGGTATCGTAAAACTTGTAAAATCGTACTTGACAAAACTTATTGGAAACTTCTCCAAATTATGAAGTTTTTTCGAGAATAAAAATTACTCTGGTGGAATTTCGCGACAAAGGAAGCTCCCACAACAATAAAAAATTCCAGCTCCACTATTTTTGAAAAAAAAGAAGTGCCTATTTTCAAGTAGCCCCATTATGAGGTTACTCGAAAAATGCCCTGAAAAATACTTGTGTTTTCTTGTAGACCTGTCGTGTGGAAAACGATTTTCTAGGCCAAAACCCTGTCATTAACTACCCTGTGTACATTTAATCTCAGAGCGCATATGCATATGAGGAATGAACACGGTATAAAAACCATACGAAGAAACATCGTTTCCTACGAATGTAAATAAATCGAAAATTCGCTCCGTAAACGTTCGCACCTGCCACAAAACTAATCTAGTCTAGTCTAATGACAGTGATTAGATTTTCACACCTCCGAATTAGCGAGGCGGAATCTTAAATAACAACTAATAACGATTCGAATTTGTGTTGAATGCAAAAATATTCGAATTAGTTTCTCAAGTTCAATACTGAAATTACCAGCACGTGAAGTGTTTACTACAAGGGCTCATAAAGCCCATATAAACCATTGTCAATGGCACTTGAGATTTTGGCTAGACGATTCCACCGAGTAGTCGTGAATTAGCAGATGGGATGTCAGAAACAAGTGTACGAGATATTGTTTTCTTTGTTCGGCATCCGATATGTTTTTTTCAAGATGTCGAGTGGCAACCAGATTTTTTCTTGAGGCGACAAACTAAGGGTGACGTAACTGGGTTGCGTCGACAGCCAATGAGCGAGGGCATCGTACTGACCGTGGAGAAGGAGTGGTGATTTTCGAGGGCTAGAAAGCATTTCTCAAATCGAGAATTTTTACTTTTCTGTTGGACCCTGTGCTCGACAATACGTACAGCTTGCTCTGCAATCTGCTGGTTTAGCGGGTGAGTTTGTTTATTTCATTCTTCGAATACGCTCTGCTCTCTAAGATTTTCTGGGGTAGTATACGAGTGCTTCCTGGGAATAGCAGCTTATTCTTCCACAAGTATTTGGGGTTCTGCCTGTGATCTCGAAGCCTTGCGATAATTTTTTTTTGGGAATTCTTATTGACGCTTCGCATCCTACACCGTCCTGAGGACTGGATACGAAGATTGATAGCCGACGGCAGCAGATTGAGTGATTTTGGAACGCCAACTCCAAGAGTTTTTGCCTCCAGTCTTTTGATTGATCAACCTTTCCATTTTAGCTACTGATACAGGATTATTCCAGCGTCCAGCTGACTTCTACGTTATACGTGGATTTGTATACTAATTAACCCTTCTAAGCCCAATTCGGTTTCCTCACCAACTGCGATTTGTGAGACGTCAACCAGATTGAACCCAGAGATCACACACGTGTGTGAACGTAAGTGAACGGGTCTTTTTGCGACTAAAAACGCATCAGTTACACTGCGGTGATAGGTGTAAACATGGGTTATTATTAATAAACTCTGTCAATAAAACTAAAGGTTTTAGTTCATATGTGTCGAATGTGTGTAGGGATCGTAGGTGCCTCTGTATGGCCGTAGCCTAAGCTCGATGTTCTGCCTGCAGTTGTATGCGTTATATAGTTCGGTCTTTTATTAAGTTAGGTCACGGTACGCGCTTAATTTTTAGGGAATAAATTCACTTTTGACATCCCTCCATGTCCTTCAATTAACGCTCGAAGACTCGCCCCAGAACAGAAATTCAACAAACTTCATGTGTTCTTCACCCCGTTGAAAGTATCACGCGAGTTTCATCCAACCAAGCTTTTGTTTGTTCTCCATATGAGAATCGTCCGGCTTTTCAGCCCATCCTAACTGCGCCAGTCCGTGGTTCATTTTCTGTTGAAAATAATTTTTATTTTGGCTTTAGCTTGGGGAGCCCTGAAATCAATAGAGACAATTCTGTCTCAGAAAGTATTGGCCCGAAGAGCTCACAGCTGTTTGTTGGATCGCGACGCGTCGAAAATTGCGCTACGGAATCTAGTGACCCTCTAGATTCGCATAAAATGGTACATTTAAATTCACTTACATCTCCTAGGTTAAACCGTATGAGAGAGAGTATGGATTGTATGAATGTGAACAAAAGTCCCATTGCGAAGTTTCCTGATGAAGACAATGATGACACACCGAATAATTTTTCTGTTGAACAGAATACACTGCGTGATCTGAGTCAGAGGGAAACTTCCACAATTTTTTTATTCAATAGGCCGTTAATAGCCTCTGGTAATATTTTCAAGTTTGGCGATAGACCCGCCAGGGTAACCCATACCCCGATGAATAACGGCTCACCACGCCTTTCAAAATTAAGAACATAATTCGTTGAGTTGAGGGGCCTCCAGCCCACTCAATTTTTTTAACCAATTTTCAATAAGTTCAGGAATGAAATGAGAATGTTTGAGTCAAACCGCCCCCGCATTCTAGACAATAATTCAATTATATCAGAGCTCAACCGCTCCTGAGCTAGCAACGGGCCCCCGATCGAAGGGGTCCCGCCTGCACGCGAGGCCGTTCATCAAACGCCCCGCCTGAATGGTGAAATCCATGCCACTTCGCAGGTGGTATCGCAGAAGGAACAGGAAGAATGGAAGTTATTCTTAAGGTTTGAGAGATTCCGCGAAATGAAACGGAAGATACTGGTAATTATTGCCGATGAGGAAATCCCACCACCCCCTACCCCTGTTTCGAGACAGACCTGGTATAATAATAAAAATAATCTTTATTTGAAATAGGAACATCCTAATTTACATACATTTTTAACATTTGTAATTAATAATGAAAAAAATACTTAATGCTGAACAAAAGAAAATACTGGAATATAAAGAAAAAATATAAAAATATATAAAAATACACGTATAGTGTTACAATCATCAGATATTGAGTAAATATAGTATACTCATGTACACTCAGTAAACATGAGTTGCTCAGTAAACATGAGTTCTTAACATCTGATCAATTGGAACATATTTATTGCATTGCAGAATGATTCTCATACCCCTATTTTGAAGTTTTTGTAAGGTCATTACACAGTTCTTGTTCAAAAGGTACAGTAAGCTAGTACAATAGTCAAAGTGGGGTTGTATTATCATCCTATAGATGGTTATTTTGGAAAAGAGAGACATGATATGGGATACTCTAGATAGAAATAATTCCTTTATTGATATTTTCTTACAGATACTTTAAAATCTCAATCTATCATCTATCATAAAACCTAGATATTTAAATTTCTCAACCCATTCCAGATTTTCACCTTCTATTTCAATGTGCGAATGTTAATAGTATATATTTTTCAATTTGTATTCTGTACCCAGGATCATTATAGGCTAAATGAAAATAAATAGAAGTGATACAAAGTTTTTCGCTATTTGTTTAATTAAAATTGGTAATAAAACCCCCATTTTATTGCAAAAAAGGTATTTATTTTTGTAGATATTGATATAATGAACAACGAAAAACTGAACACAAATTTTCAAAAATTAAAAAAAAAACATTGAACACTCAAAACATTCAGAACATGCCCTCTCCTCAAAGTTTCAGCAGCATCCAAGGCCTCCTACGTATAATTGCGGTACGGCCTAGTTCCCACCTTTCTCATTTATTTCCTCACTGTTGCTTTGGAATGAGCAACAACAATTATTTGAGGTCATATGTGCTGACCGCTTATGATACTTTTAGGGAAAAACTACATCGACGTATAGTATTTCTAATCCCAATTGGACCGACATTAAAAGTTTCGGTTTTTTATGATTGTATCAGGAACAGTAAAAACACTGGTGGTATCTTGATTTCCCATTTGCCGGGCAGTGCATATGAACACTCCTCATAGTGCTCTCATTTTTATTGCCGTTCCAATTGGGATTAGAATAACTATACTAATAGTTCTCAGTATATCCAGGCAATATGAAGTATACATAGAAAAAAAACAACGACTTTTACCTTACTCTTTGTAGAAATCCACGTGCATAACTATTCCCCAGAAACAAACAAAAATCAATGTTATCACTACTTGTTGATGTGCTCTAACTGACTGACTTTGAATTGTTTCCTAAATATGCCGTTAAGCAGCAGCACCTGTTGATTCAATCGGCTGCGTTCATTTTCAACTAGCCCCTGTATTTTCATGTAGCCCCGTTTTACGGTATTGTCACTATTTTTCTTCCCGACTCACATACTGATAAAATAACGTCAAATATACCTACGGAGTTTATGACTGGAGACATCAGAGCTGCGAAGAGCCGATAGAATAACACTTTCATATTCTTTTTACTCCAGCCGATGATGGGTTTCTAATTTTTGTAGTTTTCAAGTATTCTGTGGAACAATAGAGGTCCACTCATGTCCAATATATAACATTCTCTTATATCACAGAAAAACATTGGACCATAACTGATGAACTAGTGGAAAAAATACTGAACACATGGCAAATTCACAGAAATCTGTGAATTTGCCATGTGTTCAGCTGCTTCATAAGAGGTCACTGAAAGATATCCAGGACATTATAATCCCGATACTGTTTATTATCAATAAAAGCACTTGTATCTACACAATTTCAATAAAAAAAAATATTCGAACAAAAAATAAATAGATGTTTGGCAAATTGTTGGAATCATACATACCTACAATATTATCATTGTTGCGTGCATCGCAGATTTCATAATGATCGAAGAGGCCATGAAACAATTGACTAATAATGCTAATATGTTATTAGGAGTTGTCAAACGATTAAGTAGTGTTATTATTTATCCAGGTATTTTTATCGTCCTTCTTGTATAGTATTTTTCATTGTAAAAGTGATTTTTCATTTTGTTGTGCGTTAAAAAAAATTAGAGGAGCCCCAAAAAAAGCTAAGTTTGAAAGAAAAAATTGAGCTCGTCATAATAAGTGGCGAGAGTTTTCCTAGTTCCAGAGAAACAGCAGATATATTCAATGCTAGTTATCCAAATAAGAATAAGCTACAGGCAGTGTAGAAAATCGTTACAAAATTCCACATACTAAGCCCGTCACTAATGAAGAAGGTAACTTTAATGTTTTGTTTTCGGTAACAGAAAACCCACAGATGGCACTATCGGAGAGGCAGGAACCAACTGGTATATCTGAAAAATCCATCTGAAGAATTTTGAAGAATCATAAATTTTGTGCATACAAACCAAAATCCATCCACACCTTACTCGATAGAGATTTTGATGCCCGCTTAGATTTTTCATTTTGATTCCAAGGGATAATTGAAGAATGCCAACATTTCCCTACAAAAGTTTTATTTACTGATGAGGCGACTTTTACATCAAACGGTACTGTCAGTTCCCAGAACTGTAGATGGTGAGCTGATGAGAACCCAAATTGAACGATAGAGGCAAAAAAGGCAATTTTCTCTCAAAAGTAATGTTTGGTGCGGCATATTAGGGACGCAGATTGTTGGGCCTTACTTTTTTGGGGGCAACTTTAATTCACGAAATTATTTAGAGTTTTTAGATAACGAGTTTTTTTATTTCTTACATGGATTACCGCTGGAAAGAAGAGATGATATCTTTTCCAACAAGCCGGAGCGTTAATACATAGTACCCTTGAAGTCAGAGCGTAGCTTAACGAACACTTTCCTCATAAGTGGATAGGACGATATTCAGAAAACCTGTGGCCTGCAAGATCCCCAGATTTGACGCTCTGGATTTCTCCGTATGGGGTTACCTTAAGAGTAAGGTTCATAAAGATCGGCCATTCCATGATATCGACGATTTAGAAGAGGTAATACGACAATGTATTAATAACATTACACCACAAATAAAAACTTTTTTTTTTAGACTCAATAGATGATAAGGGATTTAGCGAACTTCTTGTAGACGCCAGGGAGCTGGCCGAAGAATTAGAAATTAAACCAAATTTTTTATCTTCACAAACAGTTCGTCAAAGAAAAAAGAAAAGACAGTTTGATCATGGAAGTACTGACGAACCAATAACAGACCCGAAAATGAATTACAAAGTAAAAGTATTCTTCTGTATACTAGATACGACCTTATCATCAAATTAATGGAAAATTCAAGAGGTTGGAGCAATTTGATAACATTTTTGGATTTATTTATCAAATGTTCAGCTTGAATGAAGAAAAATTAGGAAACTCGTGTGAAAATTATCATTTCATTTGAAAGATGAAGCACGAAGAGAATCAGATATTGATGCACATGACTTATTTGATGAAATTATTTGCTATTCAAAATGCCACTTACCAGAGCAAAATTAGTTAGATCCTCAGTTAATTCTTCAACACATTTTAGAGAACAATTTAATTTCAACATTTCCAAATACTGCAGTGGCAATACGAATTTTATTAACGCTACCAGTATCTGTAGCATCGGGAGAAAGGTATTTTTCAAAGTTAAAATTAATAAAAACTATGGCACAAGAGAGATTCAGTAATTTGGCAATTATGTCCATAGACAGTGACCTCATTGATTGTATTCCTTTAGACGAGTTGATTAAAGATTTTGCCGAAAAAAAGGCAAGAAAAGAGTGCTTCCAATAAGTTAATTTGTTCTTTTTTTCTGTTATGTAACATTTTTATTGTTTTGTCAGTTTTGTTATTGCTTTGCTTTTATACATTCTCCGTTAATCCTTATGTCTAAGACTTGTCAAGATCTTTATGGGGATGAGTAGTCAGGTATCATGCTGATTAAAATCAATACACTTTTTTTTATTTGAGCATTCGGAAATACTCATTTCCTTTATTTGCAAACATCAAATGATAATGGTGATTTAAAATTAGATTATACATTATACGATATATAAATTAACACATATTTCATTTCAAAATCAGATAAGTAATAGCGATTATTTAAATTTTGTGTGTACCCCCTTATCTGATATATCAGTATCAAAATTAAATATAGGTATCAGCACGTATTTTGATTTTTTTTATGTGTACTCACCCATGTATAAATTTTTACCGAAAATGGGGTAAGGGGTGTAAAATTATATTTTGCCCACAGGCGGCCGCATGGCTTGGCGCGCCTATTGTTGATACCTATTGTTGACGAGTTCTGCCATCTTCATGTTTAGGTCGGAAACTTTTCAGACTCCCCTCATATGGCTGCTCTAAAGGAATGAGTGGGATGAATGTACCATAGTCGAAGAAGAACTGATTCTTTGTTGATAGTTGTTATAAAAAATAAACCCGATCGCTGACAATTCACTGATGATTTTATATTCAACAAATATGTTATAGGCGATTTCATGGGCGTTTGAAGGCGATTTTTCTTGGAATTATAATTCTATTAATTTATCTGCAAATCTTGTTGAACATATTTATTGAAGATCTGATAAGATATGCAATCGGAATCCTGAAGAAGTATAATTTAACTCATGTTGTTTTTAGAAGACCATGACATTGACGGTGATAAGAACTTGAAAGGTTATTCATAATATGCGCGATTGGAATCGAAGAATTGCCTGTTTCAAGAATAATAATTTTTTCTGTTAAATATCTACTAAATCAATTGAATAGAAGTTTATTACCACTAGGAGGAAATTGGTTGGGGATACCCAAGTATGACAATGTGGTTCGTGAGTCATCGTCTGGTTTATGATATGTTGATTCCAGCTATCTATAAATGTGAGATAAGCCAACTTGTTCTTCCTTTGCGCTGGAAAGTTTCGCGATTGATTTCAGTTCTTCTCGAAAAAAAGTACAACAATGTGTTCCCTGTTGAAATTTGTACCGCTTGTTTTTCTGTTGGTTTCGGAACTTCAAGCACAAGGTGAGTGTTTGCTTGGGACATTCATATATTAGAGAGAGAGAGACAAGTTGTGAAGATTTATTTATCTAGATCCAGACTCTAGGCGCTCGGTAATGTGCCAGAAAAATTCGGAACAAAGGCAGACGCGCACTGATGTAAATTCACACGAATAATTTTAAGTACATTTCGTTTCCCCTATAAGTCCAAATCGGTTGCACAATTGTGATTCTGTTCATATAATAAGGCCCCCTAATATTCCCATACGAACAAAACATTATTTGCGGTCGGTAAAATGAAATATTATGTAGGTTATGTATGTTATATTGTAAGAGCAATAGCAAGAGATCCACTCTAACGTTTCTAATTTGGAAAAAAAATTTTTATTGGTGGCACCAATTTTTCGAAGGCCTTCGAAAGGCTAGACCACTTTACTTAACTTCGGTGTGCAAGGCAAATTATTGAAAACTTTTGAATCATATGTCAATATGTAACAGTGCCTCTAGGCTCTCATCGGGGTTCACTTTTAATTAATAATAATAATAATATTTATTGCATGAAATAAAATGAAATGTTACAAACAGCATCATAGCGAGGCAACAGCAATAATTGAGGAATTCCTCTAAGTACTTAGTACTTCTTGAGGATTTTCGAATGTACAAAAAAAAATGATAAAAATGATAAATTGGTCCATCGTAACTAGTCTCATAAATGATCCCTAGCATTGATTTGTTGAAAATATAAACAGGATGTTCATAAAATCAGATGTGGAATCATCTGCGACTGAAAGATAAACCTTAGTCACTATCATCCATCGTCAAGATAACCTCTTGTGGGGTATTCATGTTGAAAAGGGAAACATTCTCAATTGAATATTGATAGAAAGATTTTTCTGTGAATTGAAAAATCCACGCTTAAAATGAAGTTATTTTTTGTAGATGTCTAACAGAAAACAACTACTTCCCCGGCTAAAGCCACGCTGGACATTGAACTACATCTGATAGATATTCTGAAAAGGCCCTAACTCAAAAGAAAAAATCTGAAATTGAAAATTTGTATTCTCATTCAGATAGTTATTTGATTTTCTATTCCAGTCTTAATTAGGAACTCATAAAGATGAATGAGGCAAAGAAGAATGTTTTCCAAAAGAGAGTACTCACCAGAAATCATTCATAACATTGACGTAGGAGAGACATCGCATTCACTAGGTCTTCAATACATTTTTGTCGACGAAAATCTATTTCACGCTTCCACGATCATCAGGAAGACCGGAAGAATTGGGAAACACAGTTTCAAGAAGCAATCTCACTTTGCAAAGATGGAAAAAGTTAGAATCATTTCTTTTGGAGAGACACTTTGGAATTAGTGTTTTCTGACATTAAAACCTGTCATGGGGTATGATAGATTGATTTGAGGTTATCTTGACGATGGAAGATAGTGACTAAGGTTTATCTTCCAGTCGCAGATGATTCCACATCTGATTTTATGAACATCCTGTTTATATTTTCAACAAATCAATCTATCATACCCCATGACAGGTTTTAATGTCAGAAAACACTAATTTCAAAGTGTCTCTCCAAAAGAAATGATTCTAACTTTTTCCATCTTTGCAAAGTGAGATTGCTTTTGAAAATGTGTTTCCCATTTCTCCCGGTCTTCCTGATGATCGTGGAAGCGTGAAATAGATTTTCGTCGACAAAAATGTATTGAAGACCTAGTGAATGCGATGTCTCTCCTACGTCAATGTTATGAATGATTTCTGGTGAGTACTCTCTTTTGGAAAACATTCTTCTTTGCCTCATTCATCTTTATGAGTTCCTTATTAAGACTGGAATAGAAAATCAAATAACTATCTGAATGAAAATGCAAATTTTCAATTTCAGATTTTTCTTTGAGTTAGGCCTTTCAGAATATCTATCAGATGTAGTTCAATGTCCAGCGTGGCTTTAGCCGGGGAAGTAGTTGTTTTCTGTTAGACATTCACAAAAATAACTTCATTTTAATCGTGGATTTTTCAATTCACAGAAAAATCTTTCTATCAATATTCAATTGAGAATGTTTCCCTTTTCAACATGAAGATCCCTAGCAGTTATTCTAAAAGAATTGTATTTTTGTTTATGAATAGACTGATCAGAAACACTTTGGAATAATTAATAAAACTATAAAATAGAATGCTATCGATATGCGAGATTAGTACAACTACAATTATATACTGAAATTATAATAAATATGATTTACATAAAAAAATTATTGATTGATATGTGTGTTTAGTACAACTAAAATAATATACTGAAATTACAATTGATATGATTTACAAAAAAAATTAACATAATAATAAATATTAAAAACACGAAGTAAGGCATGGGACGAAACGTTGAAAAAAACTATATGTGGGAGATGAAAGACGCAAGATGAAAGATTGGGGTAGAAAGATTAAGGTAAGTGACCCTTTATATCGATCAATTGAGAAAGTTAGTTTTCTCAATCTAGAATTTTAATATTATAGGGTATTGAACAGGATCGAAGGATCAAAAGGTATTTTGACTGTACAGATGATATTTTTTTTTGTCAATTGCTTGGTGTATCACTGTTCTTGTAGCAAGACTTCAATTCTGCTTGTATCTATTGAAATGCATATATCTGAATTCGAGTTCGAGTTATTGAGTCATACAATCTGGGAACTATATGTATGATTTCTCTCACCTATTGTTCTGTTTACTCTTTTCTTTTCTGTGGTAATATTTTTATTATAGTTATGCGGATTACAAGAGATATTTTCTTTATTTTTATGTTCATGCAGTAATATTGCTTGAGCATAGAGCTGTCGTATATCAAGCTTTTTCGATTCTATGAAGATGAGGTCACCATTATGAGTTCTGGGTCCCCTATATATTATTTTGAAAATCCATTTCTGTATAGTTCCTAGCTCTTCTAGATAATGATTTTGAACACCTCCCCAACCAATTATCCCATATGCTAATTGTGACTGTACTAGTGAAAAATATAAAGTTCAAGGAATATACAGGGTGGGCCATTAGTGTGAGGAAGTACAGTATCTCGCCTATAATGAGGAATATGATAAAATGTTTCAGATAAAAGTTGAATGGTTTACTTTGTTGCTTATTTCAAAAATATTGTGGAATATACAGAGTGTTCCTTCGAAGGGGGGCAATACAAATCATCATTTTTTTAAAGGATCCCCCTGTAAATTTTTTCGCCGTTGAACTGAGCAAAATGTTTTACATGAGGAGGTATTTCCTTTTTTCGAAAATTTTGCGGCGTTGTCAAGTTATTGCTGAAAGTAAGAAAATCTTCGGAAAAACAGACCACCACAAATGCCATCATAAAAAAATTATGGATAAAATTTAAGCAGAATTATTTGAGAAATGCAACACCAAGAGTGAGATGAAATGTCGGTATGGACTGAAAATTACATTTCTCAAACAGGACATTTTATACAGAGGCATTAACTTGACGAACTTCGAATATCAAAAACTTGATTTTTTCAAATGAAACACCCAGTATGTTATGTCACCATTTTGAAGAACTACTTTATTCCTACAATTTTTGTCGATATGACTTAGCCCCTAAAATTTACAGATTTTGTGAAATTTGCAATTTAATTTTCAATTTGTCAAAAATTCTCTTTCTATTCACGTAAGACCAGCTAGGATTTTGACACTTAGTTACTGTTACTGGAATTCAATATAATTGCAATGTCAAACTTGAAACTGAAAATCGGTTGGGAAAAGTCTGGAAAACATGTTTTCGTTGAAGTATTTAGGATCAGGTAGCCGTGTTGTTAGAAGCATCGCTTTTCAATCATTCTATCTGCCAGTCGTGTGGGTTCAAAGCCTAGCGACTGCAGAATCTTTTTTCTGAGAGAAAGTGCTAGGAATCGCACGTAAGACTTCGTTAATCCTTGGCTCGCACAAGTTCGGACTTCTGAGGGCTGCCCGTTCATAAGGGGAGGACAGCTGGTAAATGGCAAAAACTTTTTTTTTTTTTATTTATGAGAGTAAATAATTGAAGCGATAACAAAAACAAATATTAGAAATTTATAACAACTGCTCAAAGTGACCACCGGCTACTTCCAAACAATAATGTATTCGGTTTTGAAATTCTTCATTAACTCGCCTCAACATTCTGGTGAGCGAGGTGGCCACTTGAAAGGACCTCCTCTACCTATCCATCTTCTGGGAAATGCAGTGTCTAAATAATTATTAACAGGAACAGTGTGGTGAACAGGTGCTCCGTCGTGTAAATACCACATTCTTCGTTCGATTCGAATGGGTAAATGATTACTTAATTGTGGTAACTGGTTTTCCAAGAAATCGAGGTAAATCAAGCCATTAACTCTTCTCTCAAAGAAATATAGCCCAACGATGAAATTTCCAATTATGCCACCCCATACATTTTGGGACCACTTTGTCTGACTGGTGGTTCGAAAGAAATGGGGGTTATCTGTTGAATAATAATGGAAATTATGTCTATTTACAAACCCATTTTCATGAAATGTTGCTTCATCGGAAAATAAAACATAATTAAAAAAATCTCTGTCTTGTAGCAACTGTTGCTGAGCCCATTCACAAAATGTTACTCTTTTCTCAAAATCATCATCTGAAAACTCTTGATGTAACTGAAAACGGTACGGATGAAACTTATTCTTTTTCAAAATTATTTTATGACAGTCCGGCTTATGTCAGTTTGTTTGGATATTTCTCTATGCGAGATCTTCTGTAACTTTCAAGAGGACAGTCATTTCAGTTTCTTCAGTTAACGCAGTTTTGGTTCTTTCTATTTTTTCATATGCGACATTTCCTGTTCGAGTAAAGCAACTTTTCAAACGCTTCTTTCTGGGTTGTCGCCTGTCTGGATATCGTTCATTATAAATTCTGGTCGCTAGTAAACAGTTTTTATCACTTGCCCCCAGTACAAAAATCATATCGGTCAATTCTTCGGTGGAGAAATTCATTTCAAATGCTTCTTATTATAAAGCGATAGATACAAAATTGTATGACAGTAATTTTTGCCAAAACTTATCGATCATTGAATGTCAAATTCATAACCCACTTTCATAACAGTTTCATTGCGCATGGCGCACACCAGAACCACCACTTGCCTTACTGAGAAGTGCATGACGCATTTATTTGCGCACCATGAACCAGTTTACAAGCAACCGGTTAGTATTATTTTAGCACTGTAGATATTGTCTGTGGTTAAGTGAGAGTTTTGTACGGAGCATAACCTATGGAAAACTGTTAGTTCTTGAATTTTGTAAATATTAAAGTGATAAACACGCAGTTTTAGTCGAAATAAAATGAAATTGCAAATTTCACAATATCTGTCAATTTTAGGGGCTAAGTCATATCTACCGAAATTGTAGGAATAAAGTAGTTCTTCAAAATGGTGACATAACATACTGGGTGTTTCATCTAAAAAAATCAAGTTTTTGGTATTCGAAGTTTGTCAAGTCAATGCCTCTGTATAAAATGTCCTGTTTGAGAAATGTTATTTTCAGTCCATACCGACATTTCATCCCACTCTTGGTGTTACATGTCCCAAATAATTCTGCTTAAATTTCATCCATAAATTTTTTATGATGGCATTTGTGGTGGTCTGTTTTTCCGAAGATTTTCTTACTTTCAGCAATAACTTGACAACGCCGCAAAATTTTCGAGAAAAGGAAATACCTCCTTATGTAAAACATTTTGCTCAGTTCAACGGCGAAAATTTTTACAGAGGGGCCGTTTGAAAAAATGATGATTTGTATTGCCCCGCTTCGAAGAAACACTCTGTATATTCCTCAATACTTTTGAAATAAGCAACAAAGTAAACCATTTAACTTTTATCTGAAATATTTTATCATACTCCTCATTATAGGCGAGATACTGTACTTCCTCACACTAATGGGCCACCCTTTATGTTCAAGGAATTTCTGAGATATCTGAACTTTGGTAATACCATTCTAACCTCTTTAACGATATAACCATTTGCGCATCCCATCTGAAAAGTTTATCAATCATAATGCCAAGATACTTTATTTGATATATTCTAGAATGACATTGACACATCCAAAATTATAATTACGAACTTTATGCTGATGAGAGTTCACGCAAGTGTATGGGCACAGTTTATAGCTAAAGAAGCAGTTAGCTCACTCGGCCCAAATGCATGTTCCAAGGTAACATCCACTCCAGGGAAAGATTTCAGGATGCGCAGAAGACTGTACGCGAGTATCGCTCTTCGAAGTATACGAAAAATGTCAGTATTACTAACGCGGTATGCGCGAGGGATAAAAATCAGAGTTGCGCAGTGTACAAACGGGAACATAAAGATCAAAGTGCCGACGCCAAGTGAGCTAACTGCTTCTTTAGCTATAAACTGTGGTATGGGTGTGTGTGTGTGTGTGTGAAGGAGGGTTGGCATTGGAGAATCCGTTTGCCACAGATGATTATTAAAATGTGTATATAAATAGTGTGGAAACTCGTTGAATAAAAAAAAATGGAAACATCCTATATTCGTCTCATATAATATGGAATACGTGAATTATATATAGAGTATGATTTCAGATAAGCTCAAACAATAGAAATGTATAATATGCATAATAGGCTTACATTTACAAATCCAAGAACCACACTCCTACAATTTCACAATTTGTAATAATAATATTTTGAAATTAGTTTACACATTTCTTAGAATATTCCAGGCAGTATCCCTCTTGAAATGTAATCAATATTTACTCATCCATCCATCCTTGGATTCGACTCACCTCTTTTTTTCTTGTCTTCTTCTGTTCTCTCTCTCTCTCTCTCTCTCTCTTTATCGCTCTTCATCTCCTCTTTCCTTTCTTGATTCATATTCACATACTATAACCCTTTGCTTATAAATACAACTGAATTATTACGCTGTCTGAAATTGGTGGAAGAACAGAATCAGCTACTATTATACAGTGCTCGTCTAAAGTGCGTTCCCCCCTACTAATACCTGGTATATCGCAACGAAATTTGGAGGGCTTGAATAGGAGATAAAACCCACTTTTGCATGGAAAAATCACTGCTAAAAGTTTCAAAATGGCGGCTGAGCGCCATCTTCAAATTTTTTTTTTCAGAACACCCCGTATAATATTTCATTTTCGAAATCTGCTCATAATCTTCAACAGTTTTCTCCAATACTCTTTACTCCTAAATTCAATTGTTTTCGAAATATTAACGTTTGAAAAGTGACATTTTGGTTATTTCAAACCCAACCAAAAACACTAGTAATGCTTTCAATCAAGTTTGCATTGGAAAAAATCGTTTACTGTCAAACTGAACTGCTAACCGTCAAATAGTTCGTTGAGCGCCTAAATCCTTTTATGAAAAGTGTGATCATGGCTTGTAGTTTAGACGATGAATGTTTGGTCGGGGATTTTGAGCAATCGCGTTGTAGGACCGATTTTCATCAGAGGCAATCTTACAGGAGTTCTTTACAGAAATCTTTTAGAAACTGAAATTGAACCTTGACTAACACAAATTGTATTAAACAATCAGGAAGAGTTTGAAAATCGTGAAATCATATTTCAGCAGGATGGAGCACTTCCCCATTTCGATCGCATGGCTAGAGAGTTCATCGATACAAACTTTCCTGGGCGATGGATAGGTCGCAGGGGAAGTACAGAATGGTCACCAAGATCTCCAAATCTTACACCTCTAGATTTTTTCCTTTGGGGGTATCTGAAGTCAAAAATCTACGTCGCTGAATGCAAAACAATAGAAGAGTTGGAACGCAGAATAATAGATACATGTGATGAAATAGATGAACAGACTTTCATCAACGTGAGAGAAGCTATTTATAATAGGGCACTTTATTGTCAAGATTTAGGAGGGGGCCACATTGAACACTTGATAAAATAATTGTTGGGGTTAAATGAAAGTGTTATTCAAAAATAAATTATAATTGTTCAGCTAACTAATTTGTTTTGGTTGTGAATTTACAGAACACATTCGTAGGCTTCGAGATTTTCCGGTAAGCGGTACTGTTTATCCTTGATAAACTCTCTTTACGCCTTTTATCAGTCGAATTCATTGAGAGATTCAAATACAAATTAATAATAACGTTTAGTTAGCAAAATGTTTTACCGGAAGTGGCCAAAATCCATACTTCATTTTAAACCGGAATGTCACTTTTCAAACGTTAATGTTTCGAAAACAATGTAGTTTAGGAGAAAAGTGTACTGGAGAAAACTGTTGAGAATTATGAGCAGATTTCAAAAATGGAATAATATACGGGGTGTTCTACTTAAAAAAATTATTGAAGATGGCGCTCAGCCGCCATTTTAGAACTTTTAGCTGTGATTATTTCATGAAACAGTAGGTTTTTATTTCCTATTTGAGCCATCCAAATTTCGTTGCGATATACTAGGTGGTTAAAAAATTAGTAGGGGGGGGAATGGTATGAACCAAATTGCCTTTTATTAGCCATATTTCTTATCCTCAAAAATTAATTTCTGAGTATGGATTATATCTCAGTAACATTGTTTATTTACTAATTTATACAGTGTCCGGCATAAGGTTCGCACATATAGAAAACTTTTTTATTATTGATTTCTCAAAAAAATCATTCATGATAAAGACCTCTGCTTCATCCCAAACCTGAAATGCAAACACCCTATACGACTCTATACGAGGGAGATAGGAAAGCATGCTTTGTTTTCAAATTAATATGACCCCATCACTTTATTTCTCACGGTAGAATTCAAATTCATGGCCACCTATGACCAATTTCATAGCCACATATGACCAATTTCATATTTAAACTTTTGTCCCAGTTTTTCTTCCCAAAAAAGGAATGTTTTCTCATTTCTCCCTCCCCTCGGAAAATCACATTAATTGAATTATGTGACGGAATTTCACAAAATCTTGCTGCAAATAGTAAATGAAACTGAATTGTCTTCAAGGTATGATGCCAGAATGAAAATGAATTTATTTTCACACTACGAATAACATGTTTTAAGAAAATCAGGAATTGTAATATATGACAATTTTGTATAGTTTTTTTTCAAGCTGGACATCAGAATGCATCTTCAATATTTCATTGAATTTTTTGCAGCATTCAACGTACAAAATGAAGGTTTTGATCCACTCGAAAAAATTATTCACGTATTATTTATGAATTTTGAAATATCCTAAGTTGTTACATTCGACTTCGCTAGCAATGCCCAGCTTCCATAGTTTTGTTCTTTGAATTTTACTGTTAATTATTGAGATACAGAACATTTGCCGATCACAGTTGGCTTTGGAAACAAATTCATTTCTAATTGTAAACAAACCATTTTTGACGCATCAAGAATAACTCACAAATCTGTAGAGTAATTTCAGTGGGTTTTCAATTCAATCATGGCTGCTCGACTGAGTACACAGGAGAAAGTGGAGATTGTGATGATACAAAGTGACAATTATTATACTTGTAGAGACACTGCCAATATTTTTAATGAAAGATATCCAGGTAAAAACGTTCATAATTCGACAATTACAAGAATTTTGAAAACATTCAGGGAATCTGGATCGGTTTCGAAAAAATACAAAGTGACACATAAACGACCGATAACTGAAAATGAAGAAACTGTTATGAATATTATGCTGACTACGATTGAAAATCCAAGAATGTCATTATCGCAAAGAGGAAAAAATCTTGGTATATCCGCTCGATCAATGAGAAGAGTTCTAGGTGATAATAAATTCAAACCGTATAAACCAAAAGTCATACACACTTTGAAACCGAGAGATCATGATAATCGTTTGAATTTCTGTTTCTGGTTTCAGTATATGATGGAAGATAATAGATGGTTTTCGAAAAAAAATATTTACAGTGACGAGTCAACCTTCACATCAAATAAGGTAGTCAGCTCCCAGAATTGCAGGCTACCAGAATTGCAGGTGGTGGGCAGATAATAATCCCCATTTTAGGCTACAATGTAGAGACCAATATCACTTCGAAGTTAACGTCTGGTGCGGAATTCTTAATGACATTATTGTTGGAACAGTATTTTTCAGACAACCACTGAATTCTGCAAGATACTTAAGAATGCTGCAGACGTTTCTCTCCGATTATTTAGATGATATTTCTCTGGACATGAGAGCTGGAATGTATTTTCATTCTACACTAGAAGCGAGAAGGTGGTTAAACGGAACATTTTCAAATCGATGGATTGGAAGATATTCCAATAACGCTTGGCCCGCCCGGTCACCGGACCTCACTCCTTAGGAATTTTTCTAATGGGGACATCTCAAACAGAAGGTATATTCAAGAAGACTATTTTAAAATATACGTCATTTGGAAATACTATCAGGGATTGTATTCGGGGAATAGCTTCCCAGATACTAAGAAATGTTCATGATGCAATGCACCGCCGTTCTATGCAGTGTATTGATAATGGAGGACTCCAGTAGAATAAAGCATAGGACATATTTGTTTCAAAAAATGTTATTTTTATTGTTAAAATAAATTAATTGGCATTCTGGCCTCATACCTTGGAGACAATTTAGTTTTATTTACTATTTGCAGTAAGATTTTGTGAAATTCCGTCACATAATTCAATTAATGTGATTTTCCGATGGGAGGGAGAAATGAAAAAACATTCAGAGAGTGATATCATCATATATAACAATTTACCATTCGTCTAGCATAATATTCCTTATGTTGTACAGGGCGATGAGGAAAAAATGGGAAACAAAGTTGAACTATGAAATAGGTCATAGGTGGCTATGATTCAAATTTCTGGATCAACATTCGATTTTGAACAATGTTTCCCCATGAATTTGAATTCTACCGTGAGAAATAAAGTGATGAGATCATATTATTTTGAAAACATGCCCTTCTATCTCCCTCGTATAGGGTCGAATAAAACTCAATTTTGGTGTTTGCATTTCAGGTTTGAGATGAAGCAGAGGTTTTAATCACAAATTATTTTTTTGGAGAAATTAATAATAAACAAGTTTTCCATATGCTGCGAACTTTATGCCGGACACTGTTTATATGAATCTATTATTAATCTGAAATATTCAGTTACAATTCGTACATATCCGACTTATGAAAAGCTATTTACCACATTGAAATATATATTGTTTTTTCACAGGTTGGGTATATGATGATAGAGGTTGTAGAACGCCTGACAGAGGAGTCGGCAACTGCATACGTATAAAACAATGCGCATCAATGGTAAACTTTCTGATCAATTTGAAAAGACCTATTTCCCAAAGAGTCAGAAACCAACTTAACGATTACTTATGTAATTACAAGGACAATTCCATTTACGTCTGTTGTCCTGAAGATCCCATCACGATCGTTGGTGTTAATCAAAACCCTAACCCCACGCCTACGCCACTTCAACCAATTGACGAACAGATGCCGCCAGATGTCACTGGGCACAAGAATTTGAATTTATTGTCAGAAGAGTGTGGCTGGGCAGAATCTGATAACAAAATACGCAACGGAAAAAATGCCCGTTTGAAGGAATTTCCATGGATGGTTCTTTTATCTTATAAGACAGGTGAGACCAATGAAATGGTTCGTCGAATGTTGAAATTTAATCAGGTAAAAATATATAAATGCCCCAAATTTTGATAGAGAATCAAATATAATTGAACAAATTGCCATCAACAACGGTTATAATAAAACCAGATGTATAATGTCCTTTCCAAAAAAATGAAATATGAAAGCTTTACAAGAAGTGTTTTCTACTCCCAAAAATAATTCTAAGGTTATTAACATATTTCGGCCATCCGAAAAATTGTAAATTCATTAGATTGCTGTTACTAGTGTTTGTGCTCGGTTTTAAATCTAATATTTTTCAGGCTTATAATATCATCACATGTGAAAATTTAGCCAAGATAGGTCTCCCAAGTTCATATTAGCAACCTTTTCATTTTTGATGAAATAATCGATTTTGATTGCACATGATATGCCACTCTGAATATTCTGGTCGGCTAAGTATTTTTAACATTCAGGTTAAAATCTAAGACGTCTGATAATGACAGGCTTTCAAAATAGTCCTTTGAGTAATTAGTATTGAAATCACCACAAAAAATAACCTAATCGAATTCCTTTTCACTGAATTCCAATGCGGTCGAAAGTCTGTTTATAAAGATTTCTATGGCACGCTTTGGTGGTCGGTATATAGTAAAAACACATATCTTCATGTTATCTAATTTTATCCGTATGGCACAACATTCAAAGTGCATTTTTCCGGACAGTTCATTGATGAAGTTAATAACTTTCAAAAGAAATGCTTTGATGAATGAACATCATAACGCCACCATGAACATGGCGTTGGAGAAATATGATGCTAACATACAATCGGCAAATTTAATTGTATTTACATTTAGTTCAGAAAACCATGATTCAGATATACAGAAAATGTTTGGGCGTTCTCTGAACAAAATAACTTCTAATTCGTTAGTCTTTTTTTAAATTGATTGAGTAGTCTACTCGACAAGTTGAAAATGGTCTAAAATAGAGATACTGCTCTGAAAACTATGCGTGATAGCTCATTGGATCCGGAATAACGCCTAGAGAAATGTGCCAAAAGCGTGTATTAGCACATAAAAAATTGCAAAAGTTATAAGCAATTAAAGATGAAAAAAAAAATGCTATTTTGTTTTTTGCCAATATTTCATAAACTATCGATATTTAAAATTTCATAAAAATATTGTGAAAGAAGAAGAAATTTCCAATAAAAAACTTCCAGCTGCCGGAACTCTATCTCCATTATTTATAATTTTAATTTAACGCTGAAAATGGGTCTCCGAGCGACACTTTTAGGTTGCGCGCGCGGCGTCAAAAGCGAGTACAACATAATAATTAATTTATTTAAGGTATTACATATTTTGTTTTTTTTTGAAAAAATTTTGGTGTATTCGGAACACTATAAGTGATTCATTCCCGTTGGAAGTTTGACTTAAAGTTAATTTTTCAACAAGTTAAAAGATTGTTAACTAACAAAATTTTCTCGAACTTCTGTCTTAATTGTAAATTTTTTTTTTTTTAAATAATTGTCGTAAAAATGTTTCGCTCTGTAGAGCCTTTCTTATACACATACTCAACAAGATCACGCCATAAAAGTTAGAAAAATAATCATATTTTTTTTTTTTCTTAACAAAAAAAAAAAGTAATGTTGTTTTTTTATTGATAAAGATATAAATTGATTTGCAAAAAAAAATCCCGCCATTCGTTGATAAATTTTTTATAAAAAAATTGATTATTTCAATATTTTTGAAATTTTTTTTTACAACTTCATTTAGTTACAAATATTATGATTTTTGAATAAAAAAAATCCTTAATGACAATTTTTAATTGTTTATAATAGTTTTTTTTATATTTCTATCGTTTAAATAGTTAGTTAAGAAATTATTTTTTCTCTAAAAATCATAATTGACAGTCCTTTATGAAGAAACAAAACAAATTTTTTTTTATCAACAATTCCATTGTTCATTAACTTACCAATTTGTTATAAACAAATTTTTAACATTAATAATTTTTTTTCTGCAACTCCTGAAATTTACAAAAACAACCATATATAACAAAGTATAGAAAACATTTTTTTCCAATTTTTTATTGTAATTTGGTAATTGGAATTGGGAAAAATTGGAAAAAAAATTATTTCTATACTTTGTTATATATGGTTATTTTAATAAATTTTAGGAGTTTCAGAAAAAAAATCTAACAGAGTTGAAAATTTGTTTATAACAAATTGTAAGTTAATAAAATGGAATTGTTGATAAATTTTTTTTTTCGTTACTTTATAGAGGACTGTCAATTATGATTTTTAGAAAAAAAATAATTCAACTAATTATTTAAACAATATAAATATGATAAAAACGATTATAAACAATTAAAAATTGTTATTGAGAAAAATAATTTTTTTCAAAAATCATTATATTTGTAATATAAGGAAGTTGTAAATAAAATTTCTTCAAAAATATTAAAATAATCAATTTGTTTAAAAAAAATTATCAACAAATGGCGAGAAATTTTTTTGCAAATCAATTCATATCTTGTATATAAAAAACGATAATACGATGATTGGAGAAAAAACATTTTTTAAAATTTTTTTTTTTTTTTAAAAAAAATTAAAAAATATGAATATTTTTCCAACTTTTATGACGTGATCTTGTTGAGTATGTATATAAGAAAGGCTCTACGAAGCTAAACATTTTTACGACAATTATTTAAACACTTTTTTTCATTTAAATTAAGACAGAAGTTCGAGAAAACTTTTGTTAGTCAACAATCGTTTAACTTGTTGAAAAATCAACTTTTGTAAAATTCCCAACGGGAATAAATTATTTATAGTGTTCCAGATACACCATATTAAAAAAAAAATATATTTAAACTTAAATAATTAATTAGTGTGTCGTACTCGCTTTTGACGCCGCGCGCGCAACCTAAAAATGTCGCTCGGAGACCCATTTTCAGCGTTAAATTAAAATTATAAATAATGGAGATAGAGTTTCTTCTTCTTTCAGAATCTTTTTTGAAATCACTAAAATATCAATAGTTTATGAAATATTGGCAAAAAACGAAATGCCCTTTTTTTTTCAGCTTCAATTATTTATAACTTTTGCAATTTTGTATGTGCTAATACACCCTTTTGGCACATTTTTCTAGGCGTTATTCCGGATCCAATGAGCTATCACACATAATTTTAAGAGCAGTATCTCTATTTTAGACCATTTTCAACTTGTCGAGTAGACTAGAGAGTTAACATGTATAATTCTTAAATTATATTTCTCACACTTTTATGGCTTGAAATGGTCGTTGTTCATATGTTTCCGAACTTTAGGAGTAGTTCCGAAATGTGAACCGTTTTATGAGAACTCGGGAGAGTACGAAAGTTTATACAAAACATCTCGGTTTGCATTTGCCTACATACAGCCAAAGTTTCCCTCTAAGTCCATATTTTCATCCGTTCTGCTCCTCCCTACTATTTGTTAGTTTTTCCTTTCAGTTCCATATCTCCGTCTCCATTCAGTAGTGTGTTCTTATCTCTAGTTTGTTTGAATCTGCCTATTTGTTTGTTATTTTCATGTGGGATTGGTTTTTTGTGTTGGCGATCTCTTTTGTGTTATTTCGACTACCGTGTCCGATAATAGGTTCGAATTGTTTAATCACAGGTTGACATTTGTTTGTTTGAGATCGCTTATTTCTTGTTTAATTTTTAAATTTCAGCCAGTAATGTGGCTATTTGTTTAGTTAAAATTTCACCCAGAATTGTTTTAAATTGTTAAGTCATGATGACATCCTGATTAGTTTCCACGTCCTCGCTGTGATCTATTTTCCTTGACGAAGGTGTCATTATAAAACGTTATTGAATGTCCTGAATATTCACGTATTTCACTGGAACTGTGTGACACACGTCCGCATTTGACCGTTATCTCAACCGTAATCGATTTTTTATACATTTTTATGAAAAAAATAAGTTTTTGAGCTTTGAAACAGGTATTTGCTTTATTAGCTCAGTCCACCGAATTTCTGTGGTTCTAGATCTCTAACATAACTAATGAAATTTCAGAAAGGTAGGATATCCATAAGGTAATTTTAAGTATTTGAATTGTAATGAAAAACGAATCGAAATTTAACGTAATTTTGAACTGTACCTTGACTTAAATGAATTATTGAAAATTCAAATTGACTAAAAAAACTCAGGTGGCAATACCTGCCTGTAAAATTGAAACAATAGAATCGATGTTACTTTTATCAGATTTCGAACTCGACCCTATGGTTTTTATTCCTTGCTATTCCAAGTTTTCCATCTGGCGACCAACTATGAAAAATTACTGGCCCCATCAATACAGTATTCAGTCTGGTCATTATAGGTCTTAAATATGTATACGATATATGATTGACAATTATTTCCTAAGACACGGAATACTTTCATTGGTCAAACAAATACAAAAATTTTATAATAAAAACGACCCAGTGGGGAAAAATGGCTCCCTCGCTCATCTAATCTCTTATTCATAACAATAATTTTTTTCATCCAACTTTTTCCTCAGGAAGATCGTTTCTGAACAATCATTTGTATACCTCAAATGGCATTTCCCGACGATAAATTAACTTGTTCTCTCATTTCTACCAGTGTACCTAATTGAACTATTTGTGAATTATTTTCTCCGTTTTTACCGTACTAACCGACCACCTGTTTTGGTAATACCATTTCAGACTTCTTGCATCTCTGACCGGAAATATTCTTGTAAATAGCCCAGTTTAGTGAAAATAATTTGGTGAAATACGTTTCTTTTGTTTGCTCTACTTTCCATACCTTTCTATTATTATTATATTTGACTTGGTTGTTAGATCGACTGAGTTGCTTTGAACATCCACTAAGAAGTATACAAGGAAATGGTTCTGAAATGTTATATAAGGAAATTTAAATCTAGATTACATGAGAAACCACATTTGCATATATGTACCACCATACCCATTTTCCAAATCCAGTGCTTCCCCTTTCGCCATCTAAACATATTAGGAGCACTAGAAATAATAATGACTTGGCAGATAAAAAGTAACAAGGTTCTTGTAAAGGAAATATTAATACTGGATGGTGGTCTATGCGGAAATGGTTCTTCGTATAATCCAGATTGAACTTCTAAAAGGTGACTCGTTTCATCTTAGATAAAATTTCGGTGGATCTCTTTCAATAAGAATTCGAGTAAACTCCAGATCTGTTATATAAAGGAATGTTGTCTTTAGTGTTAAATTTTTTTTTGATAATGTAACGTAAATAAACTTAACTTGGTTTAACTAATTTATTTAACACTTAATCTACAACTTAATTTATATTACTACGCCACTGAATAGCTCGATCGTATGGGCTCGTTCAGACTGTCCTACTCCACTTGAGGTTTTCCTATTTATCTCCGATACAGCATTCTCGATGTTTCGAATTCGGACGGTTGGCGACGGCATGTTCCAATTGTTTCCAATATTGACCGTTGTTTTCCGCGGAAGAGCGCACTGGATGGTTCTCGAATATCTCCGGGGATGATCTCATCGCTGTCGATGGCAACACGTGAGGCGACAGGTCCGGCCTAGGTTCGTTACATTGCCCCCTTCTTAAAGACATTTCGTCCCGAAATTTCATCCTTGGAGTGTGACGATATCTGCATGACTCTCATATCTGCACCGTGAAGTTCGATGGAAGTAACACTCCACGGTCTTCATGATCGGTCGTGGGAAAAGGGTTACAGCAAACCAAAATCTTGACGCCGCTGGATCTGAATATCGCCTCCAGCATACTTCTTATGACTCTCCAGTCCAACCCATCAATACCACAGGACAATTTTGGAATTGCTAGATCCACAGATTCTGGTCCACCATAGTATCTCTTAGTTTGGTGAGACTCTTCCAGGCATCTTCATAGGACGGTTTATCTTGGGAATGCCTCTTGGTAACTAGGTAGTAGATGTTTCTCTGGCCTTTCTTCAACTGTAGCACCCACCAACTTCTGGATTCTGCTCCCGCAGTGTTTGGAGTTGACCAAATTCTTGGAGAACACTACGGCGAGGCCCCTGACATTTGAAGATCTTCTGCCACAGTGCGCTAGTGCGTAGTCAGCAGGCACCCGAAAAGGTCTCGTGACTCCTCTCTAGTAACCCCATGTAGAACTTTCTGCCCGTTTGAATACAAGGACATAAACTTCTCGAACGTCATATCATCCTCCGGTGGCTTGAGGGTGCGAACTTGGTCATGGTTTCCAGCGTATGGGGCCAACCTGTTGAAATGGACGACCCTTGGTTTCCCTCGGGTGGCTTATGGATTCGGTACACAAGGTCGTTTATCCTTTTCACAATTTTATACGGGCCTTCCAATGAGTTCCGCAACTTTGGTGATAGTCCACGACGACGTTTGGGGTTGTACAGCCAAACCAGGTCATCAACCTTAAATCCTCCAGCGTCGGCCTTGATGTCAAGGTCTTCTTCATTTTATCGCTGGCACTCTGATGTTCAACCGACTGTTCGTGGATGTCGTCCATTCTCTGCCGAAGTTTGCTGACGTAGTCCTCTCCCGCAGTGTCTTGTCCTGGCGGTATCCCAAACTTCAGGTCACAAGGCAGTCGCAGTTCTCGGCCCATTATAATACCAGCAGGAGTTTGACCGGTTGACTCGTGTACTGCGGATCGATAGGCCATCAGGAACAAATGAAGATACTGGTCCCAGTCTCTTTGATGGTCAGAGACAACCTTGGACAAGTGGCGGTTGATCGTCCTGTTCATCCGTTCCACCATTCCATCGGACTGCGGATGTAGGGCCGTGGTTCTTGTCTTGGGATGTTCAGCAGTAGACATATTTCTTGGAAAAGGTTGATTCTGAAATTTCTGCCTTGATCCGAGTGCAGCTCCATTGGAATACCGAATCGACATATCCATTCTTTCACCAAGACGTCGGCGACGGTGATGGCTTCCTGGTTGGGCAGGGCATAGGCTTCCGCCCACTTACTGAAGTAGTCCATTGCCACAAGGATGTATTTATTCCCGTGGTCGGATACGGGAAACGGGCCGGCGATGTCAATGGCGATTCTCTCTGAACGGGCTGCCTACGTTGTACTGACGCATCGGGGCCTTGGGGCGTATTCGAGGTCCATTGTTAGCAGGCATACAGCGCACTTCCTGCACCAGTCCTGGACGTCAGCTTGACAATTTGCCCAGTAAAACCGTTGCCTCACTTTCTGCAGGGTCTTCGTCACTCCCAGATGTCCTCCGGCGACTCCATCATGGATTTCCCTCAGCCCTTCCTCTCTTCTGTTCCTCGGGAACAATTATTTGGCGTCTGTCTTCCCACCAATATCGGCCTCCAACACACGTTTCAGGATCCCATTGTCCAGAATAAGAGAGTTCCATTGTGCCCAATAGGACTTAACAGCCGGCGAGTAACCTGCGACTTCCTGCCATGATGGTCTTCGATTGCCCTTCTTCCAGCTGACGACTAAGCCAAGGTCGGGGTCTCTCTCTGGTCTTTCTGGATCTTGCTGTCATTCCAGTTGTCATCCATTGCCGCGGTTCTACAAAGTGTTGCTTTTCTCTTCTCGTCGGCAATGTGAGCAATCATCTGGACATGGTCTTCGCGACAAGGCATCTGCATTCTTATGGCTAGTTCCGGCTCGATGTTCGATCTCGAAATCGAATTCTTGGAGTCTCTCGATCCAACGTGCTACTTGACCCTCAGGATTTTTGAACTGTAAGAGCCATTTGAGAGCTGCATGGTCAGTTCTCAACAGGAATCTTCTTCCATACACGTACTTGTAGAAGTGCTCCACTCCCTTTACAACAGCTAACAGCTCTCGCCTGGTGACACAGTAATTGCGCTCTGGTTTGCTGAGCGTCTTGCTGAAATAACCAATGACCTTCTCCTGCCCCTCCTGGATCTGAGATAGGACAGCTCCAAGTCCCACGTTGCTGGCGTCCGTATCCAAAATGAACTTCCCGTTGGGTAAGGGATAGCTCAGAACAGGTGCGTTAATCAAAGCTCCCTTCAGCTTCCTGAACGAGTCTTGGCATTCTTCGGACCACTGGAACTTTGTTTGACCTTCCGTGAGCCTGGTCAGTGGTTTAGCGATGTTTGCAAACCCCAGCACATATCGGCGATAGTATGTGCACAAACCAAGGAAACTTCGAAGTTGGTGAATGTCTTTTGGGATGGGCCAATCCTTAACAGCTTTGATCTTCTGGTCATCCACTGCTACTCCTTCCCAGAGACAACGTGGCCGAGGTATCGTACTTTTTTGGAACAGGTGGCATTTCTTAGGGCTCAGCTTCAATCCGGAGTTCCTCAATCGCAGGAATACTTCCTCCAAGTTTTTCACGTGGTCCTCGAACGATCTGCCGACCACAATTATGTCGTCGAGATACACTAGACACGTGTTCCATGAGAGTCCCTTCAGTACTGTTTCCATCAATCTTTCGGAATGGCGGGAGCATTACAGAGCCCGAATGGCATAACGGTGAACTGCCACAATCCTGAGCCGATGGTAAAGCAGTCTTTTCTCGATCTTCCTGAGCGAGTTCTACTTGCCAGTATCCACTCTTCAGATCAAGGGTCGAGAAAATCGTGGAACCAGCCAACGTGTCTAGGTGTCATCTATTCTCGGGAGGGTAACTGTCCTTCTTCGTGACATTATTAAGTTGGCGATAGTCTACACAAAAGCGTGTCGATCCATCCTTTTTCTTCACCAGTACGACTGGAGAGGACCAGGGACTGTCAGACGGTTCGATAACTCCTTCTTTTCCCATATCGCTGACTATTTTGTCAGCCTCTGCCTTCTTGGCAAGAGGAAGTCTTCTTGCTGATTGCCGGATCGGTCGGGCACCCCCAGTATCAATCTTGTGCTGACCACATTAGTTCGACCCCTTTCCTTGTCCGGTATCGAAGATGTCTTGGTACTTTTGACTAAATCTCTTAGTTTGGGCTGTTGAGCTGGTTTTATGTCTTTGGAAGAGATGGCAACCAATTTCTTAGTTCTGTGGGCAAGTTGTTGGGTTGGCTAATCGTACCTCGTACGCCCGGATCACGGATGAAACTGACGAGCAGTGCCCCAAAATTGTTCCTTTCTTCAAGGTCACTGGGAAATAATTGACATTCATGACCCTTACCGGCACAAAATTTGTCAGCACGCAACAAGGTCTTCCCTAGTGCAATCCTCGTCCAATTTTCTCATCATGAAGTTTGGGCTCGAACATCACACGTCTCCACTGCTCGCACTCCCGTCCAGGCGAGCCTCCAGAATGGTTTCAGCCCTCTCAGGTACGCTTACATCTTCAGCCAACAGCACACGGATCAACTCTTCACTTCTCCCATGAAGTACCAGCTCTCTCCGTTGACAAAGTAGGGACGCCATCTTTGAAATCCAATTCAAACCCTCTGGAATTCATGATGTCCATTCCGATGATTGCATCGTCTTCGATGTCCGCTACGAGTGCCTGATGTTTCACCTTTAGTGCTGCCCAAAATTATTTCAATCGGTAGCTCGCCATACAGTAGCTGGCTCCCGTTGCTGTGCGTAGCTTCCAAGTTGTCGGTTCAATTCGTTCCGGTGTTCTGGCAAAGGAAGGTCCGAGAATTGTCCTAGTCGCACCTGTATCTAGCAGCATGGTGCAAGGCTTCGTTATTGATGAGACCGTCTACGAAAACACCTCTGTTCTGTCGTTTCAGGATAGCGACATATGCGTTGTTAACCGGGCTTGTGGACACAGGCCGACGATTGCCCCTTCTCGTCGACCTTCTTCAGTTTTCCTGCATCGGAGTCGATGAATGTTGGACATTTGCTACGCACATGTCCAATTTTGCCACAATTCCAGCATCTTATCTGTCTTTTCTCAGGCAAAACTTCTTTAATCACTTTCCTTATGGCAGCTTCCCAATTAGCAGGCTCCTGTGAGTCTTCCTCAATCATTCGGACTTTACTCTGGCTTTTGCAAGATTGTTTCGCTGCCTCGAATTCCAAAGCGCGTGCCAGTGCGTCTACGAGATGTGTTGACGAGCTTAGTGTCAGCGCTTGTCTTGTTTCTGGTCACGGAGTCCATCCAAGAATGCCTGAACCTCTAATCAGTTCCATTACATTTTCCGGTGTGGCTGTATATGCGAGAGGAACGAAGGGTGCAATGTCAGCTTCGAATTCTTGTAAGGATTCGCCCGCTTTCTTGCAGCGATTTTTTCAGTTGGGAGTGGTATACGTGTTCCAAATGGGCGTGGCCATATCGTAATTCAAGATGTTTAATCAGCTGATCATAGTCCTCCTGTTCTTGGGCGGTGAGAGTTTGTAGAATATTTGTCGCTTTCTCCACGTAATGCAAGTGTCAGTGCTACAGCTCTTTCCCCTGCATTCCATCCGTTTGCTTTGGCTGCTGCTTCAAACTGCCGGCGGTAATTTGCCCATGGAGTTTTTCCGTCGAACTGAGGCGGCTTCATGGAAAGCTTCCCTATTTCTGAATTGATCTTGACATCTTTTATTCCCTCTTGAACTTTATCCAAGTTCAAACTCAAGTCCAGCATTGCATTTTCGTTAACCATCTCTGTGGAGGGCGCACTATTAATTCGTTTTTCCAGCTTACTGATTGTTTCCTTTATTTTGTCCATTTCTGCCTCGACCCCATCTTTGATTTTATCTACCTCCGTGTTCATTTGCTCCCTAATTTTATCTATCTCTGTCTCAACGGTTCCCATTCTTTCTTCTAGAAAATTAGCCACACCACACAATTCTTTTTTAGACCTTCTGTGTTTTCCAGGAACTTCTCTTCCAGGCTTCTTGAATTTTCTAGAAGCTTCTTCCAGATTTCTAGAATTTTCTTCAAGCTTTCTTCCAGATTTCTAGCATTTTCTTCCAGGCTTCTTGAATTTTCTAGAAGCTTCTCTTCCAGATTTCTAGAATTTTCTTGAAGCTTCTCTTCCAGATTTCTAGCATTTTCTTCCAGGCTTCTTGAATTTTCTAGAAGTTCTTCCAGATTTCTAGAATTTTCTTGAAGCTTCTCTTCCAGATTTCTAGCATTTTCTTCCAGACTTTGAATTTTCTAGAAGCTTTCTCCAGATTTCTAGAAAGCTTCTCTTCCAGATTTATAGAATTTTCCTGAAGCTTCTCTTCCAGATTTCTAGAATTTTGTTGCAGTTCTTCTTTCACGGATTTAGTAGTTTCTTCGAGTTTATTCCATTACCAAACTTAAATCACCTCCGGAACTTCGAATAAAAATGTTTCGGGTCCTCACCTTCTTGTATAAGTCCTTCTGCAAGTCTTTCCTGAGTACTTGCTTTTACCCGTTGTTTCCAGTTCCCTTTCCTCCAATTCCTGTTTCAATTCCCTACCTTCAAGTCCGCAAGGCGCACTTTTCTTGAACACATTTTGTCTTTGACGAGGTATCAGTCTGTTTCACACGAAAAAGTTTATCAGTTTGTTAAAAAATTCACTTCGCGAATTCTTTCCACGGGCCACCAGTCTATTGTCTGTTTCACGCGAAGAGTGTATCAGTTTATATTCCCACGCACAATTGTCCACTTCATGCGAAAACCGGGCCACTGTCTATTTTCTGTTTCACGCGAACAGTGTATCAGTTTATATTCCCACGCACAATTGTCCACTTCGCGAAAACCGGGCCAAATTGTCTATTTTGGGCGTACAAAAGGTCTATCAATTTATTTTCTGACTATCCACTCCACGATCACTTGTTTATTTTCAAAATCTCACTTCCGACACCAATTGTAACGTAAATAAACTTAACTTGGTTTAACTAATTTATTTAACACTTAATCTACAACTTAATTTATATTACTACGCCACTGAATAGCTCGATCGTATGGGCTCGTTCAGACTGTCCTACTCCACTTGAGGTTTTCCTATTTATCTCCGATACAGCATTCTCGATGTTTCGAATTCGGACGGTTGGCGACGGCATGTTCCAATTGTTTCCAATATTGACCGTTGTTTTCCGCGGAAGAGCGCACTGGATGGTTCTCGAATATCTCCGGGGATGATCTCATCGCTGTCGATGGCAACACGTGAGGCGACAGGTCCGGCCTAGGTTCGTTACAATAAGGTGTGGCAAGTGTAAAACGAGATGATAATACCTTTATTGAATCTTATCAAAATAATTCTAACAACTTAGGAAACTTTGCCTAGGAAAGGAAGTGAAGTGAATGAGGAATGTCTGAATCTACCGGAAAGAGAAGAAATATGAGAGCGGTTTGAAGATTTGTTCATATGTCGGTGGTAAAGCCTGTTCAGAAGGTGTGGAGAATAGCAGTTGTTGAAAGCTATTTGTTTGATGATATTAAGCTCCTTATTGAAAGCTATTTGTTTGATGATATTGAGCTCCTTATTGAAAGCTATTTGTTTGATGATATAAGCTCCTTATTGAAATTTTCATATTACATCGGAATAGTGGAAAGTCTGTTAAGTAGACATGTTTGTGAACATTAGGGTGGCAACTCTGGTAGATGGGATAACCATATCTGGATGGGTATGGTTCCTATAAATGGAAAAATCAAATTTCTTGTAGGATTTGTTGATAAGTGAATCCAGGAACGCTAGGGAATTATTGTTCTCTAATTCCATGGTGAATTTGACAGAAAGGTGTATGGAGTTGGGAAAGTTTGAAAGTAAGTTAGGGAGCTGTTGATGTACTTTCAGAGGTTCGAAACATGTACCTCCCCTGATTAAGAGGAAAATAAACATTGTGGGGTACGACTAAGATTTTGCACTCTTGAAAATTGTTCTGTGAATGTCACAACAGCTGGATTTTTCGGTGAATCTAAATTAAAGTTTTGTGCTAATCTAAAAGAAAGCAACGCTTTGCCATTGATACTCTCATTCCCATTGTTTTTTTTTTGCAGTAAATGGCCCAAAATTCATGTGTGGTGGTACTATCATAAACGAAAAGTATGTTCTCACAGCAGCTCATTGTATCGTCAATACCAGCTTTCCACTGATGTGAGTATAGAAACATATATTATTTGAAGCTGTTGTAAAAATTGCATTACCCTATTTTTGCTACCTTTCCTAATTTGTTCAATCGAAATACAAACAAGCATGATTTTTATCACAAAAGAAAAAAATATTTACGGAGTTATTTTTCCAAAAATATGATTGCTTTTTTTGAGATATTAATAACTTGTTGATGAAAATGGGTTTGAAATGATATGAAAGGTATTTATTCATTGACAGCTCAAAACGTAGCCTAAAATGCATTCTGTTCCATTACAGAAATGAATACGCTGGGGCACATATTGCTCACAGTACAAAGCACAGTATCCTCAGTCCACACATAAGAGAAGAGCTTTGAAGCGATGTTTTTTAGTACTCAATGATCAATTCAAAATCGTAATGATTTTTTTCTGTTTTGTACGTAGATATCTGAAACTCAAAACCTAGAGCTGATGAAAAAAATCTACTTATATATTTGAAATGAGCATATCATATGTAATCAGCAACAGCACAACATTTCCGGGCAACAGATGTTCTGTAAACTAGTGTTATGTATGTACATAATACCCCAAATACGAGGTAGCTGCTGTGAACCGCTGAGGAGATCCGTCGACCGTCTTCCTTTTCCATTTTCAGATTAATTCTGAGCCTCCATTATGTTGTAGTGACATAAGAACTACACATGTGTGCTATATTTCAACAGAATCGGTTCACAGATGTAAAATCAATAAATCATCGCCTATTTTTCTAGCCCACTCACATGGGGACATGTGAAACTAAACATAAACTTGTAAAAAGAAAAGTCATCACCCTCTCCTGCTGTGAGTTGGACATACCCCACCTGGATGTTAAACTCCATCTATTCTGAATATGACACACTTTCCGTACGAAATTCATTTCATATTTGCAATAAGAGACAGAAGTCTGTGACATATCGATAGCCAGCTATATTTCATCAAAAATTGAAAATGTTTCATTCCTCATGACTGCTGACTACAAATACCTATACAATAGGTATATGTGTATATTTTTGATTATTCATATTTTCCAAATAATCAATGAATCCTCTTGAGGTATCAGTTTTTGATTGATTTTGTTTCCTACTGATGAATCTCCACACCCCATTCCTAAAGAACCACATTTTGGAGTGTTAATAAAAATCCAGGAAAATCTTGAAAATACTATTTTTTTATTGGTGCCCCTTTTTACCCATTTGAAGCACGCCTTAGCGTGTTCAAATCGAACCTAAAAAACGCGCGTTTTTTAAAGTTACCATGGCAACATCAACAAATCGAGAAACGTGAAGTCTAAATGACAAATTTTTGATTATTGATCTGACAGGAGTACCTTGTAACGTCAAATGAAATATTACTAACAACTCGTTCATTTATATGCTATACCTTTTGCTCCTCCATCCATTTGATGACCTTTCCATATTCTTTTTTATATATATCACTGAATTTTCGCGGTATTAACCGCGATTCTGCCTCATTATTCAAAGAATCGATATTAGAATAATTCATTGTTGAGCTCTGGTGACAACAAATATTGATCTTTGATAACAAATTGCAAATGAATATCTGTTTTTCTCATTTCCATGACAACGGAAGGTATACTGTCACATCACGAATTCAACCATTTTGCATTATTAGTTCTTATTTATATTTTTTGTAGTAATAATACCAGTATATATGATTTCAAAGTGCACCAATAAAAAAAAATTGCGTAAAGTATTCGTGGATAACTGGTCTTAAAAACACTTGCTCTATTTCGCGCGTGTTTCAAAGCCCTTTTTATCCACTTATACTTTAATATACTATTATACAACTAGTAGTCAAACAGCAGAGTATTTTTACAAGATTTTATTCCACATCTGTATGTTTAGTTCAAAATAGTTCAAATCTTGCAAGTTAATTTTGACCCACTTCCGATTAACGTGAAATTTGGCAGGTGTTTATAATTCCGGTGACAATGGATTATACAATTTTGTTAGAGAATAAAACGAAATGGTGACTCCAAGATGGCGGAAGAGATTTGTGTTTGAGGTCCCATTCGATCTAAAATTGGTTTGTAGGGGTTTCGAGGTCACAGATCATGGATTTTTTGTCAAAAGTCATAGAACCAAAATGGCGGTTCCAAGATGGCGGACGAACTCTGTGATTATGGAATTGGTATGAGGTGGTTGTCGGAGTCAGAGAAATTCAAGATGGCCCAAGATGGCGACGATTTTGTTTATGGTCCATTCATTAAAATTGTTATGTGGGGGTTTTCGGGTCGGACGTTATGAATTTATTGTCAAAATTCATAAATTCAAAATGGCGGTCCAGGATGGTGGACGAGTTTTGTGATTATGGACCGTTTCTATTCAAAATAGGTGTCGGGGATTTTGGGATCTGAGATTATGGATTTAGTCGAAGATTATTGATTTTTTGTCAAAATTCATAAATTGAAGATGGCATTTGAAGATTGGCGGACGATTTAAACGTTGGATAGTCTCCTTGTTGAAGAACTAGATAGCTCGAAACTTACAGGAAAAAGGCTTCGCAATAACGATGTTTTAACAAAAAACTTTTCACCAAAAAATTAAACCGACGAAATTCGGAACTGAAAATTAAATAAATAATGGTTTAAAAAATCTAAAAAACACGCTTTTATAGAAAACCAGACTGAAAAAACAGAAAATAAGAAAAAAATGCATTTTATTAAAAAAAAAAAGTGGGGTGCATGGTATCGCCTTGGTGTGTAATGTACTATATAATTATTGATACCATGCATCCCACGCTTTTTTTTTAATAAAATAAATTTTTTTCTTATTTTCTATTTTTTTAGTCTGGTTTTCTATAAAAGCGTGTTTTTTAGTTTTTTTAAACTATCATTTATTCCCTACTTTTCAGTGTGGTTTATTTATGAAAGCGTGTTTTTTTAGTTTTTTTTAAATTATTATTTTCATTATTTTTTTGCAAATTGAAAAATGAAATAATCGTATCAAATCAGGTAATCATAATCTCCGACCCCAAAAACCCCCACATACCAATTTTGAATAGAATCACACCATAATCACAGAACTCGGCCGCTATTTTGAAGCCGCCCTCTTGACTTCCCCAATTTTTGCGAAAGAATCATAATATTCGACCCCAAAAATCCCAACATACCAATTTTGAATAGAATCAGACCATAATCACAAAACTCGGCCGCCATTTTGAAGCCGCCATCATGAATTTTCCAATTTTCACAGAAGAATCATCATATTCGTACCCAAAAACCTCTACATACCAATTTTGAATAGAATCAGAACATAATCACAAAACTCGGCCGCCATTTTGAAGCCGTCATCTCGAATTTCCAAATTTTCACGAAAGAATCATAATATTCGACCCCAAAAATCCTCAGACACCAATTTTGAATGGAATCAGATAAGCCGCCATCTCGAATTTTCCAAATTTTCACAGAAGAATCATAATATTCGACCCCAAAAACCCCACAACCAATTTTGAATAGCATCAGACCATAATCACAAAATCGGCGCCATTTAAAAGCCGCCATTCCGAATTTCCCAATTTTTGCAGAAGAATCATAATATTCGACCTCAAAAACCCCCACATACCAATTTTGAAAGAATCAGACCATAATCACAAAACTCGTCCACCATTTTAAAGCCGCCATTTCGAATTTTTCCATTTTGACGAAAGAATCATAGTCTCCGACCACAGACACCCTTGGAAACCAATTTTGAAGCGAATCGGACCATAATCACAAAACTCGTACGCCATATTGGAGCCGCCATTTTGTTTTTTCTCCACACAAAAATTTCTCAATGCATTGTAACCGGAATTATGTACACCTGCCGCATTTCAAATCATTCGGACGCCTGGAAGTGGGTCAAAATCGCGCCCAAAGGAGTCGGTTACAAACAAACAAACATACAAGTGAAGGTAATATAAAGCGTGTAAAAATAAAATGAACCTCCTTAGTCTCAATAAATAAGGTCCTAAACTAATGTAAGTAACTAATTTTGAGTCGGCGCCAAACAAACAAGCAAATGAATTAGGTAAGGCGTAAAATGATGGCATCGAGTTGGGTGGTGACATTCTGATAATTTTTTTGAAGTAATTTAATGATCTTCGTTGATTGTTCGTTTGGCGCCGACTCAAAATCAGTTACTTACATTAGTTTAGGAGCTTAGTTATTGAGACTGAGAAGGTTTATTTTATTTTTTAATTTTCAGTTCCGTATTTCGTAGGTTTAATTTTTTGTTAAATTTTTTGTGACTGAAATCTACTAATTACTAACTAATTGTTTTTTGATTACTTCCAAAATACTTACTTACCCACCTTACTTCAACTATTACCAGTTAGATAATATGATTATCTAATTGATTTGTTGAAAATATAAACAGGATGTTCATAAAATCAGATGTGGAATCATCTGCGACAAAAAAAAACTTCATTTTAATCGCAGATTTTTCAATTCACAGAAAAATATTTCTATCAATATTCAATTGAGAATGTTTTCCTTTTCAACATGATTATCTACTTTTACTATTTGTCGTAATGTAAATTATTTTTGTTGTTCTGGTTGGTTTATTTCATTACTTTGTATATCATTCCATCCTCTCATAGAATATAATGATTGTGACGGATGTGGGAGAACAAAAATAATGACACTAGCGATCTGTCAACTACATATGTGTGCCAATGTTCACAAGTTAAAATCAATTATCCCCAATTTTTCTACCCGTAAGGGTGGATAATTCCATTTGAAATCCAAATATGATCAACTATGAGGTATACCCTATCTGACAGGAAAAGAATCATCCAAATCGAAGATCCCAGTAAAGTTATGCCTGATAGAATCGGTTAACGGTCCAGAATTCAGAGGGTGAGTGATCAATATCCTTCATTTTGCTACCCTTAGGGGTGGATTTCATCTTTTAAATTCGAATGAGACCAACTTCGGAGTACATCCTATCCACTGGAATCGGACGTCTCAGTAAAAAGTTATGCGTCATTATACATGAAAAAAAATATATACGCGTCGGCTAGAGAACCTCCACTTTTTTGGTTTCGTTGGTTAAAAATGCATAGAATGAGGCGTTCTACTGAAAATAATAATGAAAAACCTTTTTAAAGGCAAGCTCTTATCAAAATGACCTGAAAGGTAGAAATAACTTTTCTATTCGACTGAAAACTTTGCGCGACAAGCTTTTGAATTAATAACTCACGGAATAACTAACCTACGTCGCACATCCAAAGCATTATTTTAACTTTTTGAGCATTTGAATAAAGCTTGCCTTTAAAAGTTTTTTATCAATTATTTATGTTTAGCACATTCAGAAAGAGTTTCTTTCATTGCAGCAAATTTGTTAATAAATAGTCATACTGTGAGTCTCTTGATCTGTATATAGTATTTTTTTTAATGTAAATGGGACCAACCTCGAAGTATACCCTACATTAAAAAAATACTCATCAAATTCGGACTACTCTGCAACAAGTTATGCGTGATCAGACATAAAAAAAATATTCGCGACGACTATAAAACCTCCTCCTTTTTCTTCCTCGGTTAAAAAGGCGTAACATTTGTGGACATTTATTGTTCAAATTGTACAATTAAAATTCAGCTCCCAGGCAGATGCAGCACCGTAGAATTTATTTCAATATTTGAATATACTTATGAGAAAATTTCTATATATGAAAAAAAATAATCATGATTAAATGTGTCAATTCTACTTGAAGCAAGATTCTGAACCTCATTCAATTGCGGAAGTTCCATCTTTTTTTTAGGATGCAGGTGAGAGTTGGAGAATATAATATTCCGACGAAAACGGATTGCGAAGTGAACGATAGAGGCATCAGAAAGTGTTTGGACCCTGTCCAAGATGTAGCTATTGAAGAAATAATACCACATCCACAATTCACTTTGGATGTAATTCAGAACGATATTGGTCTTCTGAGAATAGCTGGGATAAACATGAGTGCTAGTAAGTAAATAATGATTTGTAAATATATTGGAAAATGACAGAGAAGCAGCATTTGTGCATTGTCATGTTTTTTGGCTCCTCTCGATGTTAACAGAAAAAGTGAGTTGACTCCACTAAACGTTTATTATTTTTTTTCAAACCAAAGCACATGAGCCGTATATGAGCTGGTAATGGAATAACATTATTATGAGTTGTTCTTCAGTTTCTCAATCAAGATGTACGTTAGAAGAGGGGCTGGCAGTGATATAACCTGAGTTCAATGCGTTCTATTTGGCATGCTTTACATTTGGGAAGTGGATAGGGAAAGAGAATGTTTATACAGTGTCTGGCATAAAGTCGCAGCATATGGACAACTTATTTATTATTGATTTAAAAAATCATTCATGATAAACCTCTGCTTCATCCCAAACCTGAAATGAAAAAAAATTGATTTATACGATCATATACGAGGGAGATATAAAACATGGTTTGTTTTCAATAATAACTTTATTTCTCACGGTAGAATTCAAATTCATGGGGAAATATTGTTCAAAATCGGATGATGATCCAGAAATTTGGATCATAGCCACCTATGACCAATTTCATATTTCAACTTTTTTTCCCATTTTTCCTCATCGCCCTGTACAACATAAGGAATATTTTGCTGGACGACTAGTATATTGTTAGATATGATGATATCACTCTCTGAATGTTTTCTCATTTCTCCCTTCCATCGGAAAATCACATTCATTGAATTATGTGACGGAATATCACAAAATCTTGCTGCAAATAGTAAATGAAACTGAATTGCCTCCAAGGTATGATGCCAGAAATGAAAATGAATTAATTTTCACACTACGAATAATTTTTTAAAATCAAGAATTGTGAAATATGACAATTTTTGTGTATTTTTTTTTCAAGCAAGAATGCATGTAAATATTTTATTGAATTTTTTGCAGCATTCAACGTACAAAATTAATTTAATCCACTCGAAAAATTTATTCACGTATTATTTATGAATTTCGAAATATCGAAAGTTGTTACATTCAGCTTCGATAGCAATACCCAGCTTCCATAGTTTTGTTCTTCAAATTTTACTGTGAATGATTGACCTACAGAACATCTGCCGATCACAGTTGGCTTTGAAAACAAATTCACTTCTAATTGTAAACAAACCATTTTTGACGCATCAAGAATAACTCACAAATCTGTAGAGTAATTTCAGTAGTTTTTCAATTCAATCATGGCTGCTCGACTAAGTATACAGGAGAGAGTAGAGATTGTAATGATACATGGTGACAATTATCATACCTGTAGAGGCACTGCCAATATTTTTAATGGAAGACATCCAGGTAAAAACGTTCATAATTCGACAATTACAAGAATTTTGGAAACATTCAGGGAATCTGGATCGGTTTCGAAAAAATACAGAATGACACATAAACGACCGATAAATGAAAATGAAGAAACTGTTATGAATATTATGCTGTCTACGATTGAAAATCCAAGAATGTCATTATCGCAAAGAGGAGAAAATCTTGGTATATCCGATCGATCAATGAGAAGTCTAGGTATAATAAATTCAAACCGTATAAACCAAAATTCATACACACTTTGAAACCGATAGATCATGATAATCGTTTGGATTTCTGTTTCTGGTTTCAGTCTATGATGGAAGATAATAGACAGTTTTCGAAAAAAATTATTGACAGTGACGAGTCAACCTTCACATCAAATGGGGTAGTCAGCTCCCAGAATTGCAGGTGGTGGGCAGATAATAATCCACATTTCAGGATACAATGTAGAGACCAATATCACTTCAAAGTTAACGTCTGGTGCGGAATTCTTAACGACATTATTGTTGGACCAGTATTTTTCAGACAACCACTGAATTCTGGAAGATACTTAAGAATGCTGCAGACGTCTCTCCGATTATTTGGATGATATTCCTCTGGACATGAGAGCTGGAATGTATTTTCAACAAGACGGTGCATCCGTTCATTCTACGCTAGAAGTGAGAAGTGGTTAAACGGAACATTTCCAAATCGATGAATTGGAAGATATTCCAATAACGCTTGTCCCGCCAGGTCACCGGACCTCACTTCTTTGGATTTTTTCTTATGGGGATATCTCAAACAGAAGGTACTTTCAAGAAGACAATTTTAAAATATACGTCATTTGGAGAATACTATCAGGGATTGTATTCGGGGAATAGCCCCCCAGATACTAAGAAATGTTCATGATGCAATGCACCGCCGTACTATGCAGTGTATTGAAAATGGAGGACTCCACGAAGAATGGAGCATAAGACATATTTGTTTCGAAAAGTGTTATTTATATTGGGAAAATAAATTAATTGGCATTCTGGCATCATACTTTGGACAATTCAGTTTTATTTACTATTTGCAGCAAGATCTTGTGGAATTCCGTCACATAATTCAATTAATGTGATTTTCCGATGGGAGGGAGAAATGAGAAAACATTCAGAGAATGATATCATCATATCTAACGAAATACCATTCGTCTAGCATAATTTTCCCTATGTTGTACAGGGCGATGAGGAAAAAATGGCAAAAAAAGTTGAAATATGAAATTGGTCATATGTGGCTATGATTTGACATTCGATTTTGAACAATATTTCCCCATGAATTTGACTTCTACCGTGAGAAATAAAGTGATGGGATCATATTATTTTGAAAACAAAGCATGCTTCTCTATCTTCCTCGTATAGTGTCGTATAAAATTCAATTTTGGTGTTTGCAATTCAGGTTTGGGATGAAGCAGAGGTTTTTATCACAGATGATTTTTTTTGAGAAATCAATAATAAAAAAGTTTTCCATACTCTGCGAACTTTATGCCGGACACTCTATAATTTTTGAATATCTGGAGAAGTCGCAGTTATTCGGAAAAACGTCCTCAGGCAACTGAAATATTTAATGATTCCTGATGAGCGTTGTTCCGCAAGTTTTATGGGTGTAAACTGACTGAGCCTGCGGTTTTGTGAGACATCTGTGAAACAGAGCGTTGTTGTCAATTTTTCAGCGGTGTTTTAGAAAATTAGTCAATATTGCAGTTTTTGAAATTTGATGGTTGCATTTTGGGTTAAATGATACGGTACAATTTTTACTTCATGATGTTACGTTTCGAATTTATTGTATTATTTTCTCATTTTATTGATATTTGATGGTATTCATATAGAAGGTGTCTGAAATTCGACGTCAACCCTGGCATAATACCCAAATTTGACTAGTACACATGTCATAACAGAAACTAATGCAATCGCTTATATGAAAGGCATACCTACTCCTTGTAATTCATTTTTCATAGAGCCCATCACTGAAAATGAAGTGACTGGAGCTATCGTTAAATTGAAAAATTTTGCTTGCACTAACGTGTACAATAAAAATAACAAAATTGTAAAAAACTTGACAGATAGTTTAGTTCGCTCACTAACATTACTTTTCAATTCATGTATACGTCATGGGAATTTTCCTGATGTTTTCAAGTTAACAAAAGTTATACCTCTCTTTAAGAAAGGCGACGTTGCCAAAATTGACAACTACCGTCCAATATCAATAATCCCAATTTTCTCAAAACTGTTTGAAATAATTCCAAAATCAAGACTCATGATGTATATGGAATCCACACATTTCATTGACCAATACCAATTTGGTTACAACCCAGGCAATTTTCACGATAGTGAGTGACATAATGGAAGGTCTGGAAAGCGGCAAAAGTGTTTCAATTGCATTATGTGATCTCTCCAAAGCCTTCGACTGTGTCTCTCAGAAATACTGGTCGAAAAGCTGGCGTTTTTTGGAATCAGGAATTTGCCTCTCGACTTCCTTAGATCATACTTGAAAAATCGAAAACAATGTGTGAGCATTAATAATTCATCAGTACCGTAGGGTTCTGTGTTGGGAAACTTTCCTATTCATCATTTATGTGAATGACTTATTCCACTATATGTATCCCAGTATTTGGGTTGCTTTTGCGGATGACACAACTTTGGACCAATGCAGATGTCCATAACTATTGGACAAGAAATGCTGATCACCTGAGATTACCTCATCACAGGCTCACTAAATCGACAAGAAATTCTCCAGATTTGAATTTATTCAATCACTTACCTAGGAGTATCAAATCGTTGGAATAATATTGGAAAATTCAAATCCTTAATGCAGTTGAAGAATATTTCCACACACCATTTGTTGAATTTGAGCGAGGAACTATCGGGGAAACCGCTATATCACCGGTGATCAGTAGCAGAACAAAATTTCCGAAGTTATTCAAAACACTGGATTGTTCAATGGTTTTAAATTCTATATACTTTATTTAATTTTATATACCTTTATTTTATCTTTCATGTACATGTATTTGTAACTACACTTTTTATCTTTTTCATCTGTTTCTTTTCTTTTTCTTTGCAAAAATTGACTCACTATTATCAAACTGGAGTATTAACGGTTTGAAATTCATATATTTTCTCATATTTATTTTGAAATTCGAATTTGTAAACTTCGAATCTACATATATACCGAGTTTCTTCTTTACCATAATTGACTTGCCGAAAACAATATATTTTTTGTAGCTTGGTTAAATAAAATTCTTTCTTTCTTTCATATTCTAGAAATTTTACATATTTCGAAATCAATTGTAATATTTTCCTCAGGTCAGTAGTGACTTAGAATTTTGAGATACCCTGTATATCTTCAATTCGTTTTTTCTCGCATTTTCCCAAATATTACCAATGCTTTATGGAAATTATAATTTCAGATAATGTCCAACCAATTTGTTTACCTGTGAATGAGAATACAGGAAATCCGAAATTAAACAGCGCTACAATTACTGGATGGGGGATTACTGATCCCAATGGAGGTAAGTTTCCATTTCAATCTACGAGCTGATGCAAAATTAAACAAGAATTTGAGAAACTGAGGAAGTTGGGAATTTTTTAGTTCAGTACTGTAACGAAGTTACTATTTTTCCGCTATGTTTAACAACCAAAAGCTCCCTGTAAGGATTCAAATTCATCTCGGCGGTAATAATGGGTCTAAAAATACCATTCGTGTTCGTGATAAATCTGTGGTTTACACCTCACCCGATAAATAGGCTAAATCACGCCAATGCCGCGACGCGTGTATATAAAGATTGCGCGAGTGTTGCTTACGCAAGTCAGCGACTCGAGAAAACATTTTTCATCGAGCCAGCTGTGCTATGAACAAACGCCGCCGAAACGATTCAGTCGCCCGATAGAAGCCAGAGACATCAGTTTCGGCCGAGATAAAAGCGCCATCTGCCGTCATCCGGCCGATGTCACATCATATGGATTGCTAGCAAGGAGATTTTTTACAAGCTGGATAATTATACTATGAAAATATAATTTGTATCTCAATCGGCAGAGACCACAAAACGGCGCGCACAGTATTCCCAGGGCTGTGCTTCTTTCTTCTTTCTATATTTCTTTTATGTTCAACAAGTAATATCCAAATTCTAATGGAATCAAATGAAACCCTTGACAACTTCCAAAACACCTATTTTTTTTTTCATAGAAACATCTATATCGAAAATAATATACAGTAAGATTCAATAAATTAATTCCATTCAAATAAATTATATAACATTCTTCACCCCAAATTAACTAAGTCTACATAATTTGGAAACTGGTCGCCTGTATGTTCTTGAGGCTGTTTGCACGTCGACTTCTCTGACTCTCCCATCTTTACCGGGATGTACTGCAATTATGCGTCTTTTTGGCCAATAATTTCGAGGATTATTCGAGTCAGCAATGACAACTAAATCATCAACTTTCAAATTTTCAGGCTCTTTGAACCATTTTGATCTTTTATTCATAGTAGGAGGATATTCCCTCAACAATCTTTTCCAAAAATGATCTGCAAGATTTTGAGCTATGGTCCATTGTTTTTTCAAGTCAATTGCCACTTCTCCACCCAAGATTGGAGATCCACAAAGCTATCAATCACAAAATGGTTTGCTGTGATGCATTCCGCATCTTCTGGATTTTCCAATATCCATGTCAGAGTTCGGCTGTTATCAGAATGTTCAATTTCAGTCAAAACCGTCTGAAGTGTTTCTTCTCTGGAAGCTGTTTCTTTCAAAATCACTTTCAGTGATACCCTTCACCGGTCTGATGAGCCTTCCCCATGTTCCACCAAAATGTGCCCCAGTCGCTGGCAAAAAATTCGATGAAATTCCTCTCATTGTGAGTTCGTTCAAAATTACTTTTTGGTCCAGTGCATCCAAAAAAGTTCGAATTTTTCTGTCGGCTCCTCGCAGGTTTGTCCCATTATCCGAATACATTTTCTTTGGGCATCCCCTCCTAGAAATCATTCTCTTGATAGCTAATATTGCCGAACCTGTTTCTAAGGAATGTGTGCCATTTCCATGTGAATGGCTCTTATTGCCAGGCATGTAGATAGTACCCCATATCTTTTTTTATGCCTTCTGCCAATTTTTACCAGCATGGGCCCAAAATAATCGAATCCGCAATTCGTGAATGGTCGCTCGTAACCAGTTACTCTTGAAGTTGGTAGGTATCCCATTTGTGAATTTTCTACCTTGGACTTCCGATTTCTGCAAGAAATACAGTCTGAAATACACTTTTTCACTGCATTTCTCATACAAAGAATCCAATATTTCTCTCGGAGCATATTTACTACCGTTTCCTGTCTTTGATGAAAATTATTTTCTTGGTAGAAATTGATGAGTAACCTCGTCAATTCATTTTTTGGGTGTAGGATAATTGGATTTTTGTAATTATCATCTAAAATTGGAGCATGTTTTAATCTTCCTGACATTTTTATGATGTTTTCTTCATACAAATATGGTGTTAACTGATATAATCTGCTTTCTTTCGTTACTTCCTTCAATTTCGTCATATCTTCAATCTCCGATTCAGAATCTTATTTTCGGGCAACTTTTATCCATTTCTTTTCAGCTATGTCTACTTCTTCTGGTAATAACCCACTAACTGTCTTTCGCTCTTGTTTTCTGTTGAAATTTTGATATTATTTATAAATCGAAAAATCCAAGATGTAGCTCTAACAAGTTTGGTCCAGTTGGAAAATCTTTTCAAATCTGGTGAAGAAGAACTTTGCTCTGTGACTACAGTAAGATTCAATAAATTATTTAAATTCAAATAATAGTATATTATGCAACGATCATGTAATGATGGTTATTAATACACGAGCATTAACCGGGATACGAAACGAGCCGAAGGCGAGTTTTGTATGGTTTATGCGAGTGTATTATAACCATTACATGAGAGTTGCATACGCTATTTTTTCTACACCCGATAAATAATGAAGAACTATAGATATTATATTTATATTCGTATTGAACACAATAACAGTAATTACTTGTATTTCTATAAAAAATTCTACAAAATTGTAATTGATGGTATTACCTCGGGTATTACCATGGATATAGGAGAACTATAAACATTCTATTTATATTTATATTGAACATAATAATTGTAATTAATCTGATTTCTTAAAAATATTAAGATTATTTATTGTGCAGTTTGAAAAGTTTTTTCCAGGTCCCACTGATCTGGAAGTGGAAGGAATATTTACATTTATTGCATTATTGCTAGTCTCAATAGAGTTTTCAATGTATCCTTCCGCCACTGAATTGGATTTCCAGCCACCATGACGTTTTAATGCAGTAATATCACCACCGGCATCAACTAATACGGTTGCAGATGTCCTTCGAAAACAATGCCCTGTATATAAATTCGGACCAGGCAGAATTGAATATGTTGCTATTTGCTTCCCTAAATTACCAAATCTATCAACACCAATGTTTTGAATTGTGGATTTTCCATTAATATAATGAACGAAAAAAGAAGGGGTGGGGCAAATTTTCAGCCGTAGATTAATATATTTTTCACTAATTTCGTAGTATTGCCGGTAATTGTAAATGGTCGTTGTACTTTTGTTTCAGTTTCTACCACATTAGCAATTGAGATTCCATTCATATCTTTGACATTTTCACATTTTAGGTCATGTAGTTCATGCCTTCGACATGCTCCCATTATTTCAAAAATCATTGCTACCTTGAACAAAACGATAAATTAACAAAATACAACAATGAGAAATGAAGAAAAGAAAAAAAGATAAAATGAAATAGAAAGCAGGATGACCTTGGCTAGCTTCGAACTCGCGTCTCATACTGTAGTCTATAGTTCAAATCTAGTGCCTTAGCCCGCTTCGCCACGAGTTAACTTATCAAGTTTTCTCGACATTATATATTATATATCATGCATGAGTCGAATGAAAAATGTAATCATGACAACATTTTTTAAAAATGCAATGTTTGGTAGATACGTACTTTTATAAATAAAAACTTTCGTCGATAAACGATTTTATTTGTTCAGGTAAAAATATTTTTGATTTTTTTCCAACATATCCTTCGGACTTTCGCTTTAATAAAGCTTGTAGCTTCCTATATTTAGAAATGTCTATATTATGGTTGATATCTACCAACGATTTCATTATTGAATAATGTGTCCATGTACTAGATGATTTCATAGTTTCCATCAATTCTTGAAAATAATGTCGAAATATTATTTGTATTTCTCCAATCCATAAATCGTTGATATAGTTTTTCGTACACTTTCTTAGATTTTTGGGATAGAATATTTTGTACTGCATTTCCTGCTTTCTCCGATATGTGTGGAGGAGTCGATGGTAATTCTTCTATATCGCTGATATCAGACATTTTGATAATATAATTATCGAAGTTAGCTATATTCTACGAAAATGTAATACCACTGATTTCGACAAATGAAACAATCAGATAGGAATTTAGGACAAACGTCAAAAGCACAGCATGCTTGATTGAAAATTTATTGGTTTCTATTGATTAAATATCTGTATGGTTATAAAAAATCTGTATCATAATGGATCTCATTATGAAACGGATTATGGGCATATAAGTGTATTATTATAGTACGGGTGTAGAAAAAATATATAACAGGCTGTTTAAGCTTCATTCCTCAATAATTTGTCGAAAGCAATTTTCCTAGAACTTGCTCACTTTTTTTGTTTTTCAGACCAAGGAAGTCCCATCCTTCAAAAAGTGGATGTGCCAATAGTCACTCCAGAAGTATGCCGAAACGCATACGTGATGGAGTCTATCGTCAGAATAACTAACAAAAATATTTGCGCTGGAGACCGTGAGGAGAAGGACTCTTGCAAAGGCGATAGTGGAGGACCTCTGCAAGCTGCAGCATATGTCAACGATGCTTCGAGATACGTTCAACAAGGGATAGTGTCTTATGGACACAGACATTGCGGGCAGAAGGGTTATCCTGCGGTTTACACAAAGGTGTCGTATTATGTGAAGTGGATTTTGGATACGATGAGACCTTAACAAATATGAAGAATATAGCTACCGAATCATCAGGAGGCGTGGCAGTGAGATGTGAATGTACCCAAACATCAAAAGCAATGAACTTATGTACATTACACTAGTGCTTGGAAGTGACACTTTCAAGCACTCTTCTCAACATACTATATTCATTTACTATCCAAATCCAATTCTAAATATGCTTTGATGTCTTAAGTGTGTCCTCTTGTCGACAAAGCTTGTGAGGCATGAAATGAGTAACAGATAACAACTGATAAACGAGCAACACAAACTCTTAACATACAGTGTGACCCATTTAAAATGGAACCACCCCTGTAGAATACGCATTTTTCAATCATTCTCAAATTTTTGTAATATTGAGCATTAAAAACTATATCTTGACACAAATTTTCATAACTTTAGTTTCATTTCCAAGGCACTGTATGGTTTTTTTTCTTCGTCAAAAACGGCAACAGTTTATTAGGCAATTTTTGTTTTGAAATTTGAATACACCACTGGATTCGTAGTCGTTATAAATGGGAACCATGGAAATTTCATAATGGAATATTGGTTAACAACGAAGTTACAACAAGTTCAATTTTGGAAACAAAGTATTTGATTATAATTTTTATTTAGATTATAGACATATTTGAAATCTGGCAACACTGCCGATACAAAGGAGAACACCAGTGAATTTGTACAGCGACTATCCGAAGTCAATAGCCTATTCCGTTCTACAGTTATAACTCCTGAAAGTATGGTAATGTGAGCGATTTGTGGTGGAAGCGATTTTGTAATAAAAATCTGACTACGCCACTGGATTTGTAAACTATATTCCTTCAAAATAATTTATTCAAGTTTAGGTTATAAGTGTATTCGAAAATAACAGAAAATTAAAAATTCATTTTTAAGTTATGCAGTCTTCCATAGCCGATAAAAACGAAATGAACGGAATCATGTTTTAAAGTATCAAAATTATTTATTGAATGATAAAACAGAGGGAATTCTGCAAAACTCAATTGAAACAAGCTTGAAGAGAAGGTATCAATAATTTGAGGAAAGATGAACTAATACATTAGGCATAGGTATTGTACTAAATCAATAATAGGCTGTGATTTAGTACACCACAAATCGCTCACATTACCATACTTTCAGGAGTAACTGTAGAACGGAATGAGCTATTGACTACGGATTTTCGCTGTACAAATTCACTGGTGTTCTACTTTGTATCGGCAGTGTTGCCAGATTCTAAATATGTCTATGTATGTATTTGATTATAATTTTTATTTAAAATTATAATCAAATACTTTGTTTCCAAAATTAAAATTGTTGTAACTTCGTTGTTAACAAATATTCTTCTATGAAATTTTGATGGTTTTCATTTATAACGACTACGAATTCAGTGGTGTAGTCAAATTTGAAAAAAAAATTGCCTAATAAACTTTTGCCGTTTTTGACGAAGTTGAAAAACCATAGAATGCCTTGGAAATGAAACTAAAGTTATGAAAATGTGTGTCAAGATACAGTTCTTGATGCTTAATATTAAAAAAAAACATTTTTGAGATTTACTGAAAAATGCGTATTCTACAGGGGTGGTTCCATTTTAAATGGGTCACACTGTATAAAAAAATGAGTGATTCAATCTTGTATATACAGTGCGCGCGTAAAGTATGGAAACATGAAGATATCTGCGACACCGCCTAAGATACGATTACAAAATTTGGGTTATGTATATAAGATGTACCATCGATTTTAAATTAAAAATTTTCGACGTTGCCAAATGTACAATTTCTGAGATAAATGAACAATATGTTTATTTTCAAATGGGACAACCCGTATATTTCACAATTTTCTGTTACACTTTTCCATTGCCGATGCAGCATACAAACTGTTAATGGCCAATATTGACCATTAATTTCAAGAAATCAGGAAAAATATTTTTATTTTGTAATTAATATTGCAGTATAAACAGAAAACAATACCTAAAGAAAAAAATTGAAGGAGATGTTATCCAATATTTTTTCTAATCGTTTCCGGAGAAATTAGTGCTATCTCCTCTGTAATTCTGTCTTTCAGTCCATGGATAGTCTGTGGCCTATTCACATACACTTTGGTTTTTGAATATTCCTACAAGAAATAATCTAGAGGTGTCAAATCCGGAGATGTTGCTGGCCATTCGATAGCTCCTCTTCTTCCAATCCGAGTATTTGGAAATGTAATGTCGAGAAAGTCACGAACGCCTCGAAGATAATGAGGAGGCGCTCTATCTTGCTGAATCCAAATTGATCTATTCACGATATGAGGATTTATATCATCAGGAAAGAGTCTGGCTAATTCTGAAATTAACTGTAATTCTAAAAATGCCCATTATTCTTCACCTGTCATGGTTCTATCCCAAAAATAAGGTCCAATAATGGTATTATTAATAATTCTTGCCCACTCATTGATCTTTTGTGGATACTGCATATGTGCCTCCACCATCCAATCAGGATTTCCATCTGACCAGTACCTGCAGTTTTGTTTATTGAGCGTGCCATTTAAATGGGAAGTAGCCTCATCTAAAAAAGGATTTGATTAAAGACATTGGTATTAGTGTCCAATCTATTTAACATTGTTTCACAGAACTCAATTCTGCGATCTGGATCGTCTTCGTTCAGTTCCTGTACCAATTATACTTCATAGGAATGCCATTTTTCTTTTTTTAAATATTTACGAACAGTTGTTTGACTGATGTGATTTTTGGTTGCAACAACTCTAGTAGCCCCATGAGGGTCTTCAACCATCGACAACAAAATTTCAGTTTCTGTTTGCTCTGGATAGCAGGGCGGCCACTCTTTGGGAGTTCTCGTACATGTCCACTTTCCTCAAATTTATGAATTATTTTAGATGTAGTACCACGTGCTATAGGAGTTCTGTCTTCATACTTGTTATTGAATATTTCACATACCTCTTCATGTGTTCGTGTCCTATAAATAATGTCGCAAATTAAACATACTCAAATTTCATAATATTATGGTATTGCCTGTCACCACATCCTTTAAATATTGAAATTTCAATTTTTTTACGCTCTGTTAATGAACCCTTGTATTTCACTCTGATTTTTATCGCTGGTAAGCGTATTTTCAAAAAACTATCACGACGTACCTACTGACAGTAAAACCTACTTGATTTAACGAAATGAAACCGATATTCATATCATGTTTATCATTACAAAAAACAGCAAAGACTTTTTAAACTTTAACAAATACCAAGTGGCCCATTATATTTTCTCTTTATGTTAATATCAACGGTTGCAATAAAAATATTTTTCCTAATTTCTTTAAATTAATGGTCAATATTGGCCATTAACAGTTTGTATGCTGCATCGGCAATAAAAAACTGTTACAGAAAATTGTAAAATGTACGGGTTGTCCCTTTTAAAAATAAACATATTGTTCGTATATCTCAGAAACTGTACATTTGGCAACGTCGAAAATATGAAATTTAAAATCGCTGGTCAATCTAATATACATAACCAAAATTTTGTTATTGTGTCAGAGATATCTTGATGTTTCCATCCTTTACGCGCGCACTGTATAATTGGCTCAAATAGTATATATATACAAATGAAAGTGTTACGACATTTATGAAAGGTCTCCAATTCACAAATTGAGATTTCAGATTACTCTCTGCTGATTAAAACTTATGTGAAAAATATTCTTCCAAGCTACAAAATGGCGTTTCTGTAAGTATTGCCCATAAATTTTACAGAAAAGTTGCTGATAGAAGTAGAGATGAATGTATGTTCTTATGAATAAAATTGTTGTTTCTAGGGTATACATGATGAGTATCTTGCATTGCCTTTCACATATATCTCATAAAGGGAAAGCTGCATACGAGAATTAAAAATAATAAGACACAAGGGAAATTACATTACATAGAAACATTATAGCTCTGCAGCCAGGGAGGGGAAGAGCGGGGGCTGGCGTTCAACGCGTTGAGCTTCATTCTCCCCGCGCTCGGATACTTTCAAACAATTCATTATTTAAAGTTCACATAGATTATTTCTGGCTTTTAAACACAAAGAAACCTGGGTTCGATCCCAGGCTGTGTCATTCAATTGTTTTGATTTTTTTTATTACACTCAAATCACAGAGTATGATCAATGGTTGGTTCTATTATGATCAAATTACCGATCTTTCTCATAAGCAAATGGCAGGATTTGATATACCGTACTGAATTGATAATAAATATATTTTGAATTTGAATTTGGTCAAACGCGTAAATTTTTAATCAAAATAAAATATTTGAGTGCAGCTCTGAAATTTTGTGTAGTTATAGTTTCAAACTGTAGAAATTGCGTGAATTTTTGGCAGAAGTCAGAAAAGATGTAAAAAATTGTTGAAATTTTAATTACAAGGTGCCGTTCTGGCAATTCTCTTTTCACATTACTCATGGCTTAAAAAAGGAGTACATAATTTGCTAGACTGCCAAATGATGGCTCAGTATATGAAAAATGATAATTTCGCCAGAAGTTGCTAAAACGGAAAGCAATTCTTTGAAATATAAATAATAAGGAGGTCGCCCCGCGATGTTTTTCGATACCCTATACAAAAATAAATTATTTCAAGTCGAATAAAGCTATATATCTCTTTCTGCTATTCGCTTATCGAAATTGATGAATGATTTATTTTGGGACGAATATTCGTCCCAAAACAAATTATTTTTTATTTTCGAGGGGATAAATTTAAAAAAACTGTCAAGTGTGGGGATTCGAACCCACGCTCCCTTTTGAAATCGAGACTCAATCTGGTGCCATAGACCGCTTGGCCATCTCCGTAAATAAGTAATTCCAATGTATTATTACATTGGTGTGGTTACTTTTTCCATAAAAGGCTACACAAAACTAATGGTACAATTTTACCCAGGCAGAAAGTTATTTTTCTTATGTTTGCTTTGAGTGCTAACATTTTCAAAACATTTCATTCTGTTACTCGATTGGTCAGGTTTTCTGCATTCATTCATAGGACTTGAAAAATTTCCCCCTGGAGTAAATTTTTGCGAGGAATCATTACTCAAAATACAAGAACACGCCGGTTCCCTATAAAACATAATTTGGATTGATGAGACAATGTTTTGTCAGCAGAAAAATGACAATAATCAAAATCGACATCTCTGGATTGAATTTGATGCATTGACGTAATTCCAAATTCGATTGGTTATGATAAAGTTAAAGTCCAAGCAATTTAATTCTTTTTATATTTGATCAAAGTAACACAGATATTCTCTTGCATATATTCTCATGAGTGTCCGTTCTTTTTCCATCATCTTCCGGGTTGTCCCACGGTTGAATTTCTCCGGATGCAAATAAAACATATGGTATATTCGGGAGTATATACAAAATTGCTGATATGATAAAGAATATTCTCCACTGGGATTTGTCAGACTGGAATAAAAAAAATTATACATGAATTGGGTACAGAGAATAATTGTTTTGGGACTTCGTTGAAACACAATTCGGATTAATAAATAGAAATGGGTGTCATACGCCCATCTTCAAGAAATCGCTTTCAAAATAAAACTATACAGGGTGGCCAGACGAAAAAGATACAGAGCTATCATCCGATTACATACACAGCATCTGCAAAAATTAAATTTTTGGGCAGGCCTTTCCAGTGACCGACTAGTGGGTAATTTTTTTTACCTGGTGATTTTTTTAAGAAGATCTCCGTCGAAGAATTTGTGCCGAATCACTCCGGAAATGCTTCTGAATGTGCGAGAACGTTTCCAAAATAATCTCCATTATTATGGAAGCGGATGGTCATCAGTTTGAATATTTGATCGATTGAGTACTCAGTAAGTAACTAAACATCAAACCTTTCAAATCGGCCGGAAAGGACGGAATGATCCTTATCACAAAATGGCCTTGAAATGATAGAGCCCTTCTTGAAAAGGCTGTTCGAGGCCAGTTTCATTTTCGATCACAAAACGAAAGCCCGGAGGGAGGGTGCACTGGTGTTCATACCAAAGACGAACCAAAGTCATTTCGTCCCATTACTCTCACCTCCTTTCTCCTGAAAACAATGGAGAAAATTTTTGACTTTATTTTAAAAGTAAAATCCTTTTGAACAGATCGCTTTCCAAAAAGAAAGTTCGCCTATCAAGCAGGCAAATCAACGAATAATGCTCTACAATTCTCAGATGAAAGCATTGAAAAGACATACTTGGCCAAAGAAATGGCTCTATGTGTATTCATAGATATGAAGGGAGCTTTCGATAACACCTCACATGACTCCATGATCAGATTGCTAGAGGAAAGGAATATAAACACCTCACTGATCAGATGGATACATGCAATGCTGAAAAGCAGAATGACAGCGGAGAATGTTTGTCCCAAGGCGGGGTTCTATCGCCTTCGCTGTCACTGACCGAAGATCTGTTTGTGAAGCTACATGAATCTGAAATTACGACTCAACGTAACGCTGATGACCTGGTCGTCACTTTTAGGGGCAAACATGACGGGATAATATCCAATGGCTTGCGAACATTCCTGAATATAATCAGAAGCTGGTGCACAACGGAGGAACTAAATGTAAATCCCAGCAAAACAGTGCTGGTTCCAGTCAATGGTACTGTATGAACTGAAAGCTCCAATCCTGAATGGAACTCAGCTAACTCTTTCCAATGAAGTCGATTGCCTGGGCGTCATAATCGACCAGAAACTAACATGAAGACGAAAATATTATACTGGTTTTATCAAACGTTTATCAAACCCTTGGTCACCTATGCCTCATTAGTGTGGTGGCGAAAAGCTCAACAGCACACGGCACTAATCAAGCTGCAGAAAGTGTAGCGGTTAGCCATAGGGGCAATATTCACTGCAGCACTAGAGGTAATAGTGAATCTTCCGCCACTCCACTTGTGTGCAATGAAAAGAGCGACAAAAAGTACATTCAGACCGCACCAGGCATCAAACTTCAAGGCTGGATGTCTGATTGGACATCGGAATATTCTGGAGAATATTCTCTTAGGTACAAGTCATCAGATATTACCACTAGGCACAAAGTGGTTATAATCAACCACCATATATTCACCATGGGCCTCAACTAGACAGGAATGCATCAGTATGATATACTGATGGTTCCAAAATGGGTCAATATTTCAGGCTCTCAAAATCCCTAGGCAAAGATCCAACAATTTTTCAAGCAGAAACCCATGCTATAGAAATATGCGCCCAAGGATGCGTTTAAAAAGGCTCCAGGGGGGCAAAGATCTATATCCTATCAGACAGCTAAGCAGCACTCAAAGCTCTGAAGTCACACACTGGCGAGTCTAGATTGACTTGGGACTGCAAACATTCCCTAAGACAACTGGCTACGAACAATCAGGTTACTCTGAAGTATGCCAAGCCACAAGGGAATCAAAGGCAATGAAAGAGCGGACAGCGTTGCCAGGAAAGGCGAAAACACTCAATTTTCTAGCCCGTAATTTCAGGGCAGAGACAAGCGAAATGGCGTATGAGCCCATCGCCAAATGAAGCTGAACAGTTTCTCGAGTTGGCCAAGAAAGACTCCAAACTGGTAACGGGGCTGCTCGCCGGACGTTGTCCTCTGAGGTATCACCTCAAATAAAAGGATAGATCAGATAGTGAACTGTGCCGGTACTGCTAGAACTTCGCTGAAACTGCAGAATACGTGCTTTGCGACTGCCAAGCGCTGTTTTGCAAAAGGCTCAAGTTCCTCGAAGGGGTTTCACTAACGCCCTCAGACATCAGGAACTCAGCTCCCCGGAAACTGATACGCTTCGCAAGAAGTCTCGAAATCCCGGGTCTTGAATATATGAAAGGTAATGTTCAAAATACCTTACAGGTCGAGGAACGGAGAGGCTGAAGAGCCATATGGACCCCCCCTACAATCTACTAGTATCTGAACATAATTTTACGTTTGAAATGTACATTCTAAACAATATTACCCAAATTTTGAAATTCAAGGATGATTGTGAATAGAATTGAAAGGGCTTCAAAACGACATGTTCTTCGACCCCCAAAGCCTTTTGAATATTGTGTGCTATTTGGGGAATATCTTCCAAGTTTTTATGATTACAGTATGCATTAAAAACAAATTGAGAGCTGTTTCAGTTGTTCCACATATTCCTGGAATTTTTCCTGAGCAAAGTAACGATGTCTGAACTATGAAAAAGACACTCCTGGCAACAATAAATTCCTGCTTTTGAGCCATGAACCGAGTAACTCAGCGGCATCTTCGGTGAGATTCAAGTCTCTTACCAAATCATTCATCGCCTCCTGCGAAAAAAATTAAGATGATACAATCATCTTCAATGTCAGAACTTGAATCGTCTTCTGGCTCAGGTATGACTTCACCTTCAATGGAGGTGAGTATCCCTTCCGAGGTAGCAGGGAGCATGGGTACTGGTATATATGTGCCATGGGGGATGGGACGAAATTCTGAGTGGAGTATGAAATGGAATGATTCTAGTTGGAATTTCACCCTTTCACATCGCATGAAGAAAAGTAACAGTTGTCAAGGTTGTTATTTTGCTTTCGGCATACCATAGGAATCCCAAAACAAAAAGTTTTTGTCTTACCCTTGAACCAGTTTTGGCGGTTATGGACACACCGTTTACTGTGATATAGAAACTGTCAGGCGAATTAATACAATTTCGCGGTGCCATAACGCTAACTTGGGGAAAAACGATTTAAGAATGACGAGCATGTGCATTAGCATGTGCATGTCAGAGCCTACTCTGGAAGTTAGGTTTTCTGGCATTGTATATCTTGAAAGCAATGATGTGAATGAATTAATAGTAATTTTGACTTCAGTTTCAAATCCTGAGATAAAAAAATAAAAAAAATTGAGAAAAATTCGTTGAATTTGAAATTTGCATTTTGTGTTTCCTGACGTCTAGGATTTTTTCAAATTTTGTTCGTATTCAGCACACCAAAATACATGAAAATTAGTTGGAAATAATCAAACAGCTTGTTATTTGCGGACCTGTGTTATTTTCATGAAACAGGCTCTTTTTTGTGGTCTACCTACCTCATCTGTAACGACAAACTGTATGAAAATTGGTCCAAATAATGATGAGAGGCTCCCAGCAGTATTGCAAATTCCTATGATGACTCCCGCAAAATTGGGGGACAGATCTAAATTGTTGACCGTGAATCCACCACTGGAGATCGCCTGGACACCCACGGTGGCTATCAACAAAATAACTGATAGTGTAGAAGCATCATTGGGTAAGAAACTCACTATGATCAATGTTATCGCAGGACATAGGCAGGCTGAAAAATATCATTGAATTGATGAAACAGATTCAACGGCATTGTAGTCTAGTGCTTTTTAGGTCAAAATTTTTTCGCATTCTCCGGAAATTATGATAGAGGTGTCATTCGATTCGGGATAGCATGTAGATATTTTTTGAGAAAATGCTAAGGCCGCTCGCAGAAATTGCAATAGTTATGAACAATTAAGTGAAAAAAAAGGGGGGGTTTGGTTTTTCGCCAATATCTCAAAAACAATTCAAAATAATTCAAATTTGAAAAGAAATGCAAAAAAAGAAGGAAACTTCCTAGGGGAAAGTTCCAATCTCGGAACTGTAGGACCAATATTTATAATTTTTCCAGAGGGTTGAAAATACGCCCGAAAACGGGTACTCCGGCTTGCGCAAGCCACGTCCCCTTCAGACCTTTAATGAATAAATATTATTTAAACTTATTAAATATGAAAATTAAAAATCGAAAAAACTCAGGCGCCTGCAAAACAGATCAATGAACAATAAAACGTGGTCCAAAAATTCTTATCGCGATTTTTCAATAAGTTATTCATTAGTTGATTAACAATTTTTTGTAGCACGAACATTAACATTGCAAGTGCGATAATTGTTAAACTATTAATCTGAGAATGTTTTCCTTTCGTGGAGCTATTTTTCAAAGGTCGAAGAATAGATTTCCGTGAGAAAAATTGGAAAAACGTTGATTTTCATTTTGTTATTAACAATTTACTGAGGTTGAAAATTATAAAGCTTCATTAAACATTGAAAAAATCTTTTTTTTTTATAATATCATTATTGATCCGTTTTTTCATGATCAGAAACTACTTAAAAATGATTTTCAATAATTTTTATCTCCTATTGTTTAGTAAATTGTTATAAACAAATGCGTTGTTTATGAGATAAAAAAATAAAATATTATAACATATAAAAATAATGATTTAAAAAAAACAATTTGTTAAAAAAAAAAATTATTGCTTAAAAACGCATTTGTTAAATAACATTTTTTTACCACTTGTTATGAGAATTAAGAAACCATTTTTTTTTAAATAATTATTTATATTGGTCTTCGATAAAAAAAGAACCTTTATTATTTAAATTTTTTAAAAAAAAATTTTTTTTTTTTTTTTTAAAAAAAAAAAAACCTTTTTTTAAAAAAAAAATTTTTTTAATTTTTTTTATCTCTTTATTTATTTTTTTTTTGTTTAATATTATTATAACTTTTCAACTTATGAAGATACAAGGAGAAAAATTAAGACTCATTTATTCTTTATTGATTAAACAACAAATTAAGCCAAAACTGTTTTCTACTTTTATGTCTGAATATCTTATAAACTAATATAGCTATGACCATACAACTTATGTAACTTTTTATCTAACGTATATTTATCAACAATTTTAGCTTATAAATTTCAGTTTTGCTCGGTCATTTTTTTAATTATAAATAAAAATGAGTTTGAAAAAAAAAATCTCCAAGTTTATTAGCCTAAGCATCTTAGTAACAAAAAATTAATTAGAAATGTTATTTAATTCAAGTAAGTTTATTTATAAAATATTGTAGATTTTTTTTTTCTGAAAGGTTATTTTTATGAACAAATGGTATAAATTAAATAAATAATTGAGTAAGAGCTCCAAATTTGGGCTTAATTTGTTGTTTAATTAATAAAGAATTAGAAATTCTTTTATTTTTTTCTTGTATCTCCATTAGTTAAAAAGTTATAATAAAATTAAACATAAAAAACCAGGTCAGAGTGGTGAAATGAAAGAGAACAGAAAATTTGAAGTTCATTAAAAAATATAATTTTTTTTTTTTCTAAAAATAATACATGGTTGTTTTTGTTTTTTTGAGTAGAAAAAGAAAAAAAATACAAAGAGATAATTCATTTGTTTATAACAAATTGTTTATTAAATATACAATGAAAATTTAAATAATAAACGTTTTTTTTTTAATATCGAAGACCAAGATAAATAATGATTTTAAAAAAATGGTTCCTCAATTTTCATAACAAGTGGTAAAAGAAATGTTATTTAACAAGTGCGTTTTTAAGCAATACAATTCATTTTTTAAGAATCGGTTTTTTTTAAATCATAATTATTATCAAAGATTATGTTATAAATTTTTTTTTTGAATTATCTCATAAACAACGCATTTGTTTATAAAAAATTTTTAATTTGATCATAAAAAAGGATCAATGATAATATTATGAAAAACAAGTGTTTTTCAATGTTTAATGAAGCTTTATAATTTTTCACCTCAGTAAATTGTTAATAACAAAACGAAAATTACCAATTTTTTTATTTTTCCAACAGGAATCTTTTCTTAAACTTTTTCGGGCGTATTTTCAACCCTCTGGGAAAATGATAAACATTGATCTACAGTTCCAGAAGTCCGAATAATTTTTTAGGAAATTCCCTCCTCTTTTCGCATCTTTTTTCAAATTTGAATTATCTCGAATGGTTTCTGAGATATTGGCGACAAAACAAAATCCCTTTTTTTTTCACTTAATTGTTTATAACTATTGCAATTTTCGCGAGCGGCCTTAGCATTTTCTCAAAAAATATCTACATGCCATTCCGAATCGAATGACACCTCAATCATGATTTTCGGAGAATGCGAAAAAATGTTGACCTAAAAAGCACTTGTTAACTAGACTATTGTTGATTACAATAGGAATATAATGTTTGTACTTATTCTAAATATGAAATAGCTGATATCACGTGATAGGTATGGCTCTACTTTTGAGAAAAGTATTTCCTGGATCCAAGCCCTGAATCCTGGATCCAAGCAACTTCATCGTACACTATTAGAAATGAGGATCCTTATACGCAATATACTTACATAATAAAGTTGTGATTTTTCTTGTATTAGTCCTGGACAAATACCTGTAGTTTATAGCATAATCTGACAAATGTGCAAAAACGAAACTGAGTAGAAACCAAGTAATATGTGGGGCGGCCGATAGAAGTCCATTCTGAAAACAATGACAAATGTAGTGGTTTTGTGGAACTTTCGTACTATTTGAAAATTGAAACGATGCTGTGGTGTAAAATGATTCTGAGCCAAGTTTTCGTGAAACTGATTTCGCGATGGTTCTGATATACATTTCCAGACATATTTTTCTTGCGGCGGGTATTTCACCAATATCAGTTCTAGTGCCGTGTATGATTTCTGTTTTCATTTGGTCACAATGTTGAAACTTTCACCGATAAGATTATTATTGTTATTGTTGATTAATTTTTTGTCTTCTTATCAGAGTTATCGAATACTCTGAAACATATGTGATCACTCACATTGAATCAAAATCAACAATTTTTATAAAAATGTATACGAAATAGTTTTATCTCATGAAGTTTCGAAAACAATTTGAAATTTACATGACTATCTGTGTATTTGGAGGACGTGGACATTCCAGAAATTCCCGCTGAGATATCGGCACCAAAAAACAGCTACTAGTTGTTGATTCTATCATGATGTATGATGTATCAACTGAGCAAATATTGCTGTGTATGATTTTCATCAAATTGAAAATCGGCACTCAAATCGAACATATACTGGAAAAATTGGTGAATACTATCGGCCATATCTAAATATCATAGAGCAAAAGTAGTACCGGGTTATTCACTATGAATGTAAATGTATTTTTTTTTAAAGTTTTGTGGTTATGACTGAATTTTGATAAGATGCTTTCAAAAATACAGAATGGTGCAGATTTCAGGTGATTTTTTTTTAAATGGGATACCTTTTAAATATGTACCATATGTTACTTATACAGTTTTTTAGTTATTAAATGTCGAATAACTTAGTTAGATTAGTTGTTACTGTAAAAACCTAGTCTATGAAAGTTAACATTTTTAAAGAAAGCTATAAACATGACAACTACATTATGATTGTTAAGTGACATTTCTTCAATGGAATAATCAGAAGGGTTTACAGTAAGGAACAAAAAGTTCGAATATTTTACAAAAATAAGGTTGCTCGGCTTCCGAAAAATTCTGTAAAAAATATTTTCTACTTCTGGGATGAGTATTCCTCAATAAGTTACTCCTGTAAATATCAAATCATAAAATATGGGGGCAACAATTTTATTTCTGAAAATTCCGGACCAAACACTAACAGTTTTTTTTCCTGTTTTCTTTATTAGTTTTACCAATATTTTTCTGTTGCCCTTTTTTTCCACGACTTTCTATTTCTCCTATTGAAAACTCCTGTCGTAGAAAAGGATAACTCATCAGTCCATAATATTCTAGTTAAATAATAGGGATCTTCATTAAAATTTTGAATCATAAGTTGGCAAAATTCCAGCACTTTCCTCTTATGAGTCTTTGTTGAAATTTGTACGGGTAAAATTTTATATGGTTTGTAGTTGATCTTTTTCAAATTACGTTGGATTTTGGAAAAACTTAATTGATCGGCTACTGTTGGAGTTTTATATATTACTCCTACTGTATATGTTCCTATTTTATTCAACTGCATGGGAATAGTTGACTGTGAATGTGTTGTTTATGTTCAAGAAATAAATATATTGACAAGAAAAAATATAATTTCATTTTCGTTCTTCTAGACCAGATATTTCCATAAAATAAGCATTCTTCCAGGCAAAGTCAAATCAGCTACAGTTCATAAATTACTTTCAGAATTTTCCAAAAAATTATTCAATGTATCAAAAAAGTTTATTCGCGAATTAATATGGATAGGCTTACCTTCGAAATGAAGCAGTATATGTAGCTGGTTTTCTTGAACTACACAATTTTTTTTACTGAAACTGAAGGTATGATTCACCTTTTGGTAAATATTTTTGAATGTATTTCCTGACGGTGTTGGACGATTTGGATTCAACACCCTATATGCACTTTTTGCTGCACGTTTATTTTTTATGTTTTGCTTATAACAAGTATATAATTGAACTTTTTCTTCCTCACTGAAAACCATTTTGATTATACCATTAAAGAAGGGTCACTAAACAAACATAATATAGTTGTCATTTTCCTAGCTTACTCTGAAAATGTTGACTTTCATAGGCTATGTATTTACTAGGTCTAAGTTATTCGACGTTTGATAACTCAAAAACGGTACAAGATAGGGGTAACATATGTTATATTTTTAAAATCAGGAAAAATGGTAATTCCAAAAATTCAATAATATACAGGGTATCCTATTTTTAAAATATTTTTTTTTGTCCCCTGAAATCTGCACGCTACTGTATTCTATAAGCTTTCTATTATACTTCACATGTGTATGTTTAGTTCACACAAAACACAAAAAAACACAAATTTCAAATTTCAATAATTCCGGTGACAATGCATTATAAAAATTTCATTGGAGAAAAAAACAAAATGGCGGTTCCAAGATGGCGGACGATATTTGTGTTTATGGTCCGATTCGATTCAAAATCGGTATGTGGGGGTTTTTGGGGTTGAAGATCATGAATTCAAATTAAATCAAAATGGCGGCTTCAAGATGGCGGACGATTTCTGTGATTTTGGTCCGATTTTATTGATAATTGGTATGTGGGGGTTTTCGAGGTCGGCGATTATGAATTGTTTTTCAAAATTTATGAATTCAAGATGACGGCTCAAAGATGGTGGAAGTTTTGTGATTATGGACAGTTTCTATTCAAAATTGGTTTTGGGATCGGAGATTATGAATTTACTCAAAAATTATTGATTTTTTGTCAAAATCCATAAATTGAAGATGGCAGCTCCAGGATAGCAAACGAGTTGATCCATAGATGTCTTCTCATTGGAGAACGAGATAGCTCACGATATTCGCGCTTGCGCTGTATGAATATGAAAAGGAATTATATGTTGGAAGTTAGGCTAAGGCCATACCTATCGAAACAAAAAGGAGTTTTTTTCAAAATTCCTCTGTGGGGTGGAGGCCTTTTTCAGTCCCAAAAGATTGGATGATTTTCATATGGTCATCCTCAGGGTAACGAAAAAAAACCTGTTGGTAATTGTCCTGAGGATAACTTCATAAAGATCGAAACACAGCAAGAGTTTTATTTGTTATTTGACCTGCACAGCTCTTGAATTACTGTAATCAGAGAGGTCAAAAAATCGATTTTCACTGAAACCACAGATTTTTGGAGAAAAAACAAAAACATAATTACCGACTTCATGCTGAAGCCCATTACTGCATTCATGTAATTTGGAAATTCTGCAATCAGAGTAACCGTACCGAATGTGGTGCCCACATATATACAAAGTATTGCCCAAACTGGTGGAGATTTGAGAATTGATTTCCATGGAGTAATACGCTGAAAATAAATAGTTGACATTAATTTGTATTGTGTTACTCAGTCAATATATTAAAAAAAATATGATTTCTGAACAAAAATTGCAAACAATTCAATATCATCTTGTAGAAGGTGAAAGTTGAGAATACTCTCAATTTGAAGAAAAAATATTAGTTTGTGTGGTTGGCAGCCCTAAGACTTGGATTTATTGCTACAACAACCTGGTTTGGTTGTAGCTTGATTTTTGTGACCTTCTGAACTTTCCATGTAAGTACCATACCCAATCAACTCATTACGCTATATTTTTATACCTTATATGCCTATATAAGATATTACATACTTTGATAATGCACAAATAATACGATTTTTCTGTTTCATCTCTTTTTCAAGGTTAGGAACCATATTTGGGGTGTGAAAGGTGAATAGAAACTCTATGAGTCTATGTAGAAACTCAATAGAGTTTTTGATGGCTTATTGATTTTTTTTGTCGAGTATGCTGGGATATTGATTGATTTCAATTCCCTTATAATATTTTATTTTGATATTGTGAAATTTGGAGGTTTTGTTAGGTGCCCACTGTGCAAAAACTCCTACTATCAACGTTATTATATGGTAACATTGTTACGTTATGATTATTGTGCCCATAATGTCTCAGTGACCATTTAAGAGTCGTTATAGGTCCACCAACATAACAAAATCGCAGATACGTTATATAAAACTCGAATCTGATACGTTCTGTTATAGCAAAAGTACATGTATTTATTTATTTATTTATTTGTAATAGAGTACTCTACAGGACAAAGCCCAATTACAGAGCAGGAATCAGCAGAATATAATGAATACATCACATATTTTCATATGAGTAGTAAGCACATACACATTTTATATTTCATAAGAGGTAACAAAATGGTTATTGTAGAAAGTGGGATTTTATATCTGACAAGTTGCAACTAAATACTTCTAGATCATCGCTAATAGAATTTGTCATTTCATACATGGTATGGAGCGGAGAATTTTCCAGAACATTTGTGCGAGATGTATTTATATAAAAAGTACCCGGGTGTCTGAGGGACATGGTTGTAGATGAACTGTTTATTTCTCTGAATAACCAAGGGTATTACTCTCAAGGGTATGCAGATGACTTGGTCATTCTCATCAAAGGAAAGAATACTCGAACAACCTCAGAGCTAATGCAAAATGCACTGGGGACAGTAGAGAAATGGTGTAACAGAAGGAGCCTAAGGGCAAATCCGAACAAAACAACACTAATTCCCTTCACCCGGAGAAGAAACATAGGATATCTCATACCTCCCAGACTATTCGGTGGAACATTACAAGTAGTAGAGCAGGTGAAATATCTAGGGCTGATTCTTGATAAGAAACTCACCTGGAACCCGCATCTTCAACATGTCACCAATAAAAGCAAGATAACCTTCATGATGTGCAGGAGAGCTTTTGGAAAAACCTGGGGGCTCAAACCGAAGGCCATGCACTGGCTTCAGACAGCGGTAATAAGACCAAGAGTAACTTATGGCTCACTCTTATGGTGGCCAGAAACGAATCGAAGACAGGCAAAAACTAACCTTGGGAAAATCCAGAGGCTTGCCTGTCTCTGTATTACGGGTACAATGAATAGCACTCCAACAGCTGCAATGGAAATCATCATAAACCTCGAACCCCTTGACTAACATGTCATTGGAGAGGCCAGGATGAGTGCATACAGACTGAAACAAACAAAAAAACTGGAGAATCCGAACAACTGGACATACCAGAATCACTCATGTAATCAACATCGAAGAACTCGAAATTATTTCAGACTACATGCAACCCCTATATTCTTTCGGAAAACCATTCGAATCTGGATGGGCCCCGAGTATAGAATCACAATCAACTGCGGACATAGTCTGGTATACAGACGGTTCAAAGACAGTTGAAGGAACGGAAGCAGGAATACATGGGGTAAATCCAAGAAGAGATTACATAATACCACTTGGCAAATGCTCCTCGATATTCCAAGCTAAAACACATGCTATTATGATATGCATTCAGAAGAATCTAGAAAGTGGTTATAGGAAAAAAACACATCTACATTATATCTGACTGTCAAAGTGCTATCAAAGCACTCAACTCTATACAGATAAAGTCTAAACTGGTCTGAGACTGTCTCCAGAACCTCATCGAGCTGACAAAACACAACAAGGTCACCTTGATGTGGGTGCCAGGTCATAGAGGCATTGAAGGCAACGTAAAAGCGGACCAGCTAACTAGTCAAGCATCTGAAACGCTATTCACAGGGCCAGAACCTGTAAATGGGATTAGCAAAAACCGATGCAGGACACTGATCGACGAGTGGATAAAAAGAAGACACCAACGATATTGGGATCAAACTGTCGGGCAAATACACAGCGAAGTCATGGTAGGGCATCCAAACCGGACCCTTACGGCTGACCTTCTGAACCTGAACAGAACGAAGGCACGTATAATAATAGGTCTGTTGACTGGACACTGCGGTCTAAGAAAACACCTAAACACCATGGGAGTACGCAGGGAAACCGTGGAGTGACGCCCTTAGTAGTAGGCGACACAAAACCTTTGAAGAGATCAGCCCGGAAACAGGCATGGATTCGAAGAACCTTATCAACAGGCTACTAAACCCGATCAAAGGCACAAACCTATTTGAATGAGGAACCACTGACGACAGAGTGATACAATAGACCCCTGCTGGTTGCAGTGTCAAGTAAAGCTGAGTACCAACCCTGTCTCTGGCCAACCCTGTCTCTGGCTTTCAACCAACCAACCGAGTGTCTGGAAGAGATTCTGGGAATGCAAATATTAAACTTTTTCAATTATGTTGGGTAGTCACCAATACTTTTAATAAGTTTATAGGTTACTGCTACACTATAATACTCACGCCTTCTTTCGAGACTGAAAAAGTTATGTTTTTGTAGTAATTCAGAGTGAGTTGTGCCTATTGGTGGATAAATGCCATCAGTTTTTAGGCCTAGCAGTTTTATAAATCGTCTTTGAGTTGCTTATATACGATCTATATGATAGTGATAAAAGGGACTCCACACAACTGAATCATAATCTAACGTAGATCTTATGAAAGAATACAATAGAGTTTTTGAAGTCAAGGTTTCTTTAAAATCACTACTGTTACGTGCAATTGATCCGTACATACGACAGGAGGAGGATACAACATTATCAATATGCTTATTAAATGATAGTGCAGTGTCAAACGTGACGCCAAGATCAGTAAATGTTTCAGGTCTCTCAAGGGCAACGTTTTCTATTGAGTAATCGAAGATTAGGATATTCGTTTTCAAGAGGTAGGACATAACTTCGATAGCACCATTCTACAACCCGTCTTAAATTCTTGCAATCACCTATGAGAGGTTCTCGCAATCACCTATGTTTTTCACAAGGCAGTATAGTTTTAGATCATCAGCACACAAAAGGAAATATATATTTATAACATCTGAAATATCATCAATGAAGATATTGAAGAGCAGCGATCCCAGATTTGACCCTTGTGGAACACCGGAAGAGGCACTGCGTTCGACAGACTTGAAACCATTGAGCTGGACATATTGCTTTCGATCCCGAAGGTAGGACTGAAAGAGTGCAATTAAGGAGGGGGAAAATCCAGAAGCTACTAGTTTGTCAAGTAGAATGCCATGGTCAAGTCTGTCGAAGGCCTTAGAAAAATCTGTGTAAATAACATCAGTTTGGGCTCTGTTGTCAATAGATTCAGCAATATATTGGGTTACGGTCAGAAGGTTGGTGACCGTTGAACGACTTTTCATGAAACCGTGTTGGTTTATCCTTAGATTGCAACATACATGACGATATATAACTCGCTCCAGCAGAATCTCAAAAACCTTTGCAAAGTTGCAAATAATAGAGATAGGACGATAATTTGAAGTATCTCGTCTATCTCTATATACGAGTATGCCTAATGAAATCGTTTATTCATATCATTTGAAACTACTTCCTTACGGGAAAACTCACAAAGAGTAACAATAACTGAGCTGTTATGTCTCAAGTCTCTTCTTTTTAGGTTTTTTTGGATGTGTTAAGAACATCATAACATCATAATATACCTAAATTCATCTTTCCAACATATGCTATTGATGGATTATTCACAATTGAAGTCAAGTCAATACATTCGACCTTTCCTACGGAAATTAATAGAATATTTGAAAATACCCTATCGAGAATAAAGTTTGACACAAATGATATATCCATTCGTGCCTGAGCTTCATATGCTATGTCTTCAGTCGAGTTTATATTACTATAAATCATTGTCAGTTATAAATGACAAGAAAAATATTATTGGAATGTATGGATAAAAAATCAATTGAATGATTACGTCCACTGAATAATTGTTTATATATATATATATATATATATATAAATATATATATATATAAATATATATATATATATATATAAATATATAAATAAATATATATTGTTATGTTAGGTAATGTTTATAAAATAATTAAAATGATAATTCATTGTTATTATTAGGTATTTAAGTTATCGTGGTTCATGCTATGTTTGTTTTGCAATTTTTCTATGCTTTCTACTATTCTAGAATCTTATAACATGCTCTAACGCATTTGTATCAAAATGTCAGTCCTGAAGTATCTCTAGTGTCGTAAGTATGTGACCAACAATACATTCATGTTGAATACACAATAAAAATAATATGGAAATTTAAATTCTGGATTAAACTTTGTATTTCAAGTAGATCAAATGGGATACAAGTTGGAATATTCTGTATGGTAAATCATATAAGGAGGAAACCCAACAGCGAGATGTCGAAAACTATGCGAGACAAACAATGAAATATAAAAATCATGAACACAGAAAAATGTCCAATATGAATTTTAAACAAATTTCTACATATAATATAAGGTCTAGGATAGTACATTGTAAATAAAATCCTTAGAATAAATTGCGGGTTGCCAAGAGGAACGGTAACAAGCTTGGTGGAGAAAAAAAATGGTGTTAGAAAACGAAGCCAGTGACGAATTTAAGAAAATTATTATAAGAAAACACAAGAGAAAACAAGCAGAACTATCTTTAAATGTTTTACAAAAAATTCAAATACGAATGGGAATATAAAAACATGAAAGAATCACTCACCTTATTAAAATAACAAAAGTCCAGTCCATGTCATTCCCAGGAACAAAATTTTTTTTTTTTGCAGTGTAGCTGTTTGTTCCAGTAAGCACGAACACTTCCAATAGACAGGAGAACACCAGAAAGTAGGTATTTCAAACGCTGAACTAAATACAGTGCAACATAACAGGTCCAGACTTATAGTGATTATTTGATCATTTGTGGCCATCAACGTGAACTTTTGTTGGTTTGTTCTATTTTCACAGACTGTCCATAACATTCAAACGTTTAGTCACAAAATATTTATCATACACTAGAAAGTTTACCATTTTTCATCACTGTTTTGAGTGAGATGAGTTAGATTTCGCAGAATAGGTCAATTTTAAGGATTAATTTCAATAAAAACAACTATTTGACGATTTTTTGAACATCTTACTATATTTCTCCCCACAAAACAGCATATTTGACATCAAGTTTTGCGCCAAGTTGGCACTATTGAACCTGCTGCTGATGATAGAGATGACTCATTCTCCATAGGCGTACCGACTGAGCTGGGATAAGGTAAACAGAGTGTTGAAAAAGAGTGAGACAACATAGCCGGAGTTTCATTTTTGTTATGATAGGTATTCATTCTTAAAATATCAAAAAGATAGGGAAATCAATGAAACAAATTATAAATAAATAATAAAGCACCAATCTCAATAATTGGCAACCAACGCGGACCAATTACAATTATAAATAAATATAATAAAAAAGAACCTTTTCACAACAATTGGCGACCAACTCGCGCCAATTATAAATGAAGCACCTTTCCACAACAATATATATATATATATATATATATATATATATATATATATATATAGATTTATAAAATGTGTGATTCAGTTGAATCTATAAGTTAAACAGGGATGATACAACAAAACTGTTCATATGTTGGCGGGATACATTATTTAAGTAAACTCGAATTTTAAATAAAATAATATATATCAAAACATGGAACATCAAACAAAAAATAAACAAAAATATTAATTTCTCTGTAAAAATAAAATATATAAATAATAATTATTTACTGAAATCTCGGAACTAAAAAAGGGTACGTTGAACCTGAACTTTCAGTTTTCATTACGATGACAGCCTCATCCCCCAATAATCAATGATCTGCATGTCGTAACCATTCCCTGGCTATTTTATCGAATAAACAATCCGAAAATGTTGGGACAACTTTCCGCACTACACCTAAAAAAATATGTATTGAAATATTTTATGAACAATGCTGTCAGAAGTATTTCTCATTACCTCGCATCAGTTCGATAATAATCCTTCTAGTTGCTTTTTGAGTATTGGGGGTAAAGTTTTTCCAGATGCTACAATAAAATATAGAAATACTTAACTGTTTCTCTAGTTATTTGCTTGGGTCGATCCATATATCATGCTGTAGATGAGAGTTGTGATACAATTCAAATGTATTACCTTATTGTCCATGATATAGTTTTCAATCGTCTTAAGGATATTTCCTGTTGATTCTTGAAATTAGGGTGCACTTCTTTTGGCAAGACTGATGCTACAAACCATCATATTGAGATTTTATTATTCACTCGCCCAGTAGAAAACACTTTTTCTTTCACATATTAATTTTCTTGTAGATATGTAATAAATACCATCAATAATTTGATCACTCAAAAAAACTCACTGAGTAGTATAGAACCGGCACTAGAGATCGATAAATGATCAATGAAATACTCCCACGTATTTGAGGTTAACCGCAGAGTAGACAAAGATAAAACACAAAACCAGATGAGAACGACTTTGCATCGAATCAGTTACGTCATATTTCTCAACCACCAAACGTATCTTAGACTTCCCCATGGTATTGAAATGTTCTGAAACCAGAACATCCTAATGATATAAATAAGACACATTTCTATAAATGAATCACCAAGATGTTTTAAAGATGTCTCAAAATTCGTTTGGTACGGAATGAAGCTGTGGCGATTTTTTAGGCTGGATTAGTATCGCAATATTACGTCTCCGTAACTTATAAATTATTTTTTCTCAGAAACGTCGTCACGGGTACAAGAATTAAACGTTAATAAACCTCCCGGGTATGTTTCTTGCTCAGTGGGTGACTTCATTCACGTAGTTCCGTATATCGTTATGAAATTAAAAATGCGCATATGACGAAGTACGTTCTGAAAAAAGTTGAGTTTTTTCATCGATAGTTGACCAATGTGAGATTCCAATACTTTCACACTTCGAAGAATTACCGTTCTGATAAAAGTACATTATAAAATATATATTTGCACGGTATGATAAGGTAACTTCTGAAAATATTCGTTATTCCTAGAAATGAAGCATATTAAAACACGAAATACTTTTAATAAAATCCAATGAATAGTATGATTTTCGGAATTTGCCCAAAAGTGCTTTTGCTTTTTTCTTCTGGGCCGCATTTAAAAAAATCGGTATCCATAACAGAAAAAAATGTTAACAACAATTTTGTAGCGGTGATATTTAAATTTTATGAAATATTTTCTGAAACTGACAAACCATTTTGAATGCGGAAGTGTCTGAAAGGATTGAAACTATTGCAAATTAGGAATGTTTTCATGGATAAGGCCGATCAAACCGACCCTTGAAGTTTTGTTTCATACTTACTCCTGCAGTTGTTTGAAAGCTACATTTCAGAAAGAACTCAAAGTGTCAGAATTGGGAATATATATGGCAATAAATTACCTATAGAATATGGAGTTTTCCAGGGTACAGTCCTGGGTCCAATTCTATTTTCAATATATATCAATAACTTGTACATTATGGAAAGTAGAGGTGAAGTCATAGGTTTTGCAGATGATACGGCTATTTTTTACAGAGCGACTAGCTGGAACGAATTACAGATCAAAGTTCAAAATGATATTTCACATATCAAACATTGGTTTGATCAAAAATTATTAACCATGAACTTGGAAAAAACTCAGTACTTGCCATTTACCTGCTATGAGTCTAACAAGCCAGAATTCAAATCCATAGATATAGGTGAGAAAGGATCGAACCGGCGTATACTACCGGCAAAAAGTGTCAAATACTTAGGAATTTTCATTGATGACCATTTAAGATGGGATGTCCATATTCAATATACAATAAAAAAATTACAGTTCATACTATATAAATTCAGATTTCTAATTGGTATATTACCTAAGAAAGAGCTGGAAGTTGTTTATTTTGTCGACAGTTATTTGAAATATGGGATACTGGTTCGGGGAGCAGCACGCAAAAAACATATAACCCCTCTAGGAATTTTACAACGAAGATTCTTGAAACTACTGCTGCATAAAAAAAGAGACTACCCTACAGAGCTCACATATAAAGAATCTGGAGTATTTGATTTGAGGCAGGAATTCTTCTATAAATGTATGATCAACTATCATGCAACCAATGAAACTGAAAATCGTATACATGAATACAACACACGTCAAAAAGATCTACATCCCATTCCGTTCATGACTGAATCAATCGGTCAAAGATCAAACGAGTTTTTGGCCCCAAAACTTTTTAATATTCTCCCAAATGAAGTGAAAAACCAGCTTAGAAACTTATTCAAAAATAAATTGAGAACATATATACTGGACACTCCTAGAATTATCGTTCACAATTCAATAGAAACGTCAGTAGGATAAAGTTAAATGAAAAAGTACATATTATATCTTTATTTGAATATCCTCATTTGTTCCAAATTGGAATAGTAGACGGAACTTAGTGATACATATGAACACTCTCATTATCATAATGCTCATTTTCATCGTTTAATGTTTATTATTCATTGTTCATAATTCACTGTTCACTGTCCATTGCCCATTAATTAATGTTTTTAAGATTATACATTTCATAATTTATATTTTACATGTTGCATTTTACATTGTACATTTTAAACTCTACATTTCATATCTTACATTTTATATACTATATTTTATATCCTACATTTTAAATTTTACATTTATATTTTATGATTATGTAATAGTATAGTAAGTAGTATAGTTCAATTTGTTATTAGGCACATTCTATATCACCCGACGCTGATTTGCTTGGTTTTGTTTGCTCCACTAAATTTTTTTTCATTGTTTTTTTATATATATATTTTATATTTATAAACATTTGATTTGATATTTTCTTCCCGAAACAAGTGCTTGCACTTATCGCTGAAATGCATTATTCACTTCTGCCATGTAACTATCCAATTTTTTGTATTTGTATTTATTGAGTGAATAAAGTTATTATTATTACTTACATCACTTCCATGCTCATCTAGATGTTTTTCGATATAGTTCCTTTCAGCATCTGTTATGGTTTTATGTTCACGAGGACTATTTGCGCCAAATATGAAATAGAGGACAGTCCAAGCAAATCCCAGAGCACCATATAGGTAAAATGTGCATGGCCATCCGAGCCATGAAGAAGATATATATCCCACTAGTGGCATGGTTATAATATTACCCAGAAGACCACCTGAAATAACACCATATAAGAAAAAATGACTGGTTATCCAGTACTAAATGATATAATAGGCCTGCTGAAACGATTCATCTACTACATATCCGTATCACTTCGATAATGGATAGTACAAGATATCCTCACTCTTTTTGTGCTGTGTATCCGGGTGACCAATCGAGTATTTTCCCAGAGCTGGAGAACTTAGACTTTTCCTGATAGGGGCAATATTCGTATTTGTTTCAGAACTTTCCTATTCTTTGTTCAAGAAGATAGATTTGGAAAGCAAATTTATGACTAGGCGCTACTTGACTTATAACTGTTATCTTGTCTTAGTCAAGAATACAAGATAAGATTGTGTTTATAGTCTCGTAATTATCTGATCCAAATCGGAACGAAGAAAGTGATGTATTTCACCACCTCTTCAATTTTCACTGAACCAGCATACGTCCAAAAAGTGTTTCAAGCCTAAAAGTCACCTACTCACAGGAAATCTGGTTTTCTCAAGAATTGAATGGTACCAATGGAATCATTGATTCAATGACAGCGCTGTCTGCCCATCAATGTCAGAAACAGACCAAACCTGACATTGGCAGCCATTTTATGTTCAAAAATGTTTAATAGGCCAGTAGAGATAGACAGGATTTTTTCAAAATTGAATGATAATTACAAAAGTTTCAAAACTTCAGTAGAGTGAAGAGGACTTTCGAATGATATTAAGTCTGATTTTGCAACATTTTTTTCTGAACGGAAAATGTTGGAAATCAGGATTCAATGAATTTTCACATTATTAGCGCGGAAAAGTTTGCAAAAGTTATGCAAACTTTCGAAGTTTTGAAAAATAGCGATTTACACGGGGCTTGTGGCTCAGTGGCAACAGCGTTGGTCTTGTGTCGACTGTTTCCACCCGGCTCGGGTTCGAATCCCGCAGCTGGTGAAAAATTTTTTCAAGGTCCCAAGAGTGGTTTCGGATCTCACTATAAAAGGTAAGGTCCCCGTGATTTTAACTCGTACAAGTTTTCATTTACTTCTGAGGGTTGTTCAAACAACTAAGAAAGCGGTAAAAAACAATTTTACATAAAACAATTTTACATCCTCCGATTATTTTGCAACCATTAAAAAAAAAACGGAAATGAATGTTTTATCGAAAAAAAAATTGTTGGTAATTCTAATTTTTTGATGAAAATTCCAAAAGTTCTGCAAACTCGAAAAAATTACTAAAATAATGTTCTTGATAAGTGTTTCAATATGCAACCTCTTGCGTCAAACGGAAAATATATTTTTTCATGAAATTGTTTTTTTTAATTAAAATAAGTATTGCAATTATTACAAAAGTTTCAAATAATGGTTGCAAGTGGAGATGTCCTGACGTACAATGTTTTCATCAATTTGCAACTTCGTCTGCAACACGGAAATGAGGGTGAAATCAAAAGAAAAATTGTTTCGTATTTGTAATCTACCAAAAAAAGCAAAAGTTCTGCGAATCGGACAGACAACTAATTTTACCAATTGGTGGCAGTATAATCATTTTCAAACTAGGATACATAAGGAATTGAAAAAAATATATATTTTTGCAACACCTGTGTTATCTGAATAATACATATTTTTATATACCTAATAAATGACATTGACCAAGTTAACTATCAACCAAGAAGAAGCTCGTCAATGGTAGGTGAAATCATTCAATGTTGAAAGCTAACGTTTTCATATTACAGTTAGGAATTTGCATAGAAAAATACTCTGAGTACGTTTGATGGAGGATCGAGAATCTCTCGACACGTTTTCATAATTTTCATAATTCATAAAAAAATGGAGGACATATTGAGATATATTGAGTTGTACGTTAACCTACAGCTGTGTTACGTCACAGTGTTTTTCCCTTATTTATTTTCAAATTTTTTATAAATGAAGAAAATTATTCTTTTATGTCGATAACATTTCAGTTCTCCATTCGGATTCAATGGAATTTTTCATGCGAAACCCCAATTGGAGTAAGAAAGTCGTGTGGAAAAGTACATTATAATTTTATTTAATTCGAGAAATACATACCTGTAAAAATTAAATTTGAGATGTGATATCGATTTCACATTTTATTTTTTCAGCAACGTTTCTGTTTGATGATGAAAATTATGTACTTGCGAGATTCACAATCGATAACGTTTTGATATCCTCACTTCCACAGAGCATCAATTATTCATTTCAAAATCTCTTCGATTGCTAAAAAGTCATGTTGTGACAAGTGAAAATTTTGAGGAATGATTGTTTGTCTTCTCTAATGCGATAAATAGTGTTTTAGCAGAATGTAGCAAAATTTTTTACTCTTTCGATTGTTGCATTCGAAAATGTTAGATCAAATTTATTTCGCTGATTAGTCGAAAACAGTGATTACTTTTAAGATTAATAATTAGTTTCAAATTTTATGGTGGTTCACTACGTAACCGTATTATTCTTCGGAAGCAATTTCAATCAACCAGTACAAAATATAACAGATATACGCGATGGATAATCAAGTATTTTAACTGGACCACTGTAGACATATGTCGGTCTAATATATATCTCAAACCTATTTGCACAATGTTTACAATTTATGTCCAAATTATAAAAAAAAACAATCAATTATACAAAAAATGTTCCGTTGAACAATAACGGTTGCAAATCTCTTGCGTCACGTAAAAAATTTTAGTCGTAATTTTAACTGAAATTTGCAGAACTTTCGCAATTATTTCAGCAGTTGTAAAAATGCAAAAAAAAAATATACTAGTGGATTAATAGGTTCCTTTTTTCGTATGAGGTTGCAAAGTTACATACCCACTGTGACCGATATTTTCTTTATTTGCAACTGCAAAAAAAAACTTCTATCATTATTTCAATGCTTGTGGATATTGAAGAGGGCAGCGTCGAGAAAAAAGTTTGATAAATAAATTATGCGTTTTTCAGAAATGGTTGCAAATGTACGTAAATATGTTAAACTTTTTTTCCGTTCACTAATCCAATTTGCAGAACTTTTGTGAATTTTTCAAACAAATTACAATGAAAAACTTAAACAAATGACAAAAAACAAGGTTCCGTAACTTTAAGAAGGTTGCAAACTCAATGCATGTTGTAAAACACCATTAGTATAGTTATGCCTAGTTTGCAGAATTTTTGCAATTTTCACTGCTATAATAAAGCATGAAAACGTTATTTGCAATCAAAATAATGTTCCGTTCATCGCAGATTTCTGCATAATTTAATAGTTTGTTTCCATTAATGCAGTAATTTTTTCCTGTAGCAACCATACCTTTCCATAACCATATTGTATAATTGAATAAATATCCTTTAACAAATACAAACATTCTTACAGAAATGAGTTTGGTAGTGAACAAATAAATCAAACCAAACCATACTACACACTAAATATACAGGGTGTACCAAACTCGATGGCCTATAAGACGATTCTGGAGAACGGGAGACACGATTATTTTGAAAATTTGGTTTCTTGGATAATTAGTTTTGCTATCGATCTAAAATATTTTTGGCTCTGCGGCGTTGCCGCTTTTAGTATTTATTAATTCGTGTCAGAAGCATCGTAACTTAATATATATAAAGAAAAAAAAATATGCTAGAGCTAAACATTTTTTGCCCAGAAGCGGGCGACGTCAATTGCGTTCGGCTTCGCTGCTATGAGGTCCTCTATGGTACATCTAGCGGGGCACAGCGGGCCACTTATTTGGGGTATCTCTCGATGTCGCCGTGTCCGTCCGCAGTCTGTTCAACACCTTCCAGATTTCCCTGTTTAAGCCGCCTCCTGGTGCCAGTTCTCCATTCGGCTTCATCCAATATTGGTTTGAGGTCTTCCCCCAGAGGTCCACTCTGGTTTTGGGTTCCTCGTAATCTTCTGTCGATCTCAGGAAGCTTCGATTTGATTTAAGTCGCTGATGGGCTGGGTGGAGACCGTAGAGGGGGTGGCGTTCAGATACTGCTGCTTTGGATCGTTCTTTGAGTGCAGCTGCTTCTCTACGGATGGCAGGAGGAGCGATGCCAGCTAGGTGGTGGATCTTATTCAGGGGTGTTGGCTTCAAGCATCCGGTGATGATTCTGCTTGTCTCGTTGAGGGCGACATCAACTTGTTTTGCGTGCGCTGAGCTGTACCAAACCGGGCATGCATACTCGCCGGTGGAGTGACAAAAGGGCGAGTGCTGAGGTTTTGAGAACCCTGGGTTGGGCTCCCCAATTAGAGCTTGTCAGCTTGCGGACTATATTGTTTCTTCCGCTAACTTTAAGTTTAGTGTTAAGGCAGTGGCGCTTGAATGTTAAGGCCCTGTCCAGTGTTACGCCGAGGTATTTAGGGTTAGGGCAGTGCTCCAATGGTACTCCCTTCCATTCGATCTGTAGTTTTCTGTCGGCCTGTTTGTTCTCAAGGTGGAAGGCACATACATGCGTTTTTGTTGGATTTGGCTCCAGCTGGTTATTTCTATAGTACTACTAGGGCCGCACTCTCTTTCTATAGTACTACTAGGGCCGCGCTCAGTCGTTGTTCCACCTCTTCGAATGTTGTCCCTTTTTATTGAAAAGTGGCAACAACTTTGATATTTTGAATGAAACACCCTGTATATTATGGCAATTTTCGCTTTGCTATTGCTTCACGATGATTTTTGTATTATACTTCTCTATACCTATCTCAAGCGGCTTTCGAGAAGTTCATTGATTTCCTTATTTTTTGTGCAAAACATAGCTTCAATTGAATGTTTATTGCTGCGGTATTTGGACTCGTACAAAGCTGAAATTTCGGGTGTAGTTTACAAAAATTCTGTGCATAAGTTAGGTCTAAGGGAATTTCTTTTCTATTATACGGGATAGGTAATTTGTTTTTATTTTTCTGATAGATACAAAAATGGTGAGAAGTACATTTTTTTTAAATGGATCACCCTGTATATTATCAAATATCCTGAAAGACAATTAAAGTTTCTTTCAAATGATGTATCTGTTCCTATTCCTACATAGTCTGTTTTCCGAAATGAAAGCAAGTTTCTAAAAATTGAATTATTTTGCCATATTTTGTATGAAATGTCATGGAATGAGTCATTATGAAAATTCGACAATTAGTGCAACAATAATAAAACGTTTGCGCGTTCATTACCAAAACTTCGATCGGAAAAGAATCAAAACTGAAGGCAATAACTATTCAAACGAAGTTTTGATGGAATTGTTCGTCTTGTGATCAGATTATAGCGAGAACATGCAGAAGGCTCTGTAGTTTATTGAAATGTATAAATGATAAGATCACGAACTGATTGTACAAATAATGATTAATATAGAGGTATTCCAAACTATAAATAATCGAATTTTTTATCCTACGATGAGAGACTGCGATCTAGCTCTCAAAAACATTTTCACGGTTGCAGTGTTGCCACATGTACTCGTAACTAATATCCACTTTCGAATTTCAAATGGAACACCCAGTATTGAGTGTTTATTATTTTGTGATTGTTTTGCTACCAAAATGGGACCAACTCGAATTCAAATACCTCCTTATCTGTTACCCATACACGACTCAAATTCAACTTTCACCCAGAAAATATTGAGTAATTTCAATAACATCGAATGATTTGACCACATTCAATAGAGGGTGTCTAAAAAACATAGTCTTGTAGGTGATTAGAAAGCACGGCCTTAAGTCATTTCATTTGAATGGGGCATCCTGTATATTATGTCATATTCTGATTCTACTGAAAAATACCAATAACTTTAACCGATTATGTCCTATACCTATCTCTAACTGTTTCTTGAATAGTAATCGTTTTATATTTTTCCTATCGACTATCGAAATGAGTACAAATCGAAAAGTGAAACATTCTCAATTGAATATTGATGGAAAGATTTTTCTGTGAATTTAAAAATCCACGATTAAAATGAAGTTATTTTTTGTCAATGTCTAACAGAAAACAACTACTTCCCCGGCTAAATAGTGACTGAAGTTTATCTTCCAGTCGCAGATGATTCCACATCTGATTTTATAAACATCCTGTTTATATTTTCAACAAATCAGAGTACAAATCAATATGATATATCTTCACAGGACTCAAATTTGATGAATAGTTGATTCATGTGGAAGAGTCTTCTGGAAATTAAATGAATCGACTATAGAAGGTGCCTAAAAACATATGTTGGCAAGTTAGAAAAATGTTCATAAATATTTTTCTATACTTCCCAATATGATAAATTTTTGTCTGGTATGTCCTATATTTATTTCCAACTGTTCTCTGGATATTGGTATTTTGTATTTTTTTCACAACAGTCTTTTCCGAAACTAACATTTCATGAACCGAGAAAGACAGTGAGCCGAAATTTCAATTCAGATTTGAACAGAGTATGCCGTTACCAGAAAAGAGCAAAACAATCTCTTAGTTTGACAAGCAGTGATTTTCACGGTGTTTCTGTCAAAATCGATAATAATACATATTAAAATGCAGATATTTGATTTTTTTATAGAAACTTGCTTTTATTTCGGAAACCGGACTATAAAGGTATAGGATCATAATACATCATTTGAAAAGAACTTCAATTGATTTTCAGGATATTTGATAATATACAGGGTGTTCCATTTAAAAAAATGTACTGTTCACCATTTTGGTAACTATCGGAAAAATTAAAGGATTTGAAAGACCCTGTATGATCGAGAATGAATTCCCTCAGACATAACTATTGCACAGAACATTGGTAAACTACACTAAAAATTTCAGTTTTGTATTAGTCCAAATACCGCAGTAATAAACATTTGATTGAAGCTTGAGATAGGTATGGGAAGGTATCCCACAAAAATGATAGTAAAGCAATAGCAAAGCGAAAGAGGCAATAATATTCAGGGTGTCTCATTTAAATTATCAAAGTTGTTGCTACTTTTCAATATAAGCGGCAACGTCGCAGGGCTGAAAATATTTCAGATCAATAGAGCAGAACTAATTACCTGAGAAACCAAATTTTCAAAATCATCCGGTGTCCCGTTCTCCAGAAACGTCTAATAGGCCATCGAGTTTGGGACATCCTGTATGTTCTTAATGCTTCCGCTGATTGTAGATCAATTGGAGTCTTTCGTTTTCGGCCTTTTTTTTCAGGAGTTTTATCATTGGTGACTTTGATTTGTACTGATCTTCATTGATTTTTACAGTTCTTCCAGAAAGGTTTCCCACGTAGTAAGGTATTTTGCTTCATTTCATACTTGAATTATTTATTTTGCTAGGTTTTTTCATCATGGAGATTTTTTCAGATGACAGTTATTGTATTGAATGAATGTGTTTTTTTGTGGAGGAACAACGTTTCTTGACATGTTTTTTGGGTAACCTTCCACAGTCTGAAGATGAAAATTTAATCAGGAAAATCTCAATTGACATCCGTCAGTTGAAAAAGCGAAAAAGACTCTTCAAGAAAAAATCCAAATTATTAAAACAATTAAAGAAGATTTAGAAGATTTTGAGAACGGGGGCAGATATAGTCTCCGAAACGTCAATCAAAAACTATATAGAGAAGTATCTTTTGAATATTTTAATTTTTTTTTTTAGGCAAATTCAGAAAACGGCAAGTTATTGACTAATAGAATCATTTTTCTATAGGAAATATAATTTGGTGAACGCAATAACTCATCGGGGTGAACTAATTAGTTTGCCCTTTCTACACTTCTACACTTTCTACACACAGATTTTCCTGATTATATTTTCATTTTCAGACTGTGGAAGGTTACCCAAAAAACATGTCAAGAAATAGTTATTGTTTTTCAAAAGATTTTATTCCATGTGCTTAGTTAGCTTTCTTCATTTGATGTCCATGGTTATGAATTGCAAGGCTTTTAGAAATTTCCTCTACTACAATCATTTGGGAGGAATATACAGTGTCCGTCATAGAGTTGGCTACATTTGGGGAAAAAAATTGTTATTGAAATTCCTGAAAAACTCTAATGCCGGTTCGTTTCTGCATGTCTGACGACTAAAGAATCCGTTGCGACTTATATCACGTGAGCTCAGATTTGGCGGGAATTGAAAAAAAAAGTTGTTTGTGGTGCCAAAAATGGGTCAAATTGACAAGATATCGAAAAATGTCATTGAGAAAATGTGCTTGGAATTCAACAAGGACCTCGTGTACCAATTATAAAACACTATTGAACAAAAAATAAAAAATACCATTTTGTTCCTCTACCCTTACTAAGATACATTATACATTCTTGTTTCATCTGGAAACAGCTTTAATAACCTATATCACATAAGTTAGGGTCAAAACTAATCAAATATTTGTGGAATAGATATTTTGCGGGAGATTAATTATGAACACACGATTTAGTCTTGTCACCAGGTGTAGCCCTGTATATTGATGCACATGAGCTCATTCAATATCCTCAATCCGTAATTATTATTCAAACCAACTAATATTTGTTATTAAAACTCAATAATACATTATTTATCCTAATTGAATTTAGTATTGTTTAGGTGGATGTGGATATAAAAAACTCAATAAACAAACAATGTAAAAATTTTCAATATTCTACGTGACCCCCTTCGCGCTCCATACATATAATTGTTCTGGAAAACATTTCGCGGCGAACATATTTCAACATAGTTCTGTTGTTCAATGCTGCACAATTCCTTATACAAATTTTGAAATGTTCCACATTTCAAAATGGGATTTGTGCACAAACATTGCTTTTCAGGTAACCCCATGAAAAGAAATCACACGGCGTTAGGTCTGGAGACCTAGCGGCCAAGCATTACCTGCATATCGACCTATCCACTGCTCAACAAACTCATTGTTCAACCTCTCCCGCACTTCATTCGTATAATGAATAGAAGCCCCATCTCGTTGAAAGAATAAAAGAATCCGCTCTTGTAATAGTAGGTTGTCGATAAATGTAGATATCTCGGTCCGTAAAAAGTTCAAATACACTTCGCCATTTAAACTTTGTCTAAAAAAGAAGGGACCTACAATTCGCTCCTTTGAAATTCTTCACCATACATTCACTTTGAAACTATATTGATCCTTGGCTTCAATAATAAAATTAGTATTATGATCTGCCCACCATCTACAATTTTGAGAAGTGACGACACCATTTGAGGTAAGAGTTGCTTGGTCAGAAAATAGCACATTTTTGAGAAATCACGATTGTCTTCTAACATTCCCTGGAACCATGCACAAAAATAAAATCGAGCGTCTCGCAGTACTTGCCCAAATTTTGGTTTGTATGGGTGAAAGTAATGTTGCTTTAAAATTCGTCTAACAGAGGTTTGAGATATTTCTGCCTTTTCTGCCATAATTCTCGTCGAAACTCTTGGTGTCTCAGTGACTGTCAGTAAAACATTTTTTATATTATTTCCATTATTTACAACAGGCTTGACGTGAACACTTTTATATTTGTTTTCAACCGAACCAGGTTCCTTATAGTATATTAAAGTATAAGTGGATAAAAAGGGCTTTAAAACACGCGCGATTTTTCGAGCACGACGGCGCAGCCGGAGTGCTCGAAATAGAGCAAGTGTTTTTAAGACCAGTTATCCACGAATACTTTACGTTATTTTTTTTTATTGGTGCACTTTGAAATCATATATACTGGTATTATTACTACAAAAAATTGAAATAAGAACTAATAATGCAAGAAGGTTGAATTCGTGATGTGACATCAGTATACCTTTCGATGTCATGGAAATGAGAAAAACATTCATTTGCAATTTGTTACCAAAGATCAATATTTGTTGTCACCAGAGCTCAAAAATGAATGACTCTAATATCGATTTTTTGAATAGTGAGGCAGAATCGCGGTTAATACCGCGAAAATCCAGTGATATATATAAAAAAAATATGAAAAGTTCATCAAATGGATGGAGGAGCAGATATAAATGAACGAATTGTGGGTAATATTTTATTTGACGTTACAAGGTACTCCTGTCAGATCAATACTCAAAAATTTGTCATTTAGACTTCACGTTTCTCGATTTGTTGATGTTGTCATGGTTACCTTTAAAAAACGCGCGTTTTTTAAAGTTCGATTCAAACACGCTGAGGCGTACTTTAAATGGGCAAAAAGGGGCACCAATAAAAAAAAATACATTTCTGCAATATCTTTGCCACCGTAGTAAAATGCAAATATTGGTCTAGATGCCTTCCATTGAAAATTTCAGCTACTTCTCTTGTGCTATGATAATTTTCGCCTTATAGCAATACTATTTTGATTTTTTCTTGTATACCCAGTTTTGGAGCCATTTTTATTGATAGATTGAAAAACACAAAAACTGATGAGGAACGACATTTTCAACAAAATTGAAAAGGGAAACATTCTCAATTTATATTGATAGAAAGAGTTTTCTGTGAATTGAAAAATCCACGATTAAAATGAAGTTATTTTATGTGAATGTCTAACAGAAAACAACTACTTCCCCTTTTCAACATGAATACCCCACAAGAGGTTATCTTGACGATGGAAGATAGTGACAAACGTTTATCTTTCAGTCGCAGATGATTCCACATCTGATTTTATGAACATCCTGTTTATATTTTCAACAAATCAATGCCAACGAGTTATTGTGACATTTGTTATTGATACAACAAAAGTTGTTCTTTTTTCAAAGCCGCCTTATTAAATTTAAAAATATAGCTAAGTCATTGAAGTTTATATTCACTAACCAATATTGAATTGAGCAAGGATAAATAAAGTATCATTAAGTTTTAATTGCAAATATTAGTTGGTTTTAATTTTATTCGCGGGTTGCAAATATAGAATAAGCTCATGTGCATCAATATAGAGGGCATGACTACACCTAGTAACAAAACTAAATCGTGTTTTCATAATTAATCTCCTGCAAAATGTCTTTTCCACAAATATTTGATTAGTTTTCAATCCAAACTTATGTGATTTAGGTTATCAAAGCTGTTTCCAGAAGAAGCAAGAATGTATATTGTTCCTTAGTAAGGGTAGAGGAATAAAAAGGTATTTTTTTCCATATGGTTCAAAATTGGTACATGGAGTCCTCATTGGTTCCAAACACATTTTCCCAATAATTTTTTATTTACTGACAACTTTTTTCAAAATTCATGCCAAATGTTGTCAGACATGCAGAAACGAACCGCCATTAGAGTTTTTCGGAAATTTCAATAACAAATGTTTTTTCCATATGTAGCCAACTTTATGACGGACACTCTATGAGATTGGTGATTGGAGAGATTTGTGGAGTTATTGTTTTTGATGGACTGATTACTAAATACTCACCAGCGGTAGGTACATTTCCGAACCTTGCACATTCGTCAGAAGTTGTCCATTTACTTTGCACATTATGAATGGATGCGTAGAAGGGACCCTGGGCAAGACCCAGAAGCACTCTGCAGACTATTACTCCGTATGACCCCATCTTATCAGCAACAACCGGTGTTAGCAACGTGGCAGACGAACTGATGAACATTGATGCCAATAGGATTTGCTTAGGGCCATACTTCCGCCCTAGCTCTGCGGTCACTATTTGAAGGACAACGTATCCCCAGTAAAACGATGAAAGAATCACACTTTTGTTGTCCCAATCATATGTCTGGAAATGTCGATTGAAAGTTTTATTCGAATGCATATTTTTGAAAAACCTAAGAATGTACTTTTATTTCACCTTGCACTAAGAAGTAAAGAAGGAATTTTAACGTTTTTTTAAGCGGTTCAGCTACTATACATGGTGTTATGTAATAAGTGTCCGATATTTAACAGGACGATTTCCCAGTTATTTATAAGAAGGAAAGTTCATATAAGCATGGGTCCACAAAGCCCTTATTTTTCATATACAGGGCGTTAAAGTATTATTTTTATTTTGGTTTTTCGTAAATAATTTTTAAATCATGTCGATTCTTGGACAAAAATCAGTATTTAGGCATTTTTTTAAATTATAAATTCAAATTTGATCTTAGTTTGGCTCCTAATTGTAGGAGGCGCCGCCTACAGGTTTTTGTCTCTTTCATGGAGTCACAACTTTGACGTGCATGTATGTATCACATTTTCTAGAAGAAAAATCGATTCCTCTATCATTTTTACGTGATAAAAGGTATGCTTTTCAAAAGTCGCTACAGGCAGCCGTTCTCGAGATATTTTGATCTAAATTAATCGATGCATCCAATCTTCTTCTCATTGTTTCGCGAACTCTTTGAAAATAAAAGTATCAAGTAGGCTAGAAGGTTTATTACAATGTTTTCTTTGTGCTGTCATGTCAAAAATAATATCTTGACGCATAGTTAAATAGTATTACCTATTATTATTGTGATTATTTGTTAAAGAATGATAAACCACCAATTCAGAGTATGCTGACATACATTTTACATGAGGACTTGCTAACGGAAATGCATATGAGGCTAGACGTTTGTATCAGGAGCGTTATCCGAACCGCACAACTCCTACTTCAAAACCGTTTTCAAGAATTCACGCTCGTTTAAGGGAAACAGGAAGTTTTGAGGAAGCTAGTCATCTGTCGTGTGCACGGACGATAAGAACCCCCGAAACCGAGAAATCAGTTCTTGATCTGGTAGGAGAACACCCCGAAAGAAGCTCCAGAAAAACAGCGCTGACGTTGAACATTTCTCATGTTCTGGTATGGAAAATTTTACGATACTCCTCCATTGACAGATCATTCAAAAAATCGCTCACCACTGACCTTAAAATTTCGAGCTATTTCTTAGAATTTAACGGTTTATCGTAAATGAGAAATCTATTTGGGTATCTTTCAGAAGGCGAAATAAGTTGAAAGTAAATTCTTTGACAATATGTGGATTATTGTCAGCTCAAAAATGTTTGTTTCCTCTGTTGAAAATACATTTCCTGGAAAACTTAGCTTCGTCTGTCCAAATGATTTTATTAATAAAGTGAGAATCTCCTTGGGCGCGGATCAGAATGGTTTCACAGAAGTTTCTTCTATTTTGACGATCTTCTGGATTCAGGGCTTGAACTTTCGTGAACTTGTAAACAGAAGCATGAGTTAAGCCTAAATCTTCTTCTGAAATTTCGATGGAAGTTTGGGGATATGCGTGAAAATAGGATCACATTCATGATGTTGTCTTCTGTTGAAGTTGCAGGCTTTGGTGAATTCCGTTTCGCTTCCAGTTTTGACCCATAACTGATGAAGTTATTTTGTAATCGTACACATTTTCTTTCGTTCATTGGTTGGGATATATTTCTGCATGTTCTTGCTATAATTTGATCACATTGACCATGAAGAATGAACAATTGAATAGATTTTGGGATATTCCAGAATTTCCTTGTAGTTCAAAGGGGCTTCTAAAAAGTCCCAGTTGTTAAGAGCACACCACGCTTCTTTAAGTTCAGTTTACTTATATTCATACTGATTTCTATCAATCATTCAATTCTCAATTCCAGCTTGATTTTGAAGGGTTGGTTGTGCTCTGTAGTGGTACATACAGGGTGTTATGTAATAAGTGTCCGATATTTTACAGGGCGATTCCTCAGTTATTCATTAGGTGAAAAAGTCATATAAGCATGGGTGTCCGGAAGACCTTTTTGATATACAGGGAGTTAAAAAATTATTTTTATTTTGGTTTTCCGTGAATAATTCTTTAAATATTGTCGATATTTGGACAAAAATTGGTATTTTGGGATTTTTCAATATGATGAATTCAAATTTGATCTTAGTTTGGCCCTTGATTGAAGGCGGCGCCTACAGGTCTTTGTCTCTCATGGGGAGTCACAACTTTTTCGTATGACATGTATGTATCACGTTTTCTAGTAGAAGAATCGATCATTTTTACGTGAAAAAGGTGTGCTTTTCAAAAGTCGCTACAAGCAGCCGTTTTTGAAATATTTTGATTTAAATTAATCGATGCATGTGTTTGTCGAAAAGCGAAAGAATTTTAAAAACTTTTTTTTTATTTACCAAAGAAAAATTTCGAAAGCTGATTTTCAAACAATAATAAACAACGGAACACTAGATATAAATCCAAATCAAAATCACAATAAATGTTCGAAATTTCCACCTCCTGCCTGTATGCACGCATCCAATCTTCTTCTCATTGATTTGCGCACTATTTGGAAAATTCCTGGAGTATTCTGAATCATTCTCCTTCATTATTTTTTTTTTATACTCTGGTTCCCACGAAAAGGGATATCCTGTAATGTTCAGAGAACATCAGGGGAACCAAGGGAAAGAAAATAGGAGTTGGTGTTCTTCTTAAATTTCTGGAGGTTGTATGCCTCGGGGAACACCTCCCTAGGCAATGAGTTCCAAAGCCTCGCTGTTCGTTGGATGAACGAGTCTTTGGAAAGTGATGTTCTGCAGGTCTCCAAAGTGACCACGAAGGGGTGTGATGACTGAACTTGACGGGTTAGTCTCGAAGAGACTGCCAAAGCAGGAACGATTGTTGATATTTCAGAAGAGCATCGCCCATGAAAATATCTATAAAATAGAGACAAATCGCCAACTTTTCTACGGTGTTCCAGACAAGTGAGCGAGTTTGTAAGCGAGGCATCACCGACGAGACGAATTGCCCTTTTTTGGACAGAATCCAATAGCCTCAGGATATGTTTATGTGCCGCGCTCCAAATATGGGAACAGTATTCCAGGACAGGTCGGATCTGTGCCTTATAGATCATAAGCAGCTGAGTGGGGTTGAACTAGCTCTTGGCACGAAACAAAAAACCAAGTTTTTGGGATGCACTTTTGGCAATGGACCTCACGTGATTTTCCCAGGAAAGGTTATTGCTGATAGTGATACCAAGCATCGATATGGATGACTTCAGTGGTATGGTTACTCCTGACAAAGTTATGTTAGGCACAGTGAGATCGGCTTTTCTAGAGAAAAGACATGCTTGTGTTTTGTTTGCATTGAATTCTACCAAGTTATTAGATCCCCACTCGAGAATTGTTGCTAAGTCCATATTTATATTCTTAACATTTCTTCCTCGTTCATTTCTGGTTTCACGGGCTGATATAGGGGCCCTGGAAGAGAAAGCGGTATGGAGGGTACTATCATCGGCAAAGCTGTGTACTGGACATGAAGTTGCTTTCAACAGGTCGTTGATGTGAAGTAGAAATAGTGTTGGTGCGAGAATAGATCCTTGCGGAACACCAGCATTTATGAGTAGAGTGTCAGATGAAACTCCATCGACCACTACATGGAGAGACCTGTTTGAGAGAAAACTAGCAAGCAGAGAACACAGCTGAGGGGGCAAGCCATAAGACGGAAGCTTGGCGAGGAGTCCCTGGTGCCAAACTCGATCGAACGTCTTGGAGATATCTAATGCCACAGCTAAAGTTTCTCCATACTTTTCAATTGATAGCTGCCATATATGTGAGACGTAAGCAAGCAGGTCACCAGTTGATCTCTGATGGCGGAAGCCATATTGCCTATCGTTGACAATTCCTGAGTCTTCCAGATATTTCATGAGCTCGGTGTTGATGGCTTTTTCCATGACCTTTGAAATAATAGATAGCAGTGCGATAGGTCTGTAGTTGCTAGGTAGGGCCTTTTTGCCTTTTTTAGGGACTGGCTGTACTCTTGCAATTTGCAATTGGACGCAAATACCCTCAAATTGTAAGAGTGGTTGAAAGAACAGGTGTTAGTTCGGGGGCACATTTCTTGAGAACAATCGGCGGGATTTTGTCAGATCCACAGGCTTTGTTGGTGTTGAGACCCAGCAGAATCTTTCTGATAGTACGTTGGCGAAAGGTGATCTCGGGCATGTGACTGTCAATAGGTGTAATGTTCGGGGGTTCTTTTCCCGATGAATCCAGAGTGGAATTTCCAGCAAAGAGGTGCGCAAAGATATTGGCTTTTTCCTGGGCAGTCGTTGCTAGTGTTCCATCTTCTTTGGTTAGAGGAGGAAATGAGCTGGAAGTGAATTTTTTTCCCACAGCTTTGGCGAAAGACCAAAATGAACGGGATCCGTTAGGACATTCAGCAAGTTTTGATCTTATTTTGGCATTGTGGGCATCTTTTGAGCATTCTATTGTCTCTTTGCATATGCCTCTAGCCTCGACATATGCTGCTCTGGTCTCAGGGCCCGGATTTTTTAGCCATCGATGGTATGCCGCCTGTTTGGAAGCCACAGCTCTAGAGCAGTTTCTGTTAAACCAGGTCTTATCGGATGATGTTCTTCTTTCGGTATTCGGTATGTAAGTTTGCATCCCCAACATGATGATTTCAGAAATTGTCTCAGCACATCGTGTTGGATCTACTGAAGAGAAACAAACTCTCTTCATTTTGGATAGGTGTCTGGTCAATTAAGGATTTTAGATGTCTCCACAGGAAAAAATCCAAACTGTTAGGGTCTGGTGACCTAGGGGGCCATGGTTGAGGCCCTCCCCGACTGTTGCCGAAAGTTTAATCTAAACATTCTCGCGCTTGGATGCCAAAATGTGCCGGGACACCGTCATGCATAAACCACATTTCAGTTGGTAGTCTAAGCGGCACATCTTCCAGTAAAATAGGCAAAACTCCTTCGAAAAAATGACGATATCTCTCCGTTTATTCTTCCCGGAATAAAGAATGGACCTATAAAATAATCTCCAAGGATTCCTGCCCACACGTCAAGAGAGAACTGTTCTTGGAAATTTGATTCCTGTATCACATGGGAATTTTCCTCTGACCACAGATGATTGTTGTGGAAATTGCGTATAGCGTTGCGTGAGAAATTCGCTTCGTCGGTAAACAGGATTTGATTTTCAAATGAAAGATTTTGAATAAGGCTTTGGAGAAGCCAACGACAGAAGTTGATACGTAAAGGAAAGTCACGAGGGAGTAGTGCCTGAACTCTTTGAATATGGTGGGGATATAACGAATCATCAATTAAAATTTTCCATACCAGAACAAGATCACTGGTTTAGACCTTCAGGACCATGGAATTGGCCTGCAAGATCAACCGACCTAACGCCACTTAATTTTTACCTGTGTGGGAGTTTAAAAAAAAGGTTTCCGTGCCATCGTTTCCCAGTAAACAAGACCTACGCCAACTAGAGATAAATTGCATTGAAGAGCTAGATGCCAATGAAACGAGAGGGCCACGGAACTTTCTACAAGTATCCGGATTTTAAAACGTAAAGCCACACTACATTGAAGAAGAATTTGCTAATCGTTAGTGGCAATTAGAAAAGTATTCCATGATTCATCTTTGACCATCTTTTTTTCGAAAACTATATCTGTCTTCGAGAGGTTAGCATTCCAAAATGCTTGGTTCCTCCTTCAGCGGTATAACCGTGGTATTAGAAAAACTCTTACTTGAATTGTGGAAAGTTGTTGATGGGAGACATGTGGTTGAGCCTGTAGAAGTTCTTTTGCTTTTTTACACCTCAGTATTCGAGCAAAATGGACAAATAGACAGATTTATGAAGTAATCCATTGCTCAAAGAGGATATACTTTATAAGAATAAAGATATCAACTACACATTAAATGGTTGAAAGGATGAACAGTTGATTGGCGAAACATGTTTCGGTCTATCATCTTCGGTCTAAAAACTATAATTCTTCAATGAGAAATTATTTGGGGGATTACATAAAGGAAGTTCAGTACAATATGGCAGAAAACTATTCACTTATAATGGATAGTTATGATAATAGTTGGAATAACGGAATCATGTAAGGGATGGAGTGAATCCAAACCTTCTGATTGTATAGTAAAATGTAAAATTAAAAGTTTCTTATAGCGATTCTAAGAAAACTAAACGTTGAATGACGCCATAGTCATAGTTGATAAAGCAGAGCGTGGTTGGCGCAGACTCAAGAAGTTATAAAAAGAGGCGGACTAAGCTCACTATCGCCATTTAGTATAAAAAATTCAACTTATATAATAGTGGTGGCAAAACCTTACTTAACGCCCTCTACTATACAGTACTCGTCTAAAGTCCGTTCCACCCCTACTAATTTTGGAACCACCCGGTATATCGCAACAAAATTTGGAGGGCTCGGAAAGGAGATGAAAACCTACCTTTTCACGAAATGATCATAGCTAAAAGTTTCAAAATGGCGGCTGAGCGCCATCTTCAATAATTTTTTTAAATAGAACACCCCGTATATTATTCAATTTTCGAAATCTACTCATAATTTTCAACAGTTTTCTCTGATACACTGTACTCCTAAATTCAATTGTTTTCGTAATATTAACGTTTGAAAAGTGACATTGTGGTTCTTTCAAACCCAACCAAAAACAATAATGTTGCTTTCAATCAAGTTTGCATTGGAAAAAATCGTTGTTGTGGTAACATCTTGTTTACTGTCAAACTGAACTGCTAACTGTCAAATAGTCCGTTGAGCGCCTACATCCTTTTATGAAAAGTGTGATCATAGCTCGTAGTTTGGACGATAAATTTGAAGCAGCTTTGATATTTGGAGAAGGTGGAAGAAATTATCATCTAGCAGTCCGTATGTTTAATGATAGATTTCCCGAGAATCCTATTTCGACGTCATATTTGTGCAAACTTTTGAATAAGCTCCAAGCAACTGGTACGCTGAAAGATGCTCCAAGATCAGGAAGACCGCCTCTTTCAGAAGAAAAAAAGGTAGAAATTGTTGCTGAAAAGGTAATCAATCCGACTCAGTCGTTGTCTGCAGTTGCTGAATCCTGTGGAGTTTGTTCAATAAGTGTCCAAAGAGTCCTAAAAAAAAAAGTTTTATCCCTATGAAATGATAATCCTGCATGCTCTCACGGAGGATGATCCAGAGGGTTGAATTTTGTGAGTGGTTAACAAGAACAATTGAAGGAGAACGGGGCTTCCTAAAACGTGTATGTGTCGCAGACGGATGCACGTTTTTCCTTAATGGAAAAGTCAACAAACAGAATGTTCGATACTGGAGCGATACTAATCCGCATATTTTTAGAGAGGGACATACCCAGTTTCCTAAAAAGGTGAAAGTTTGGGCGGGGATTTTGGGCAATCGCGTTGTTGGAACGATTTTCATAAGAGGCAATCTTACACGAGTTCTTTACAGAAATCATAGTTCAGCAGGATGGGGCACCTCCCCACCTCGATCGCATGACTAGAGAGTTCCTCGATACAAACTTTCCTGGGCGATGGATAGGTCGCAGGGAAAGTACAGAATGGCCACCAAGATCTCCGGATCTAACACCTCTAGATTCTTTCCTTTGGGGGTAACTGAAGTAAAAAATCCACGCCACTGAATGCCAAACAATAGAAGAGTTGGAACGCAGAATAATAGATACATGTGAAGAAATAGTTGAACAGACTTTCATCAACGTGGGAGAAGCTATTTATAATAGGGCACTTTATTGTCAACATTTAGGAGGGGACCACATTGAACACTTGATGAAATAATTGTTGGGGTTAAATGAAAGTGTTATTCAAAAATGATTTATAATTTTTTAGCTAACTAATTTGTTTTGATTGTGAATTTACAGAACACATTCGTAGGCTTTGAGATTTTCCGGTAAACGGTACTGTTTATCCATAATAAACTCGATTTGAGCCTCTTATTGGTCGAATTCATAGAGAGGTTTGACTAAAAATTGATAATAACGTTTAGTTAGCAAAATCTTTAACCGGAAGTGACCAAAATCCATACTTCATTTTAAACCGGAATGTCACTTTTCAAACGTTGATATTTCGAAAAAATTGAATTTAGGGGTAAAGTATATCAGAGAAAACTGATGAGCAGATTTCGAAAATGGAATAATATACGGGGTGTTCTATTCAAAAAAGTTATCGAAGATAGCACTCCACCATTTTGGAACTTTCAGCTGTGATTTTTCATGGAGAAGTAGGTTTTTATTTCCTATTCAAGTCCTCCAAATTTCGTTGCGATATACCAGGTGGTTCAAAAGTTAGCAGGGGGGGGGGTAACGGATTTTAGACGAGCACTGTATAGGACCTGAAGTTATCAAAGTTCCAATTATGTCTGTTCTGACAATAAACTCACAAGAAAGAAAACAGTTTAGGCTCAATAATGTAGATTATTAAAATAAAATAATTTTTTTTTTGCAGTAATAAAATGGTCAGACAGTCAAATTTGAAGTTAGCATACCTATTTTTCCAGTCAAATCACCTTCTAACTTGACCCCTTATCTATTATTTATCTTATGTTAACCACTAATAATATTGATAATGGACCAAAAATTAACGTTCAATATTAACATAAAAATATTAATATAAATTTGGGATCAGACACCAGACACTCCAAGAACGCATCATATACAATAGGTCTTTATTATGCCTATGTCCACTTTAGATTGGGTTTTGCCTAAGTGGTATGGGATCCCAAGTATATAATATTTTTTACCTGGTGCTCGTGAAAAAAAAATCCTCACCGGCACTTCCGGATTTGGGCTTGTTGTGCTGTCAGTCATTGCAACTATGGCCACAGACAATTGAATTCTCATCCCCATTCCTATGGCTAGCATCAGAAACATAAACCCCATCTGAATATGTCGAATGCCTAATTTCGGAACTGCTGAACAAAAATACATGCAGATCAATTAAATTGTAAATGTTGAATTATTTCGATACAATGACATTTCCCTGTTTAGATCATTATAAATTGAAGAAACGACTCTAGCAATTCAACTATCTTGATTCATTTTTTGTTTCAATTTCATCCTGGTTATTATACACAACTTCAGACTTTGTTATTGTCTAGATATATGGAATTGCACATATTCTGCTCTACCAAACACAATCAGAACAAAATGAAAAACAACCCATACAATGTTTTCAATGTTGCACATATTATTACATATTTTCGCATATTGAACAAAATTTGCTTGCTCATGATCTCAGATATTGCATGCTCATGATATCTTGTAGGTGCTATTTATCGGTGTAAAAACATGGTTTTGAGAAATTTATACATCAATCACACTTGCAGATCTCAGTAAAGCGGTTGATTGTGTATCTCATGAATCTTTCACTAAAAAAACTTGAACATCATGGCGTAAGAGGTTTACCTCTCCAACTGATAGAATAATTTCTCATAGGAAGAACTCAGTGTGAATCTGATAACAAGAAGCTATCCGACTTACGTGAAATTAGATATGGTGTGCTCCAACGTTCGTCCTGGGACCTCTTCTATTCATTATTTACATCGACGATCTTTCAAATATATATATATATATATATATATATATATGATATATATATATATATATATATACAGAGGGCCATTAGACAACGGTCTGGGTCGCAGAAGTTATATAAAATAATAGTTTGAAAAAACTAAAAAACACGCTTTTATAGAAAAACAGACTAAAAAAATAGAAAATAGGAAAAAAATATTTTTATTTAAAAAAAAGCGTGGGATGCATGGTATCGCATCGGCCAACAATTACCTGTGATCTGAGACATTTCTTACCTCACTGCCCTAGGTGTGTGATGTACTATCTAATTATTGATACCACTTTTTTTAAATAAAATATTTTTTTTTCTCATTTTCTATTTTTTTCTCTGGTTTTCTATAAAAGCGTTTTTTTCAGTTTTTTCAAACTATTATTTTTTTCCTACTTTTTAGTGTGGTTTATTTATGAAAGCGTATTTTTTAAGTTTTTTTTTAACTATTATTTTTATTATTTTTTTGCAAATAAAAAAATGGAATGATCTTATCAAATTAGGTAATCATAATCTCCGACCCCAAAAACCCCCACATACCAATTTTGAATAGAATCAGACCATAATTAGAAAACTCGGCCGCCATTTTGAAGCCGCCATCCTAAATTTTCCAATTTTCACAGAAGAATCATGATATTCGACCCCAAAAACCCCCACATACCAATTTTGAATAGAATCAGACGATAATTACAAAACTCGTTCCCCATTTTGGAGCCGCCAGTTAGAATTTTCCAATTTTGACAAAAGAATCATAATCTCCGACCACGAAAACCCTAAGGCCCGATATTATAATGTCAGTTTAAACTCTTGAGTGACGTCATCGAGTTTAAACCTTAAACCCTACCTCAGGTATGGTTTAAAGGATTGAAAACGTTTAAGTAGGTTAGCCAACAGGACAAAATCTAACAAAAATTGACATCTTAAAATCGAGTCTAACCTTAAAAATTTGTTTTGAAATAAGCTATACTTTGTAGTTGGAAATACTAAATACTAACTAAAAAAAGAAGAGGTTATGTCGAAATAAAGAATTCAATTATTTGGGAACTTTGACAAGGGCCGCTCGCAAATTTAGAATTAGGCCTAATCATTATGATGAATGGAATGACATATAATTTCTAAATAGATTCAGATTGTCTAAGCAAACTGTTGACAATATATTGACTCAGAGGGTAGATTACAGCACCCTACTAATCGGTAAATGAAATATTTCTCTTTAACAGCTTCAATTGTTTTATTAAAGTCAATTCAGAAACCACGCAGTTGAACCTTTGTTGCAGTTATTGATGGTGCTTAGATTTTATGCTACAGGGGATATGCTCAGAGCAGTGGGTGAATTTGGTGGAATACATGTATCAACAATGTCACGAATAGTCAAACGTGTATCCACAGCTATTGCAGCTTTATCACGAAGATATATTAAAATGCCTTTTTCGGAGGAAGCACGCAAGAAACAAAAATAGAATTTTATGATATTGCCAGATTTTCGAATGATTTTACTCACGTCACTTTTCACAAAACGAAACAGTCATTACGATAAAACACCATAAGGCCAAGTGACAGATGACATTTATATACATGGAAAATAAAAATCTTATGTGTTTTTATAAAATGACTTTTTCACCAACTTTGGTTTAAACTTGAAGATAAACTGGTTTAAGGTTTTCGGAGTTTAAACTGACATTATAATATCGGCCCTTAGATACCAATTTTGAAGCGAATCGGACCATAATCACAAAACACGTACGCCATATTGAAGCCGCCATTCTGTTTTTTTTTCTCACAATAATTTCTTAATGCATTGTCACCGGAATTATGTACACCTGCCAGATTTCAAATCATTCGGACGTCTGGAAGTGGGTCAAAATTGCGTCCAAAGGAGTCGGTTACAAACAAACAAACAAACATACAAGTGAAGCTAATATAAAGCGAGGGGGACATCGTCCGCGATGAAATTCACCCGAAATACATTCCATCCCTCGGAGCTGTGACCGCCACCCCTGAATTTTTAAATGGCAACATATGGCAAGTGATACGTCATTTGAAAGGTAGTTTCCTTCTTAATATCAAACAACAGAAATACATTAATTCTATGGATTTGTTTTCGAGATATAGGAACTTGAAGTTGGGAAATAAATTTTTATTCACTCGATCAATGAAAACAATATCTGATAAAGCAACTGACGCAATAATTATTATTGTCAATGAACTAAATTTTCAAACTGTATACCACCCATTTCCATACAATAGTACAAGTTCTGTTCGAAACGAGACCTCACATTTCGTAGCATTTCCGGCGTTATTCGACGGCATTCTTCAATAATTCTTCCTTCGTAAATCTTCCAGAGATTCTGGTTTGGTTGCAAAGATTTTGTTTTTCGAGTGACCCCACAGGAAAAAGTCGAGTGGGGTTGAATCTGGAGATCTGGCTGGCCACTCTTTAGAGCCTCTTCTTCCAATCCAACTTCCAGGAAACATTCTATCCAAAAACGCCCTAACAGTCTGCGTATAATGTGGAGGTCTTCATGGTAACGATCGTCATTTTCAATGATGTCTACTAATTGTGGATAAACAAATTCATTCAATAATTCCAAATAAGTTTCTCCTGTCAGGTTACCGTTGAGAAATACTGGTCCAATCAAACGGTCCCCAAAAATACCGGCCCAGACATTGAGTTTTTGGGGAGTTTGAGTATGGACTTCGTGGAAAACATGTGAATTGACATCTGACCAATAACGACAATTATGACGATTCACAGTCGAATTCAGAAAGAATGTAGACTCATCAGAAAAGCAGATGTTGAAAAGGAATTTCTTATCAGCATCTATTCTCGTAGTCATAATTCCACAAAATTCCTGTCGCCTATCAAAATCATCTTCATTCAATTGGTGTACCAAATGTATTCTGTAGGGGTGGAATTTATGATGTTTTAGGATTCGGCGGATACTGGTTCTACTGATATTGGTAACACTAGCCAATTTCCTTGTGATCAATGTTGGGTCTGCATGAACTTGTCCTAAAAGTGCAACTTCAACAGCTCCATTTCTCAACGGAAATTAACGTTCTGGGTCTCGTTTCTTGTTGGCTACTGACCCAGTTTGACGAAATTTTTGCACTAATTCTATAACGTATTTTCTATCAACAAGTTTATCTGGATGCGTTTCATCGAACAAATAGCTGTATGGTTACCGCACTCATCATTCTTGAAAAAAATTGTTATTATCTCAACTTTTTCCGTGATCGTATACACCATTATTGCGGAAAGATATTCAGCAGCTTTAGTCAAGTAATTCACTCTGATGTCGTTCAATCAAAGATCAGTTTGACACCGATAGACGTCCACAATTGCGATTTGGCGAAAGAAATTATCTCATACATATTTTTGTTGTACTCGCATTTGAGTCGAATTCGTGAAAACGTCTTTTCATCGATTCTTAAGAACCTTAAAACTTTTTCGATCAAGTAAATGAGGATGAAATAAAAATTTGAAACTGAATTGCATGTTATTTGTTGGTAAACAGTTAGATCATTTAATTCTTCGACAATGATAATTATCTTTAAACAGTTGCATTGTCAGATGTTATTTTTATTGATTGAGTGAATAAAAACTTAATTTCCCAACTTCAAGTTCCTATATTTCGAAAACGAATCGATAGAATTGATTTAATTTCGTTGTTTGATATTGAGAAGGAAAATACCTTCCAAATGAGGTATCACTTGCCATATGTTGCCATTTAAAAATTTGGGGTGGCGATCACAGCTCCTGGGGGATGGAATGTATTTCGGGTGAATTCCATCGCGAACGATGTCCCCCTCGAAAATGTAGTTGACGTGTCCGAGCGTTTTGATATAATTCGGTTTTACCGAGCTACAGAGCTGCTGTTTCGTTTTCAATGGCCCACTCTGTATATTTGTATTATTTTTATTTTTTGTGAATACATTTCAAAATAATTGTAATATTCGAATTAGGTTTGGTATCTGGAAGTATTTTTCAATGACAAAATCAAATTTGATTTTAGTTTGTCTCTTTCGTGGGGGTGACCCCACCTACATGTCTTTTCAGTCATTTGAAATGTCATACATTTTTTGTATGTACCTGTTTCACGTTTTCTAGTGGAAAAATCGATTTTTCTAACATTTTTGTAAGAAAAATATAATCCTGGTAGAAGTCGCTGCGAGAAACTGTTTTCGAGTTATTGGGATTTGAAAGTCGCCTCTAACTAATAAATATCGGAAAAGATACGCCAATGCATTTGTCTTCTTTCATTCAATGGTCTTCTACATTCAACACTTGAATGTAGAAAAAAAATTATTCTTGATTTTTTTTACATAGTTTTTTTGGACTGTTTTCCGATTTACATAAATAACAGGTGAGTACTTGTCATGTCATTTCAATCCGTTCTTGTGACAAGGAAGTTGTTTTCTGTATTTGTATTCCCATCTTTTTTAAAATGACAGCATACACGAATAGCGAAATGGCTAATATGATTTACGTATACGGTCTTGTATTTATAATGGAAGATTCCCTAATCATCGAGCGCAGGGCCGGATTAAAAGGTGTGGAGGCCCTGGGGCAACAAAGGAGTGGAGGCCCCTAATTATTTTTCAAACAATTTATTTTTTATTTATTGCGGAACAAATCAAATTATTTCGACACTGGCGTATGTAGATATAATGAAATACAAGAAATAAATTAAATTACAGCGTAAACAAATGGATTCTTGCGAGCTTTATTCGACGAAAAATCATTGATGATTTCGGTCAAATCCAGCATCCGGAGGAAATCATTCTCAATGCTAAGAAGCGATAACTTTGATAGGCGGCTTTGTCTCATCGTAATTGGCCTATTTTTTTCATTTTGGAAAATGAGCGCTGTCCAGTGCAATTTGACATCATCACATTCTCAGTTATCACAAGAGAGTGAAAATAATTCGACAGATTTTCGAAAACTTGTTGCCAGGCAATAGACAATGGAGACCAACTGGCTCGAGTGGCTATTGCCAACAAGTTTGAGAAAGAAATCTAGATAATTATTTTCTACTATATCGAACTCTCGTGTGGTATTCTTTAGATAATTTTTTTATGTTACGATCATAAACACATTTCCTTGCAAAATTATATAATGTACTGAACCGGTTTTGATTCATTTCACACTTTCCATGCGAATTGATGACAGACGTCAAATTAAAAATATAGGTTGTCAGACAATAAAAACAAAATACCTCAAATTATTCCCGCGACAATTTTCTAGGTAGAATATTCCCACTATTGATTGGCCAAAACGTATATAAATTATTTGAATTGAACGTTTCCATTGGTTTCTAGCAATGTCAAAAAATAATCACTGTAATTTCAATGTTTGAGAATGTAGCTCTGAAATTTTGGTTTTCAAGAATTTGATAGTAGAACATCACAGATTGGTCTTTTTGATAGTCCTTTTTCAGAAGGATTTACATTTGTTGCGATGTCATCCTTCTCTTAGACCACACTTTATCACTGTAATTTCAATGTTTGAGAATGTAGCTCACACTTTCAGATTTCGGGGATTTCTCTGTTACAAGCGCGCCACTCAGCGGACACTTGTCAACGCCAATAAATAGGAAGAACAGGTATAGAATCGGCAGAAAAATAGTCAACAGACTTTGAACTTTTGTTCTATTATGGAATGCGCACAGGGCTCTTATAAATAATTTGATGCAATCATATTCATAAATTGAAATATTATTTTCTTTTGCTTATGATTATTGAATTTCATTGTGTATCTAGATCGCTTGTGTCATTCGAAGAATACATCAACAAAAAATCCTTTATTTAATAAAAAAATGTATATTTTTTTTTAAATTCAATTGATCTTGTTTTTACAGCTAATTTCGATATGATATAATATTTTGTATAATAGTATGATGTTTTACTTGGTGATTGTTTCTAGCATATACACATGATTCATCAGGTCAAAGATTAATATTAACCATGGATTTTGACAAGAATACGAAACATGTTTTGGAATGTTTAAAACGAAAAATGAGAGGAAAAAGTGGGAGAACTGCTCTTTCGTTGTCAGATTCTTCATATATAATTTTGCATATCCTTCGGTATTTGTTAGGAAATTTTACCTAAAAATTTATATTGTGGAGGCCCCTCTCTTGTGAAGGCCCCGGGGCTGCAGCCCCGTTTGCCACCCTCTCAATCCGGCTCTGATCGAGCGCCGAATCACCAGACATTCAGAAACCTGTTTCAGCGGCTATTGGAGTAAGGACCCTCTAAAAAAGCTCCATTGGTAGGCAGACCGTTGACTACTACACCACAAGTTGGTGAAGCTGTTCTTCAGGCATCCGAAGAAGATCCACAGACAAGCAGGAAGAAAAATAGCGCAACATCTGAACGTACAAAATTAGTTGTATTCTCATCACATACAGCGCATCCAAGCATTGTTACCTCGAGATTTCCTTCCTCATGAAACAATTTGCTAATGGATACCGCAGAAAATTGCACAAAACACTCAATTTACTGCAGATATATTATTCACTGACGAGTCACATGTTTCAAAGAACGCCGTAATGAACTTCTATAATAATCATGTGTGGTGTGACGAAAACCCCCACGAAATGGTTCAGTCCAGGTTGCAACAACAGTCTTCATTGAATGTGTAGATTTGTATTGTTGGGGGTTATTTGATTGGTCCCCACTTTTTTCCAGGGACTTTAATGGAAATTCTCATCATGATTCCTTTGAATTACTTGAAGACATTCCACTATTGCTGAGACAAATAATATGGTTTATGCATGATGGAGCGCCTGCGATTTTATTTATAGTTCGTGAATTTTAAATCAGCGATTTAGAAACAGATGGATTGGTCGAGGCGCTGAAGTTCCAAATCAATTCTGGCCTCCAAGGTCCCCGAATTTAAATCCAATCGATTTTTGATTTTGTGAAGGCCCTAGTTTATACGGTGCCAATAGAAACCAAAGAACAACTTCGTCAACGAATCATTGCTGGATGTGACGCTATCTATCCGAAATACACCAGGTATAATGGAACGTGTACGTGGGTCCATGAGACGACGAGCCGACGCATGCATAATGGTGCAGGTGACCATTTTTAAAATTACTTCAATTATTACCCTCAACTAACTGTTAGTATTTAATTGGTCTCAATTACTGTTATTATTATTAGTATTAAATTGTAATAACACCCGATTCCTATCTTGAAATGAAATTGAGGAAAAATAATTTCTTTAACTAAATTAATTTCGAATTCAAAAATCTTGTCATTCAAAATCACTTGCATCGATTATTTCAAATCCCAATAACTCAATATTTTTTTCACTAGAAAACGTGATACAGGTACGTACAAAAAAGTTATGAAATTTCAAATGACTGAAAATACATGTAGGTGGCGCTACCCCCACGAAAGAGACAAACTCATATCAAATTTGATTTTGTTATTGAAAAGTTCTCCCAGATACCAAACTTCATTCGAATATCACAATTATTTTGAAAGGTATTCACAAAAAATTAAAATAAGAATACAACTTTGACACCCTGCATCTCAGAAACGAATAACTTGCAGACAATGTTTATAGAAACTTTTCTACTAATTTCGACGTCAGCAACATAATAATAATAATATTCCTTGGTAACGGCCCGAAGCCGAGGGCTGAGGGCTTGTTACCAAGCAAAGAGCTTGATAAATTTGTCATAAAATTATGAGGCATTTGTCAATGTCCGAGGGATATTTGGCAGAATATTTTTTGACAAAATGATTTATAACTCAACACAATGAATCATTTATTCATTTATTAAAAGTAAGTTAGTGGAAGTACAATAATTAAAATTTTAAATTTAACTTAACATTAGATTCGTTGCTGTTCTCTACTATGGAAGATCTATTCCCACGCATAATATTTATGATCTTGTTGTGGTGTTCTTGATCGAGATTTGAGTATGGTTTTATAGAGTTTTGATTGCTATGACCAGTAATTTTCAGCAATTGTTGTTCTTCTACACCACTTTTTGCCAATTCGCTAACAGCAGTTGATCTATTCGAGTGATTTGTTATCTTTTTGTCCTTTACATTCAAGCCAATTGCCTCAGCAGCAGATTTAGTCCATCCATATATTGTATTCTTTCCAACAGGTACATTATCGTACCATTTGTCAGTTTCATTTTTCCAGGGCCGATTCAGTTTTAAGAACAGTCGTGGTGAGGTAATATTGTCGCCTCGTTTTGATATCAGTTTATGAAAATGACGTACAGGGCAGCTTTGTCTCTCACTATTGGAAACCAACCATTTACTACTTGTACAGCTTTTAGAACCACCTTGGCACGTTTTACTGAACACCGGATTGTATTCAATGCGATTTGTTGGAGAGTCATCGTTATTTTTCTCGATTTGAAAAAAAATCACCAGACAAGCAACTGCCTCTCCTTGTCACGCTAATTCTACAGCAGAAATATGGTAAAATTTACGCATAAGACCTTCAGGAGTATTTTTATTCCATAGTAATATTATTTTGTTAACTTCAGACAAATTTAACGAAACTGAACTGGACTTACGTTTACATGGATCTGCTTGTATTTGCTTCCTGATTCCATCGCGGGCATCTCGGGCTGGTTTAAATACTATATTGTTAAACGGGTCAATCAAAATATTATAGTCATTATAGTACTTTTCTCGCAAAAGTTAGCACGAAACGTTCTACATTGTCTTCATCGTTGCTTCTTTGAATTCTGTCCCGTCTTTCTTTCTCATATTGACCGCCCAATCTTTTAGTATCAACGCCAATTCTCTGAACTTCTATGTTCATTTAATTCATATTCTCGTTCGCAGCAAAATGACATAAATATTCCCCAAATATATTTGTGACTGTTGGTTGTATTTCTGGGATTTTTTTCTATGATAAGCGCATTTATACTTCGAACATTCGCATTGCCAAAACGTGACATTTTGAAATTTATTTGGAATGAAGTTGTCAAACTTAATCGTGTTGTCATAGTGATTGATAATTGCACTGAATGCAATCATCAGTAGTAATACCACTTGTGACTGAATTTTCGCGATAAGTCTGTCGATTTATTTCTAAACGAAACTGAGTTGCTTGAAAACACCACAAGTCCGCAGAACGAGTGGTGTTTTCTTTAAGCAACTCAGTTGAGTTTAGAAATAAAAGACAGACTTATAAGATACATTCAATCACGAGTCTATTTCACGAGACTATTTCACGAACAAAGTGAAAGGTCAAAAAATTCAAATTCCACAGAATGAGAGGAAGAAATTCAATAATAATAGATAATTCAAATTTAGTTATAATCATGAAATATTCATTTTAAGTATGAACAATTTTTTTAATTATTATTTGTTACCTATACCAATAATTAATTTTTTATGAACATTACATTATACATTATTTTCGACTATAATTATTATAAATGGTGCGATTGTAAAAAAATTGAATAGTATGACCGTTATTAGGTGGATACAATGTATTGTTGGTATTATTACTTGATGTACTTGGAGTACTCCTAAAAGTATTCACTATATTCTGATGATGTTCAGCACTAAGATATAAATACGGTTTCATCGAGTTCGAACTTCATGTCCAGTAATTTTCATAGCTTGTTCACTAACGCCGGATTGTAGTAACTGACTAACTACAGTGGCACGATTAGAGTGATTTGTTATTTTTAGTTTTTAGAGTCTAATCCTATCTTTTCTGCAGAGAGTTTTGGCCATTTTGATAGTGTATTAATACCAATAGGGCAATTCTGGTACCAATTATTATTATTAAATTTATTTCACTTGCCATTCACTGTCAGAAAAAGTCTGTCGTTGGTAATAAGTCCCCTTTTCGATATAAGTTTCCAGTATAATCTCACAGGACACATTTCAGGATTTTTCTCATTTTGAGTAAGCCATTTAGTATCTGCACAGTTTTTATCACCACCTTGGCGGGTTTTGGAGAATATCGGGTAATATGCAATTCTATTTGTTAAACAGCCTTTGTTGTCAGTCTCTTCCTAAAAAAATGTAACATGGAAAAAGTTGCTTAGTTACCTCTCAAAGCTAGTTCTACTGCAGCTATGTGGAAAAACTTCTTTTGGAGTACCTCTGGCGTGTCATCGTCCCATTGTAAGCACATTTTTCTATATTCGTCTGAAGTCATAGGGATAGAACTCATATTATTTTTTTCGGGTACAGCTTGCAAAAATTTTCTCTTACTATCTCGTGCCGCCCTCGCCTCCTTGAACATTATATCTTTGGAGGGATCAATAAGTATCTGATACTCACAAAAATATTTTTCTTGTACTAATTTTGCAATAGTGTTCCATATGGTTTTAATAACACTCTCCTTGTAATCTCTTCCGCATATTGAATGGCCAGTCTTTCAGAATGAATGCTAATCTTTCGTTGCTATTTTCTGCATATAATTTGTAGTTGCGTTCCGCACAGAACGTCATAAATTATCTCCATAGATAAGATTTTGATTTTTTTGTGTTACTGGGTATATATTCTTTAATATTTTGGTTTATTACTTCGTTTGAAGTAGCACCGAAGCGACTCATTTTGACGTTTGCAGCTACAATTATTTTTGGTCAAACTGTCAAACTTTGCATTGCGATCCGTATCCATGGTTACGTCGTTGAAAACACGATGCTGAGAGACTAATCAGAATTGAAAGTCAGCTGGTTTTTTCGCGATAATACAAGCTGTCTTTGGTTTTCGATTGGTCAGATTTTGTGAAAATTCCAAGGTGCGTGGAATAGTCAGTGTAATGTTGACATGATTGGGTGAAATTGTTTCATATGACACAAAATGACAAAATTTTAATGGTTGTTAGAACTGTAAAAAAAAAAACATTTCAGTTATTTTTACTGTAAGTGGTAGATTTAGTGGTGATTACGACTCAAAGTTGCAGTATCAGTTTCCCCCACTATGATGCTACTTGGGCTAAATATACACTGCATATAAAAGCATCTGTCACTTTATTTGGGGGAACCTAAATGAGACATGAAGTTTTTCTCCAAAACTCTCTCAATAGTTATATCCTATGTTACTAAAACATGAGAATAGAAATGGCATCCATAATGATATTAAAATTAAGCTGTGATGCGCTGGCTTCGGGAGAATGAGGTTATTTTGGAATGAAATATTTTTAGGACTGTACGAAGTCAATTTGATCGGTCAATTCAACAGTCAATTCACCGGTCAATTGATCAAGAGAGATATTTGGCCACAGTCAATTGAGCGGTCCTGCACCAAACGCGGGTCGTCCTAGTCAAAGCCCGAGTGAGCGGCCGTCTCGATTGGTAACGCCCAGGAGAAAACAATCGTAGCGCCAGACTGGGAAAAAGTGGAAAGCTCGAACTGCAGACTTAGTTTGATTATTGTGTTGTGTTGCTATTAAGTTAAGTTTTGAAATTTGCCATCTTTTTATTTTTGACCGATTTCAGTTAGAGAAATAATTCTGACTGTTATGGATACATATTTCCAAGTGCTTCCAAATGACATATTGCAAGTCAAGTTTCGTGCGATATAGTTTTGTCATTTTTCAATAGTCACACTTCCGTTTGACAGATGACAGTCAAAAACAAATGGTCGCATTCGAGGAAGAAACTGTATCTTCACACCAAATTTCAGTTCTATCAGTCGAACGGTTTGGCACTTATCACGTAAGATTACAGACACACACACACACACAGACAGACTGACTTCACTCTTGAAATGGTCTCCCTGGGGACATCAAAAATAAATTTTTGTCAATATCTCTATTTTCTTTGCACGATTATATTACTTGACCACTCGTGGGGGCCGGTCAAAAAAAAATTTAAATGAAAATCGTCATAAGATTTGAATTCCCACAAGAGATCATGAGCAAGCTCTATGTTCAGTATGCGAAAATATGTAATGAAAGTGCAACATAAAGGAACATTGTATTGGTTGTTTTTAATTTTTTTCTGATCTAGACATAAACAGAAGTCCTTATCATACCTTGAAATTTTCTAAGTTATGTTGAAAAATCCAAAATTGGGCAGTTTGGAGACTTTGTGTTGAAAAATCCAAAATTGGGCAGTTTGGAGACTTGCATATATTTTTTCCCATTCTTAGTCACCCAGGCAACAGAAAAAACTGAATGGAAGGCGTTTTCACCCCCTGGGAAATTTTTGGCAAACCTCCGAAAATTTGGAAAATTCACGAATTTTCAAAGTTAAAACAAAATACTTTTTTGATATACAACAAGTTTTCTGAGAGTTACATTTGAGTTAACGTCTTGCATTTGTTTTTCTCTGTTTCTTGGATGTCGAAGAATAGGAGAACAATTTGCAAGACGTTTTCCTTCAAAGTTTGTAAAAATAGGCGACGAAATCTACAAACAACCCATTTTTTTATTTTTCAACCGAAGGTTTTCGTCTTGGGAATGGATTTTCTTACTCTATGATTCTCAAAGAACGAGACAAAAAAGTTTTAAGGTGTCTGAAAATTCATAATTTTTTTGGCTTTTTTCTCTAAATTTTGTCTACCATCACTTTACGCGAATAAAATATACCACCTGATTCCTGGCGACTATCAATTCCGCAAATTGCAAGACGTCCTTCACGGTAGGAGATTTCGACCTATATCTTCATTTGCCATAATTTGCAAAGTAGAACTTGTGCAGATAAATGCAACGTACCAGGGTAATTAGGGGGAGCCCAAGAAACATGTTTGCATAATGCAAGACCTCCTGCAGTTCGATTAGGTTGGGACATGATATGGAAAATGACTATAAAACCATTTTTATTACAGAGATTGATCACTAAAAACGATAATACCGTTGAAAAAAAAAACTATTTCTGCTATAAATTCTTTGTTAAACGAATCGATGGTAATGGGAATAATATTATTAAAAATTGAAAAATAAAAACTTTTTAACAAAAATTAATGCGACGAAAAACGGAACTGAAAAGTTAAAACTAAAATAGACCTTCTTGGTCTCAATAACTGAGCTCCTAAACTAATGTAAGTAACTAATTTTGAGTTGGCGCCAAACAAACAAGCAAATGAATTGAGTAAGGCGTGAAATGATGGCATCGAGTGGTGCGGTGACATTCTGATAATTTTTTTGAAGTAATTTAATGATCTTCGTTGATTGTTTGTTTGGCGCCGACTCAAAATTAGTTCTTTACATAAGTTTAGGAGCTTAGTTATTGAGACTAGGAAGGTTTATTTTATTTTTCAACCGACGAAACCAAAAAGGAGGAGGTTCTCTATTCGACCCGTATATTTTATGTTTTTCCATCATATTTTTTTATGTATGATCACGCATAACTTTTAACTGAGGCGTCCGATTCCGAAAATTCTTTTTTCAGTGGATAGGCTTTTTTCAGTGAATTTGTTCCCATTTGAATTTAAAAGATGAAATTCACCCCTAAGGGTAGCGAAATGAAGGATATTGATCACTCACCCTCTGAATTCTGGTCCGTTAACCGATTCTGTCAGGCATTACTTTGTACTGGGTTCTCCGATTTGGATGATTCTTTTTTTAATAGATAGGGTATACCTTATATTTGGATTTCGAAAGGAATTAGCAGCCATCCTTACGGGTAGAAAAATAGGGGATAATTGATTTTTCACTAGTGAACATTGGCACACACATACGTAGTTGACAATGACAGATCTCTACTGACATTATTCTTGTTCCGTCAAAATCAGTATATTTTATGAGAAGATGGAATGATATACAAAGTAATGGAATAAACTAACCAGAACAACGAAAATAATTCATATTACAACAAAGAGTAAAAGTAGATAATCATATTATTTAACTGGTAATAGTTGAAGTAAGGTGGGTAGGTAAGTATTTTGGAAGTAATCAAAAAACAAGTAGGTAGTAATTGGTAGATTTTAGCCACAAAAAATTGAAAAATAAAAACTTTTCAACAAAAAATTAAACCGACAAAATACGGAACTGAAAAGTGAAAAATAAAAACTTTTTAACAAAAAATCAAACCGACGAAAAAATCAACTGAAAAGCAAAAAATAAAATAAACCTTCTCAGTCTAAATGATAATTGAGCTCCTAAACTAATGTAGGTAACTGATTTTGAGTCGGCGCCAAACAAACTAGCAATTGGATTAGGTGAAGCCTAAAATGATGGCGGCGAGATGCACTGCTGCGTTTTGATGACTTCTTTCATAGATAATGATCTTCGATAATTGTTTGTTTGGCGCCGACTCAGAAAACTCGTCCACCATTTTTGAGCCGCCATCTTGAATTTTTTCATTTTGACGGGAGAATCATAATCTACGACCACGAAAACCTTCAGATACCAATTTTAAAACGAATCGAACCATAATCACAAAGCTCGTCCGCCATTTTGGAGCCGCCATTTCGAATTTTTCAATTTTGACAAAACAATCGTAATCTCCGACCACGGAAACCCTCAGATACCGATTTCGGAGCGAATCGGACCATAATCACAAGAACTCGTACGCCATATTGGAGCCGCCATTTGTTTTTTTTCTCACACAAATGCATTGTCACCGGAATTATGTACACCTGCCAAATTTCAGATCATTCGAACGTCTGGAAGTGGGTCAAAATCGCGCCCAAAGGAGTCTGTTACAAACAAACAAACATACAAGTGAAGCTAATATAAAGCGTGTAACAACAACTGAACTGAAAAGTAAAAAATAAAAACTTTTTAACAAAAAATTAAACCGACGAAAAAATCAACTGAAAAGCAATTGAATTAGGTGAAGCGTAAAATGATGGCAGCGAGATGCACGGCTGCGTTTTGATAACTTCTTTCATAGATAATGATCTTCGATAATTGTTTGTTTGCCGCCGACTCAAAATCAGTTACTTACATTAGTTTAGGAGCTCAATTATCATTTGGACTACGAAGGTTTATTTTATTTTTTGCTTTTCAGTTGATTTTTTCGTCGGTTTGATTTTTTGTTAAAAAGTTTTTGATACTTTTCAGTTCCGTATATCGTCGGTTTGAGTTTTTGTTGAAAAGTTTTTATTTTTCAATTGTTTGTGGCTGAAATCTACCAATTACTAACTGCTTGTTTTTTTATTACTTCCAAAATACTTACTTGCCCACCTTACTTCAACTATTACCAGTTAAATAATATGATTATCTACTTTTACCATTCGTTGTAATATAAATTATTCTTGTTGTTTTGGTTAGCTTATTCCATTACTTTGTATATCATTCCATTGTGCAATGTTACAAGTGAAAAATCAATTATCCCATATTTTTCTACCCGTGAGGGTGGATAATTCCATTCGAAATCCAAATATGATCAACTATGAGGGATACCCTATCCGATAAAAGAAGAGTCATCCAAATCGAAGATCCCAGTACAAAGTTATGCCCGATAGAATCAGTTAACGGACCAGAATTCATAGGGTGAGTGATCAATATCCTTCATTTTGCTACCCTTAGGGGTGGATTCCATCTTTTGAATTGGGACCAACTTCGAAGTACACCCTATCCACTGAAAAAAGAATTATCGGAATCGGACGCCTCAGTGAAAAGTTATGCGTGATAATACATAAAAAAAATGATAAAAAAAAATATACGCGTCGACTAGAGAACTTCTTCCTTTTTGGTTTCGTCGCTTAAAAATCGGCAGAATCAGGTTTTTCTATAGATTTTTTATTGGGAAAATCCCTGTCGTTTGTGATGGAACTATGCAAAAATACATAAATGCATCAAAAATTCAGTTATTACTAATATTCGTAAAGTGTAGTACATTCTTATTCATTAATTCACGTAATCATGGGAACTCACAACTAGAAATTTATCAATTGCACGCTGTCGAAAACCACTTGAAAATTGAAAAAACTTGTCAGTAACTTCTGTAACAACATTTTTTAAGCAGCAGCCCTTTTTTGTTTCTAGGGATTGTAAATATGCGATTGCTTTTTTAATGTGGTTATATCGCCGGGACGAAGAACCTGCTGTTACCGAAGTACTGTGCTATTAAAAACAAATCGTTTTGTCTACAGTAGGAACAACAAAAAAATTCATAAAATTATCTGAATTCGATAATTCTGCTGTTGTTTCTGCGCCATACACAAACGATACGAAAAAAAACTGTTTACGCTCAGGAAAAACGAATTGACGTGCATCTCACTCGATATTATTATAATATTAAAGAACGTGAAATCCAAACAAATGTGTTCTGTTTTCTTCGGCATGCAATGAAATGATTTTTGCGTTGTTTTTCTTGTTGAATTATCACAACCATGTACATAACAACAACGGTAACTCATTTTTGGAGTAGGGATTTTGAAAATGACAGAATGAATATTGATAACGACGCGAACAATAAACACTTCACAATATTAGCGGCTCGCTGCCTACTGCAGAAGAGAGGATCAACGGGCCCAACAGTATTGTAACGTCACGCTCTCTCCAAGGTCATGGAGGCGTTTTGAAACTCGACGTTTTTAAAACTCTGTAGCATTCTCAAAAATTGTTTGAGAAACGTATTATTTTTTTTAATAATATAGTCGAATGCGTAGATTCCAAATATGCAATAAATGAATGTCATGTCCCAACCTAATTGTTCTTATTATTTATATGACTACAAAAAATCACGATAAATCATATTTTTATATCACCCTAATTGTTTGAAATCCTCTCATTTATTTATTACGGCTTCTTTCCAATCGATGCAATGCATGTGTATTTGCAATTTGCATTTCATTATTTCATTGCCAATTTTTCAAATCACTCACCATTATCTTCCCCTACGATCTTCGACATATTGTGAAAAAAATTGTCAACTTAATTCTTGAAATATATGAAATCAAAGAGCATTCATCTCACACTGGCACACATATCTCTTATGAATAAACGATGAATCCACTCCACGAATGTTCTTTATCAGAATAGATGCTTTCATACTCAATATTGAGATAGAATTGCGAGATTTGTTTTTTGTCTGGTGTGCCCACTTACAGTAGAGTAATGCACATCATCATTATCAGTAGGAACGCATCTTTGGAGACAATTGAATTCTTTATTGAAATTGCCCGTACTCACGAATTGATAAATAATATTCAGGGTGATTTTTGGAAACACCATAAATTTTATCACGAAAACACACACAGTGCTCAAATCTACGACGGCGCACACTGATCTGGCTTGGTCAAAAAACGGCCAAAAGTGGTTTTTCCGTTAATATAGAATTTTTTTAAGAAGGCTGTTATTTGGTATCGATAGGCATCTTTTATTTATTTGAGAATTAGCGCAACAACCACTGAAGTTATTAGCGCAACAATACATAACATGAAAGATAAACGCCATGTGAAGTGGAATAAATAGAAAAATCGAATTAAACGGTTTTCTTCACATAAAAGATTCAATATAAATTGAACCAGACATACATAACATCATTACATTTAGATTGAGAGGAACATATTAATATCTGTTAAGAATGACATGAGATTAATAACGTTACAATTTCTTCCCAAAGTTTCATGTAGATTTTTCGATATGTTTCTTGCTTCTTGAAATTTGGGACATATTTCAAGGATATGTTTCACAGACACTGTTGTACACACTCCCCATGTTGTTTGTTCAGAACGTGCCAATAGGTGGTCGTGCGAAAATTTTGTGTGGCCCATACGTAGACGACAGAGATTTGTTTGATGTTTTCTACATTTTGGAAGGCGAGTCCAGGGTTTTACGGATGGTTTCATTTGCGCCAGTTTTTGAACTTGACTGCTGCCATTCTCTTTGCCATTCTTCAACACTTCAGGTAGATGCCTCGCAGTAGATAGTCGATAGTTATTTGCTCCTGCCTTAAAACGCGATAATACCTAAAGAAAAAACCTGAAAAGTGAACAAATCAGAGTGCATCCGTATAGTGAAGTGTCTTCTGTAGTTACAAAATCACAAAGAAAATGACAAACACGAGGAATAAAATGGAATTACAAAATCTGATTAAGGAAACAATCAGTGAATTATTCGCAAGTGAAGAATTTATAAATAAAATCACACAAACCTTCACTGATAAAATAGATAAGAAATTCCAGAAACTTGAAGACACAGTAAAAAGTATGAACGTGACCATAAATAGTTTGGAGCAAAAAATGTCGAATTTTGAGCAGCTCGAAAAAATCAACAATATTTGTATATACGGGGTACCCGAACAACCAGATGAAGATTTGAAGGAACAGTTAAGGCAGATTTTGAATCAGAATGACGAAACACCTCTCAAGATACAAAACATACGAACAGCTTTCAGAGTAGGAAAACAAGCGCAGCAAAATAAAGCCAGGCCAGTTATTCTCAAATTCTACCAATATGAACATAAAGTGCAGGTTATAAAAAATCTTGGAAAACTAAAAGGTAAAAAAATTTTTGTCGCTGAGGACCTTACTAAAATACGTAAAGCTCTTCTATTGGAAGCCAAAGCAGCTTTTGGAGAGAGAGCGGTATGGACCTTCAAAGGGCAAGTTTATACAAAAATAAATGGAATTAAGGTCAATATCAATAACAACTCTGATATCACAAAACACATACCAAATGTTCAATAACATGTTTATTCACTTCGCTCGTACTAATCAACTAAACCAATGGTTAGGAGCAAAACTACTTGGATACTACCTACACTAGATATATTACTTTTATTGCTACTAAATAAAATTGAATTCAATTTGAATTTTTAATAATAATAATTTCATTCCCTCTTATTCATTCAGAAACCCCCTTTATATTTTTCTCCTTTCTTGCTCTGTATATATTTTCTTATATTTTTCCCATTGTGTATTATTTTTGTCTGTATTGATTTATATGATAAACTACTTGGATGAGCTTAATAACTATGAGGAGGGAGAGACTCTGGTGTTTGGAAACATTGAAGATAACTTACAAAAATTTTGTGGAAATGAATATCTTAATATAGTTCACTTCAACATAAGAAGTCTAGGTAAAAACTTTGATGAGTTCTTGTTGTATATTGAGAGATTTAACACTGACAATCTGAATATCATTATTCTATCCGAAACATGGTCACTTAAGAATATAGATGATTTCAAGATCCCAGAATTTGAAATACTATATAACGATTCTAATTTCAACCAAAATGATGGCGTTATCGTATATGTCAGAAGTTCCATCGATTATATTACCACCATAAAACATCTTACCGAAATCAAGCTCTTAGAAATAGAATATACGTGGAACAACATATCTTTCATCATCACAGCTTCTTACCGTCCCCCTTCTACTAACCTTAGTCTATATCTGGAAGACATGGAGCATTTTTTGTCTGCTCAGAAAAGTGCTGATGTGAACATTTTCATGGGTGATATCAATATAAATATATTGAATAGTTCGGAGACGAACACCACAAACTACGTATGCCTGATGGCGCAACAAGGGTATTTTTCTTACATAAATAAGCCGACCCGTGTAACAAAAGACAGCTCTACCTTAATAGACCATATCTACATAAAACTATCTGGCAAATACATATTGTAAAACTGTTTTGAAAACATATATTTACACTATCAATTTAACCGATCATTACACAAGTATGCTTTCCATAAAAATACAGTCAATCTCACTGAATCCATGCACAATTAACACCGAAACATCTATTATTTTTATAAATCAAAATAAAGTAAAAAAAATTCTTGAAAAATAGGAATGGACTGATATTTTGGCATCAAATGACCCAGAACATGCTTACAACCTATTTATTGACAAAATTAAAACATATAATATTTTATCCACTCAAACTAAATCCATAAAACTTTCCAAAAAAAAACTGAAACCTTGGATGACTACAGGTCTTTTAACATCAATCAGATTCAGAGACAACCTGAAGAAAACATTAAATAGACAGTATACCGAAGAACTGAATAAAGAATACAAAAAGTACAGAAACTATCTTAACAATCTAATTAAAACTCATAAAAATAATCATTACATAAATGAGATTCACGACGCCCAACAGAATCATCGGAAAATTTGGCAAAATTTAAATGAAACGATGAACAATAACTTGAAACAAAAAGATGAATATAATATTACAAATGAAAGTGGACAAATAATTGTTAATGATAAGGAAAAATCAGATTACTTTAATAATTTCTTTGCAAATATAGGACAACAGATGGCGAGGAAAATGTATAAACATGACACTATCCCGGAAATTGAATGTAATATTGCAACTTCTTTTTTTCTAAGCCCAGTATCAAGAAATGAAATTATTAATATAACATCTACTTTGAAAAACAATAGCTCTCCAGGTCCTGACAGTATAACGGCGCAATTTATAAAAAAATACAATTTATTTCTATGGAGTCCTCTTTGCCATGTTATTAATTTATGCTTCGTAAGGGGTAATATACCAGCTGCTTTCAAAGAGTCTATAACCACCCCAGTTTTCAAAACTGGTGACAGAAAACTTACAACGAATTACAGATCAATAACTGTTATTAATAATTCTGCTAAGGTTTTCGAAAAGTGTTTGAAAAATAGACTGATTGATTTTTTGGAGAGAAATAATATCTTGTTTGAAGGCCAATTTGGTTTCAGAGAACACATGTCAACTGAAAATGCAATATTCCAACTGATCAACAGTGTATGGAAAAACTTTAATGACAAAAAAAGGGCTTGACGGTTTTCTTAGATTTCGCTAAAGCCTTTGATACTGTCAATCATCAAATTCTCCTGAAACGTCTAGAAACCATAGGAGTTAGAGGAATTACACTAGATCTTTTCAAAAACTATATATCTGACAGACATCAAAAGATTAAAATAAACAGTCTTCACAGCGATCCACTACCTATCACCATGGGCGTCCCACAGGGTACAGTATTGGGTCCAATCTTATTTTTGATTTATATCAACAGTCTTTATAAACTTTTGAACATCAATTGCAGGATAATATCTTACGCGGACGACACTGCTCTTTTGTTCGAAGGAAACTCCTGGGATGAAGTCTATAAGAATGCTGAAACAGGGCTCAAATATGTTATCTCTTGGTTGAATATGAGCCTTCTGAGTCTGAATTTTGAAAAAACGAAATTTATCGCATTTACCACAACAAAAAAAGATCAGCCCTTGAATGACATACTCACTATTCATAAACATCTCTGCCGATCGCCAACGCAGTGTACATGTCCAAAAATTAAAAAAGTTGACAACTTAAAGTATTTGGGTATTTATGTGGACCAACACCTGCGATGGGAAGAACACGCAGATAATACAGTTAAAAGACTTAATAAGTTAGTCTATAAATTCTATCAACTTAGAAATCTTAATAATAAAAAACTCCTACTTATGATTTACAACTCACTTGCTGAATCCATATTGAGATATTGCATCATCATATGGGGTGGTCTTAGTAAAACATTATTACACGTTCTTGAAGTTATGCAAAATACTATATTAAAAATAATTTTTAAGAAAAATAGAAGATACTCAACTGAAGACCTTTACAAAGGATCTGGCTTATTTGAAGTAAGAAAACTATATACCTACCACTGCCTAATATGGATGCAAAACAATCCCATCTCTCATATAAGCCATATATACAACACACGTGCTAAATCTGAACAGAAAACAAATGCTCCCCTCTGTAGACTAACCCACACGCAGAGATTCATATCATACTTTGGGCCAAAACTGTTAAACCTAGTCCCTATAGATATCAGAATCATCCCTAATAAATTCAAAATGAAATCTAAACTCAAAGAATTTGTAAACCTAAATTATAACAAACTAAAAACCGTGTATGAACTTGACTAAAAAGGAAAAAAAAACACCCTACTCTCTCTCCCTCATCACAACAAATTTGATCTTCACATTGTATATAACTCTTTTTTCTTCTCAAATTTTCATTCATTCGAAATATATGTATAAACTTTACAACTTCAGGCTGACGACTACAACACAAGCTTTGCTTAGGTAGATCAGCCTGGAACATAATCTGTAATTCATAATTTTTCTTTCTAGTTTCAGTTATGAATTGATATTATACTTACCTGAATAAATTTACTTACTTACTTACTTACTTACTTACTTACTTACTTACTTTACTTACTTTACTTTTGACGAATGATTTCATGTCTGAATTGGTTGTTCTGGATATCTTCGATTTATGGTCGTTTATTGCTTCTTTGGCTGCAATGTCTGCTCTCATTACCAGAAGTCCCAATATGAGAGGAATCTTAGCCTAACTTTCAACATATAATCCTTTTTCATATTCATACCGCTGAAGCGCGAATAACTCGAGAGAATAAATTTATGATTTCTTTAATGGTTATTTTCGAAACCAGCAATCGGATTTTGATAAATTTTTTGTGCATGGAAAGTTAATGAACTATAAATTGGAAATCAGTACAGAGTCATGACATTTTCGAAACACAAGATGGCGGACAAGTTGGATTTTTGACCAGTTCGAATGTTTATATATATATATATATATATATATATATATATATATATATATGTATATATTTATATACAGTGCTCGTCTAAAGTCCGTTCCTCCCTTCTAATTTTTGAACCACCCGGTATATCGCAACGAAATTTGGAAGGCTTAAATGGGAGATACCAAATCTACTTTTTTATGAAAAAATCACAGCCAAAAGTTTTAAAATGGCGGCTGAGCGACATCTTCAATAATTTTTTCAAATGGAACACCCCGTATATTATTTCATTTTCGAAATCTGCTCATGATTCTCAACAGTTTTCTCCAATACACTTTACTCCTAAATTCAATTGTTTTCGAAATATCAACGTTTGAAAAGTGACATTCCGGTTTAAAATGAAGTATAGATTTTGTTCACTTCCGGTAAAACATTTTGCTAACTTAACGTTGTTATTAATTTGTAGTTAAATCTCTCAATGAATTCGACTGATAAAAGGCGCGAAGAGAGTTTATTAAGGATAAACAGTACCGCTTACCGGAAAATATCGAAGCCTACGAATATGTTCTGTAAATTTACAATCAAAACAAATTAGTTAGCTAAAAAATTATAATTTATTTTTGAATAACACTTTTATTCAACCCCAACAATAATTTCATCAAGTGTTCAATGTGGCCCCTCCTAAATCTTGACAATAAAGTGCCCTATTATAAACAGTTTCTCTCACGTTGATGAAAGTCTGTTCATCTATTTCTTCACATGTATCTATTATTCTGCGTTCCAACTATTCTATTGTTTGGCATTCAGTGGCGTAGATTTTCAACTTCAGATACCCCCAAAGGAAAAAATCTAGATCCGGAGATCTTGGTGGCCATTCTGTACTTCCGCTGCGACCTATCCATCGCCCAGGAGAGTTTGTATCGAGGAACTCTCTAGCCATGCGATCGAATTGGGGAGGTGCCCCACCCTGCTGAAATATGATTTCACGATTTTCAAACTCTTCCTGATTTTTAAATACAATTTGTCTTACTCGAGGTTCAATTTCAGTTTCTAAAAGATTTCTGTAAAGAACTCCTGTAAGATTGCCTCTGATGAAAATCGGTCCAACAACGCGATTGTCCAAAATCCCCGCCCAAACTTTCACCGTTTTAGGAAACTGGGTATGTCTCTCTCTAAAAATATGCGGATTAGTATCGCTCCGGTATCGTACATTCTGTTTGTTGACTTTTCCATTAAGAAAAAACGTGCATTCGTCTGCGAAAGATACACGTTTCAGGAAGCCATGTTCTCCTTCAATTGTTCTTGTTAACCACTCACAAAATTCAACCCTCCGGTCTGGATCATCCTCCGTGAGAGCATGCAGGATTTTCATTTTATAGGGATGAAACTTTTCTTTTTTTAGGACTCTTTGGACACTTTTTGAACTCACTCCACAGGATTCAGCAACTGCAGATGTCGACTGAGTCGGATTGATTACCATTTTAGCAACAATTTTAAGAAGTTTCCGTTATTATTTTCATATAATTTGTTAGATCTACCACGTAAAGCTAAACATTGACGGCATAAACACTGCATTGCTGAAATCATTCTTTCAATGACACATACCAGTATTTTTTTCTACATGCAATGAACGTAACTGACTTTCATTCATAGTATCTCCCTTAGATATCATATTTGATAAGTTTGACCAAGATTCGATATCTTTTTAATGGGAGTCACTCTTTTCGTGTCTGTTTAGCACTTCCTTATTAGACAAGTTGGTCAAAGACTTACCAAAAAGTTTACAACAGAAACAGTGAACCGCATCTCTTGTTGTTGAGTAAATCAGCCACCTCCTTTTAACTTTTTCTCCATTGTTGAGGTAACGATAAAAACATCTGGCAGAAAACTTTCGGCATTGTGAGTTTACTGGATAGATCCAATTCGTAATTTGATGGGGTCCTTTTTCCGTTAAAAATCTTGCATCTGCCGATGTAATTATTTCGGGCCACTCTCCAGGGTCATCAGATATTACGGTGGAGTTAGAAAATAGTAATGTTGCCGCTGCTGGAACATTTCCAGTATGATGTTCCTGGGTACTATTTATATTGTAACGTAAATAAACTCAACTTGGTTCTACTAATTTATTTCACACTTAATCTACAACTTAATTTATATTACTACTTCACTGTATAGCTCGATCGTATGGGCTCGTTCAGACTGTGTCGACTCCACTTGAGGGTCGCCTATTTATCTCCGATACAGCATTCTCGATGTTTCGAATTCTGGCATGTTCCAATTGTTTCCAATATTGACCGTTGTTTTCCGTGGCAGAGCGACTGGATGGTTCTCGAATATCTCCGGGGATGATCTCATCGCTGTCGACGGCAACGCGCGAGGCGACAGGTCCGGCCTAGGTTCGTTACATTGCCCCCTTCTTAAAGACATTTCGTCCCGAAATTTCATCCTTGGAGTGTGACGATATCTGCATGACTCCCCATATCTGCACCGTGAAGTTCGATGGAAGTAACACTCCACGGTCTTCATGATCGGTCGTGGAAGAGGGTTACAGCAAACCAAAATCTTGACGCCGCTGGATCTGAATATCGCCTCCAGCATACTCTTATGACTCCAGTCCAACCCATCAATACCACAGGACAATTTTGGAATTGCTAGATCCACCAGATTCTGGTCCACCATAGTATCTCTTAGTTTGGTGAGACTCTTCCAGGCATCTTCATAGGACGGTTTATCTTGGGAATGCCTCTTGGTAACTAGGTAGTAGATGTTTCTCTGGCCTTTCTTCAACTGTAGCAACCCACCAACTTCTGGATTCTGCTCCCGCAGTGTTTGGAGTTGACCAAATTTCTTGGAGAACACTACGGCGATGCCCTGGACATTCGAAGATCTTCTGCCACACAGTGCGCTAGTGCGTAGTCAGCAGGCACCTCGAAAGGTCTCGTGACTCCTCTCTAGTAACCCCATGTAGAACTTTCTGCCCGTTTGAATACAAGGACATAAACTTCTCGAACGTCATATCATCCTCCGGTGGCTTGAGGGTGCGAACTTGGTCATGGTTTCCAGCGTAAGGGGCCAACCTGTTGAAATGGACGACCCTTGGTTTCCCTCGGGGTGGCTTATGGATTCGGTACACAAGGTCGTTTATCCTTTTCACGATTTTATACGGGCCTTCCCACGAGTTCCGCAACTTTGGTGATAGTCCACGACGACGTTTGGGGTTGTACAGCCAAACCAGGTCATCAACCTTAAATCCTCCTGCGTCGGCCTTGATGTCATAGGTCTTCTTCATTTTATCGCTGGCACTCTGGATGTTCAACCGGACTCGTTCGTGGATGTCGTCCATTCTCTGCCGAAGTTTGCTGACGTAGTCCTCTCCCGCAGTGTCTTGTCCTGGCGGTATCCCAAACTTCAGGTCACAAGGCAGTCGCAGTTCTCGGCCCATTATAATACTAGCAGGAGTTTGACCGGTTGACTCGTGTACTGCGGATCGATAGGCCATCAGGAACAAATGAAGATACTGGTCCCAGTCTCTCTGATGGTCAGAGACAACCTTGGACAAGTGGCGGTTGTCCCTACTGCGGATCGATAGGCCATCAGGAGCTTGGAAGTTGAATTTGATCGTGCAGCTCCATTGGAATACCGAATCGACATATCCACTCTTTCACCAAGACGTCGGCGACGGTGATGGCTTCCTGGTTGGGCAGGGCATAGGCTTCCGCCCACTTACTGAAGTACTCCATTGCCACAAGGATGTATTTATTCCCGTGGTCGGATACGGGAAACGGGCCGGCGATGTCAATGGCGATTCTCTCGAACGGGCTGCCTACGTTGTACTGACGCATCGGGGCCTTGGGTCGTATCCGAGGTCCATTGCTAGCAGCGCATACAGCGCACTTTCTGCACCAGTCCTGGACGTCAGCTTGACAATTGGCCCAGTAAAACCGTTGCCTTACTTTCTGCAGGGTCTTCGTCACTCCCAGATGTCCTCCGGCGACTCCATCATGGATTTCCGCAGTACTTCCCCTCTTCTGTTCCTGGGAACAATTATTTGGCGTCTGTCTTCCCCACCAATATCGGCCTCCAACCCCGTTTCAGGATCCCATTGTCCAGAATAAAGAGTTCCATTGTGCCCAATAGGACTTAACAGCGGCGAGTAATCTGCGACTTCCTGCCATGATGGTCTTCGATTGCCCTTCTTCCAGCTGACGACTAAGCCAAGGTCGGGCTCTCTCTTGGTCTTTCTGGATCTTGCTGTCATTCCAGTTGTCATCCATTGCCGCGGTTCTAAAAGTGTTGCTTCTTTCTCTTCTGCTCGTCGGCAATGTGAGCAATCATCTGGACATGGTCTTCGCGACAAGGCATCTGCATTCTTATGGCTAGTTCCGGCTCGATGTTCGATCTCGAAATCGAATTCTTGGAGTCTCTCGATCCAACGTGCTACTTGACCCTCAGGATTTTTGAACTGTAAGAGCCATTTGAGAGCTACATGGTCAGTTCTTCTTGCTGATTGCCGGATCGGTCGGGCACCCCCAGTATCAATCTTGTGCTGGACCACATTAGTTCGACCTCCTTTTCCTTGTCCGGTATCGAAGATGTCTTGGTACTTCTTAACTAAATCTCTTAGTTTGGGCTGTTGAGCTGGTTTTATATCTTTGGAAGAGATGGCAACTAATTTTTCTAGTTCTGTGGGCAAGTTGTTGGGTTGGCTAATCGTACCTCGTACCTCCGGATTACTGAGGAAACTGACGAGCAGTGCCCCAATATTGTTCCTTTCTTCAAGGTCACTGGAAAATAATTGACATTCATGACCCTTACGGGCACAAATTTGTCAGCACGCAACAAGGTCTTCCCTAGTGCAATCCCTCGTCCAATTTTCTCATCATGAAGTTTGGGCTCGAACATCACCACGTTTCCACTGCTCGTACTCCCGTCCAGGCGAGCCTCCAGAATGGTTTCAGCCCTCTCAGGTACGCTTACATCTTCAGCCAACAACACACGGATCAACCCTCACTTCTCCCATGAAGCACCAGCTCTTCTCCGTTGACACGTAGGACGCCGTCTTTGAAATCAATTCAAACCCTCTGGAATTCATGATGTCCATTCCGATGATTGCATCGTCTTCGATGTCCGCTACAAGTGCCTGATGTTTCACTTTAGTGCTGCCCAAAATTATTTCAATCGGTAGCTCGCCATATCAGTAGCTGGCTCCCCTGTTGCTGTGCGTAGCTTCAAGTTGTCAGTTCAATCCGTTCCGGTGTTCTGGCAAGGAAGGCCGAGAATTGTCCTAGTCGCACCTGTATCTAGCAGCATGGTGCAAGGCTCGTTATTGATGAGACCGTCTACGAAGACACCTTTGTTCTGTCGTTGAAGGATAGCGACATATGCGTTGTTAACCGGGGCTTGCCGGACACATGCCGACGATTGCCCTTCTCGTCGACCTTTTTAGTTTTCCTGCATCGGAGTCGATGAATGTTGGACATTTGCTACGCACATGTCCAATTTTAGCCAATTCCGGCATCTTATCTGTCTTTTCTCAGGCAACACTTCCTTCATCACTTTTCTTATGGCGCTTCCAAGTTAGCAGGCTCCTGTGAGTCTTCCTCAATCGTTTGAACTTTACTTTGGCTTTTGCAGCATTGTTTTGCTGCTTCGAGATTCCAAAGCGCGAGCCAGTGCGTCTACGAGATGTGTTGGACGAGCTAATATCAACGCTTGTCTGGTTTCTTGGTCACGGAGTCCATCCAAGAATGCCTGAACCGCTAATCGCCCCATTACATTTTCCGGTATGGCTGGATATGCGAGACGAACCAAGCGTGCAATGTCAGTTTCAAATTCTTGTAAGGATTCGCCCGATTTCTGACAGCGATTTTTCAGCTGGGAGGGAATTTTTCAGCTGGGCCTGGCCATATCGTAATTCTAGATGTTTAATCAGCTGATCATAGTCCTCCTGTTCTTGGGCGGTGAGAGTTTGTAGAATTTTCTTCGCTTCTCCACGTAATGCAAGTGTTAGTGCTACAGCTCTTTCCCCGCATTCCATCCATTTGCTTTGGCCGCTGCTTCAAACTGTCGGCGGTAATTTTTCCCATGGAGTTTTTCCGTCGAATTGAGGCGGCTTCATGGAAAGCTTCCCTATTTCAGAAATGACCTTGACATCTTTTATACCCTCTTGAACTTTATCCACGTTCAAACTCAAGTCCAGCATTGCATTTTCGTTAACCATCTCTGTGGAGGACGCACTATTAATTTGATTTTCCAGCTTACTGATCGTTTCCTTTATTTTGTCCATTTCTGCCTCGACCCCATCTTTGATTTTATCTACCTCCGTGTTCATTTGCTCCCTAATTTTATCTATCTCTGTCTCAACGGTTCCCATTCTTTCTTCTAGAAATTAGCCACCACACAATTCTTTTTTAGGCCTTCTGTGTTTTCCAGGAACTTCTCTTCCAGGCTTCTTGCATTTTCTTCCAGGCTTCTTGAATTTTCTAGAAGCTTCTCTTCGAATTTCTAGAATTTTCTTGAAGCTTCTCTTCCAGATTTCTAGAATTTTCTTCAAGCTTCTCTTCCAGATTTCTAGCATTTTCTTCCAAGCTTCTTGAATTTTCTTGAAGCTTCTCTTCAGATTTCTAGAATTTTCTTGAAGCTTCTCTTCAAAGTCCTCGAATTTTGTTGTAGTTCTTCTTTCACGGATTTAGTAGTTTCTTCGAGTTTATTCATTACCAAACTTAAATCACCTCCCGGAACTTCGAATAAAAATGTTTCGGGGTCCTCACCTTCTTGTATAAGTCCTTCTGCAAAGTCTTTCCTGGAGTACTTGCTTTTTACCCGTTGTTTCCAGTTCCCTTTCCTCCAATTCCTGTTTCAATTCCGCTACCTTCAAATCCAAGGCACTTTTCTTGAACACATTTTGTCTTTGACGAGGTATCAGTCTGTTTCACACGAAAAATTTATCAGTTTGTTAAAAATTCACTTCGCGAATTCTTTCCACGGGCCACCAGTCTATTGTCTGTTTACGCGAAGAGTGTATCAGTTTATATTCCCACGCACAATTGTCCACTTCGCGAAAACCGGGCCACTGTCTATTTTCTGTTTCACGCGAACAGTGTATCAGTTTATATTCCCACGCACAATTGTCCACTTCGCGAAAACCGGGCCACTGTCTATTTTGGGCGTACAAAAGGTCTATAAATTTATTTTTCTGACTATCCACTCCACGATCACTTGTTTATTTTCAAAATCCCACTTCTGACACCAATTGTAACGTAAATAAACTTAACTTGGTTCTACTAATTTATTTCACCTTAATCTACAACTTAATTTATATTACTACTTCCTGTATAGCTCGATCGTATGGGCTCGTTCAGACTGTGTCGACTCCACTTGAGGGTCGCCTATTTATCTCCGATACAGCATTCTCGATGTTTCGAATTCTGGCATGTTCCAATTGTTTCCAATATTGACCGTTGTTTTCCGTGGCAGAGCGACTGGATGGTTCTCGAATATCTCCGGGGATGATCTCATCGCTGTCGACGGCAACGCGCGAGGCGACAGGTCCGGCCTAGGTTCGTTACAATATTATTACAATCAGAAACAAATGAGGAACTTGGAACTGAGGAACAACTAGACAGAGCACCGTCGGTATTTTCAAGTTCAGGAAGAACACTTATTTCTGACGGTTTCAAATTTTCTTCAAACAATCAGCTAATTTTTCCTCCTCTTCCATTTTCTGCCGTCTTTGTTGGCGGAACTGATGACCTGACAATCGTTTTCTTTTTTTTGTCCTTTTCCTCAAAATAGGAAATGTCATATTATTAGCAATCTTATTAACGTTTTTGGAAAAAAAAATATTAAACGTTAAATATTTCGAAAACAGATTTGGTTGATGAGTTTTGATATATTTTTTATTTTTTATTTATTTTTTATTTTAGACATAATACATCCAACAGGCCTAAGCCCAATAACAGGAGTATATAATAATAATAATTATAACAATTTGAAGTGAATGGTAAATCAGGAGTAAATGATAATCAATGGTAACAAATAATAACAAAATCATAACAAAAAGATGCCTAGCTATATGTCATTCGAAAGAGTGAAGGTTAGATTAAATAGAAAAGGTGATAACTTAGAATAAAAGTACAGATGCACAGAAGGAGATACAAGAAAAAAATTCAAAGTGTATATATGGCGAAGCTAATTTGGAATAAGTTTATACAGTTGCTTTCTAAATTCATTCAAGTTAGAAAAGAAGATGTCTACAGAGGGTACATTGTTGAGGCTTCTACACATAGTTGAGATTGGACTATTGTAGTGATGCTGTGAATTTGGCATGTCGATTCGAAAAGACAAGTGTGACCTTGACGAAATACGTGGAGTATTGAAATTTAATAGTGATAATAGAGATGTTGAGTCAACTTGGTTATTTATCAGTTTGTATACAAATATGATATTTGCTATTTCTCTACGTTTTCTCAGGCTAACAAAATTGAATTCTTCCAATAGTAAATCGTATTCGTAGTGATAAATGGGATAAGTGTGGTGTTCTTGTAGAACAGGAATTTACTAATTTTCTTTTGAACTGATTCAGTGGATGATATGTATTTGACGTGGCTAGGGTTCCACACTACATTACAATATTCAAGTTTGCTGTCGAACTACACTGTAGTAGATATGGGAAATAGCCCTGAGATTTGAAAATTCTTTACAATTACGTATTAAAAAACCCAGAGTTCTTCTAGCATTGTTTATTATTTTTTCAATGTGCTGATTAAACGTAAGTTTGGTATCAAAGAGAACACCTAAGTCTTTGCATTCATTCACTCTTCTTAGGATACCATCACCGATTCTATAGTCATATATAACGGGAGAAACTTTTCTGGAATAGCTCATAATTTTGCATTTATCAACATTCAAATATAACTTATTCGCCGAGCACCAGTCCGATAAGAGATTTAAATCGTGCTGGAGACGAAAGCAATCAGTAGTGTCTGAGATTTCTGTATATATTTTCATATCATCAGCAAAAGTAGTTTACTCGACTGAAAAATAGTACATATTTCATCGATGAATATTAGGAATAGGAGTGGCCCTAAGTTCGATCCCTGTGGTACTCCTGAGTAAGCTACGAAATTGGAAGATTTCACACCTTCATATTCAACAAATAGTTGTCTATCGCTCAAGTAGGATTTCAATAGATGCTGAATCTTGGGCGAGAGACCAAAAGCTCCAATTTTAACAATAGCTGATTGTGGGATACTGTATCAAACGCTTTACTGAAATCAGTATATACAACATCAATTTGGCGACGATTATCAAGGGAATTAGCTATGAACTGCGTAAACGTGCGAAGGTTAGATACAGTGCTACGTGATTTCATAAAACCATGTTGGAAATCTGACAGAGATTTACTCACATGTATATAGATGAGATCAAAAAGAATAATTTCGAGTAATTTTGAGAAACCAGAAATTAAGGCTATTGGTCTATAGTTACGAATGTCTCCTATTTTTCCTGATTTGAAGACAGGACAAATACGGGATTGTTTCCATATGGTGGGAAAAGTTTCGGTATTCAGGATGAGGTTATAAATAAAAGTAAGGCCTACATAGCACTTTCACCTGGGATTTAATTAGTCTAACGGGGACATTGTCAGGGCCGCACGTCAATTTGTTTTAGCTTTTGCCGCCGTTAGAATGAGTTCCTCGCTGATTTTATTGATATGTAAATAATGACTGGAACTGATAGAACATTCGGGAAAGATACGTTCATTTGAGAGAGGAGAATCATGGACATATGCATTGCTGAAGTGTTCAGCAAAGGCGTTGACTATAGATTCGGATGATGTAAGCTTTTCATCATTGATGAACATAAGTCCAGGGATACGAGATTTTTTTTTTTGGTGTTGATGAATGACCAAAACTCACGGGGATTACTAGTCAGGCTATTTTCTGATTTTTAATGAACTCTGAGTAAGCAAGGTCTATTTCAGTTTTAATGATACGCCGGAGGTGTTTATAACGTTCCAAGTAAAAATTATATTTGCACTTTCTATACATTTTGTGGTAGTGATTTTTTTTTTTAATATTATTGATAATGTTTTTGGTAAACCACGTTGGGTATTTGCGAGGATTATTAATTACTAAAGGGGTGCACTGACAAATTACACTTTGTAAGGTAGCATTGAACTCTTCACAAGCTATATCAACATCGGAGATAGATTCTAAATAATTCCAGTTAATTTCGCTAATTTTTTGGGAAAACTTTTGGATGTTAATTTTACGGAAATTGTAACGTTTAGCATCCGATATAAATACCTTCTCAGTTTCACAATCAATTACCAAATTCACAGCAAGACTAGGGTGGTGGACATCAAGTTCAACCAACGGATCAGAGTCAAGTAGCACTTTGCAATCCATATTCTCGGGTGACATAACAAGATCTAAAATTCTACCATTTACATTTTCTATGAAATTGTTCTGTATTAATTTACAATAACTAATGAATGAGTTAAATTTGAGAATTAAATTAGATGATTCATTGGTTTCGTAATATTGCTGTAATTCAGTAATATTGAAATCTCCTAAAACTATTGATTTATTGATACAATCCAAATTTTCCAGAAAGTCAAACAATTCGTCATATTCCGCAAGGGTAGTTCCACTATGATTTATTGATACAATCCAAATTTTCCAGAAAGTCAAACAATTCGTCATATTACTAGTATAAAAATCAATAGACTGAATGGGACAGTTTATTTGACAAAATTCCGATTCATGAAAGTCACTATCCACAGCAAGAAGGACACCACCTCCTCTGGTACCATAAGATCTGTCTTTACGATATACCACATAGTTGTTGGGAAATAATTCGGAATTAAAGACACCGTCCCTAACCAGCTTTCTGTAATAGCAATAATTTTGTGTTCACTTGCCAGAACACTTTTAAAGATTTGTGTGTTTTCGAATTGAGACCATTGCAATTTTGATAGTATATTGAGGTGGTCATATTACTGATTACATTTGGCGGGTTGGATGTCCCGACTGGTTTTTTAATCATGGGGATGCCGTTTCTGTAGAAGATATATGATCCTTCGGCGCCATTTTTCGCAGGACATTCAGCTCGTTCCAAATTCGCTGATTATATTCTCCCTTGATGTATGGTTAGATCCGGTTTTATTTTATTTTTCATACGCATTTATGTCTAATAATGTTTTCCTCTGCTTTACCATCATCAAGGCATGGGTCTTAGAGTTGAAACTTATTTTTATTGGACGAGACTTGTTGACTTGTTGGCGTCCTAGGCGATTAATTTGGAAACTGTTGACATCCAAGTTTGGGATGATTTTATTACAAATGGTGTTCACGAAAACTGTTAAATCAGGAGTATCTTCAGGAACACCAAACAGTAACACATTATTCTCTCTTTGTCTTATCTCGTTGACTTCTGATACAACCTGTATAATATTCGGAGATTCCTTGTTGGAGTTTCGCACTTTTTCATTGAGTTCAGTAACCTCATCGGACAGTTTTTTTATGTCCCTATCGTATTTATATTCGAGATTCTGCATACTAGTTTTTATCTCATCAATTTTTATTTCAAAAAAAGTTAAGTTTTTCGTTCAGCATGGTCTGTATATTTAAGGAAACCTTATCTGCTAGCGTTTTTATGAACATATCATCTAGACAAATTTTCTTTACCAATTCGTCGGCCAGGATTTTAATCTCAGTCTGTTGTTCTCGAGTTAAAGGCATCTTGAAATTACCTTCGTAATTGCTTACCTTATAACAATTTTACCATAAGGGGAGATACACAGCACCTCACTTGATATAATGTACCACTTAGTGATAATTAATAGCGATGAAATACTATGTATTCACGAAATTCATGGAGCGAGATCGCAAACGAACGCTACTTCGAACAACTTCACTTCACAATATAGGATATGTTACATGGTGATCTATTTGAAAAAAATGTGTTTTACATATGTCTTTACCAACAAATTGGATTACATTTTTTTAACACCCTGTACAACATTTGTTGAAAATAAATAAGTATTAGTATGTATTACAGGACTTCGATGAAAAATTACCTAAAAATACTTTACAATTAGTAATTGGTAGTTGCAAGGTAAAATTATTAGCCATATTGTTAATTGCCTTTTATGAAAAAACAATTTTGAATGTCAAATATCTCGGAAACTACTGAGTTTTGATATAAAACATGTTTCAGAAATTTTTATTAGAATTAAGCGTAGAATAGTAAAAATATATACCGTATTTAGTTTTAGTTACACTACTTACCATTTTTTACACTGAAATATTCACCTCACTAACTAACTATCTAATCAACTGATCTGATTTGCAGAACCAACTAGAATGATCCATTTTACAAAATCCATACATATTTATATTAATTTTCATTTTTTGCGGCTTCCTACAGACGACTTTTAAGCCTTTCTCGAATAAAAAAAGCAATAAAAACAATAAAAACATTTCTCTATATTCACTCTCTTTGTTTTTGGCACCAATCGTTACCGCTAAGATATCTGTGATACTCGGACTTTTTAAGCTAGCCGCTAGCCACTATCGCCAATAGCAAAAGAGTACCGAAAGAGAATCACGCATTAAACATGAATTGGAGCCGCAGCGCGGCATTAGAAAGAAGAGGTCGTTAGTACGGTTTATTTAGCCTAATTACCGCCCTTAGATTTTGCCGCCTGTGGCTTTTGCTTACATTCGCCACATAGTTGGCGCGCCCCTGGCTATGGTATGGTATGTTCAGTATAGTTTTCCCAATATCAATTGCAGAGACATAAAAAAGTCTTGCGGCGAAATCCTGTGGGCAGCAGTGGCGGAGATAACTAATTTTATTTAGATATTTTAAGATTTTAAAAATACTTCATAAATAATGAAAAATCAAAAAAATCAAAGACAAGCTTTTATTTATACAAATACATTAAGAAAGAAAAATAATTTCTTCCATTGTTTGATGTAGGTTATTATTATATCCTTAAACGTATTTCGATCGACACACACCAAGACCATAGACGCTACTGGTTTTTAATCTTTCAGAGCAAAACACGAATATAACGCGTGATTTATGACCTCCCATCGTAGACACACCTGCCAGCATCGATGTCCAACTCGATTGGCCCAGACGAATCGGGTGTACAATAGACAGCCGCCACTCGAGTCCACGTTGACTATCGGCCCTTTTGATCTACCGTTTGCCGACGGAAAATGTTCACGAGTAGTACAGATTATTTTTCGTTCTGTTTCTTCGCAGATACGCTCGTGTTAGCGGAGTGAGTTTTCATTTGCTCCCTATAGAAACAGCTTCTGCAATTGATATTGGATGGACTATAACAATAATCATTAAATTGGAAAATATATTCTAATTTTAAAATAATTGAATCTAGGAATAATGATTCCATGGTTGTTGGGTGGATTTTGTTCGTGAAATGTGAGTAAACCGAAGTAGGCACAGAAATATTCGTACGTTATATTACATTCTGTGTCTGAAATGTATAAGAAGTAGGCACTATAATCAGAATTCCTCCGATCGCATATCGATAAGTATGTTCTGTTGAGTGATAATATGATTATCATTATTATCAATTTCAACGGAATTTTGTTAATTTTTTTTTCATTCGAGAAGTTTTCGATATCAAATCTTTGATAGAGAGTTTTGTGAAAATATATGGAATCAAGAAAGTTGATCTTATGAATGGACAAGAAAACTTGCAATCTGAGTAATTCATTCATTCTTGTGAACTCGAGATTCACATCCTCCTTATTTTATGTTCATTTTTATTGCTTAGTAAATGGTTTTCCATAAAATGATTTGGTAATTTGTCAAAAGCAGGCTGAAATACGTTAACAATCAATTTTCAATACCGTCCAATTACAGGATAACACAACATCAAAATGAAAAATAAGGTGCATAAAGTAAAAGTTAACATAACACTGTAAATAAGAGTTATCAATTAACATAAAGAGTTCAAGGCTACTAGTGGGATTGGAGTATGCATTTGAGTTTTTTCTTGAAAGGTGTGAATTTTAGGTAGAAAATGTCAAGTTTATAATTGTTGATGCGGGAGATTTCATTGTACAATCTTGCGCATTTAATTAAAGGTGAGTTCCAATAGTATATTGTGCAACTAGTGCGGAAAATAGGATATTTCCCGTAGGCGAGTGGTTCATCATTTTGTCAAACGAGTATGAAATATCCAATTTCCGACGAGTTGTACACTATACTTTTCCGACGACCTACATGAAAAACAAAGGTATGTCAGATTTTAATTTCGCATGACTGTATTACCTACTTACAAATCATTTTTACAGGAAACCAATTCAATTGCCTGAAGAAGCATATAAGAAAGATGTATCACACAAAGAGAACAAATTTTATTGAACATTTGACAAAAATATTTGGGTACATTTTGGTCTGTATTTATGAAATATTGGAAAAATAATTATTGTTTTTTTTTTTTTTATATGTTCTGGTTCCCACGAGAAGGGATATTCTGTAATGTTCAGAGAACATCGTGGGAACCAAGGGGAAGAAGGTAGGAGATGGTGTTCTTCTTAAATTTCTGGAGGTTGTATGCCTCGGGGAACATCTCCCTAGGCAATGAGTTCCAAAGCCTCGCTGTTCGTTGGATGAACGAGTCTTTGGAAAGTGATGTTCTGCAGGTCTCCAAAGTGACCACGAAGGGGTGTGATGACTGAACTTGACGGGTTAATCTCGAAGAGACTGCCAAAGCAGGAACGATTGTTGATATTTCAGAAGAGCATCGCCCATGAAAATATCTATAAAATAGAGACAAATCGCCAACTTTTCTACGGTGTTCCAGACAAGTGAGCGAGTTTGAAAGCGAGGCATTACCGACGCGACGAATTGCCCTTTTTTGGACAGAATCCAATAGCCTCAGGATATGTTTAGGTGCCGCGCTCCAAATATGGGAACACTATTCCAGGACAGGTCGAATCTGTGCCTTATAGATCATAAGCAGCTGAGTGGGGGTGAAATAGCTCTTGGCACAAAACAAAAAACCAAGTTTTTGGGATGCACTTTTGGCAATGGACCTCACGTGATTTTCCCAGGAAAGGTTATTGCTGATAGTAATACCAAGCATCGATATGGATGACTTCAGTGGTATGGTTATTCCTGACAAAGTTATGTTAGGCACAGTGAGATCGGCTCTTCTAGAGAAAAGACATGCTTGTGTTTTGTTTGCATTGAATTCTACCAAGTTATTAGATCCCCACTCGAGAATTGTTGCTAAGTCCATATTTATATTATTAACATTTCTTCCTCGTTCATTTCTGGTTTCGCGGGCTGATATAGGGACCCTGGAAGAGAAAGCGGTATGGAGGGTACTATCATCGGCAAAGCTGTGTACTGGACATGAAGTTGCTTTCAACAGGTCGTTGATGTGAAGTAGAAATAGTGTTGGTGCGAGAATAGATCCTGCGGAACACCAGCATTTATGAGTAGAGTGTCAGATGAAACTCCATCAACCACTACATGGAGAGACCTGTTTGAGAGAAAACTAGCAAGCAGAGAACACAGCTGAGGGGCAAGCCATAAGACGGAAGCTTGGCGAGGAGTCCCTGGTGCCAAACTCGATCGAACGCCTTGGAGATATCTAATGCCACAGCTAAAGTTTCTCCATACTTTTCAATAGATAGCCGCCATATATGTGAGACGTAAGCGAGCAGGTCACCAGTTGATCTCTGATGGCGGAAGCCATATTGCCTATCGTTGACAATTCCTGAGTCTTCCAGATATTTCATGAGCTCGATGTTGATGGCTTTTTCCATGACCTTGAAATAATAGATAGCAGTGCGATAGGTCTGTAGTTGCTAGGTAGGGCCTTTTGCCTTTTTAGGACTGGCTGTACTCTTGCAATTTTCCAATTGGACGGAAATACCCCAAATTGTAAGAGTAGTTGAACAACTTGCAAAGAACAGGTGTTAGTTCGGGGCACATTTTTTGAGAACAATCGGGGGGATTCCGTCAGATCCACAGGCTTTGTTGGTGTCGAGACCCAGCAAAATCTTTCTGATAGTACGTTGGCGAAAGGTGATCTCGGGCATGTGACTGTCAATAGGTGTAATGTTCGGTAATATTTGAACAATTGTTCAGTACCAACGGAATACTATTTTTTTTTTTTTATCAAACCTTGAATGGCTTGATTATTAATTCCCGTCATAATATTATTATTAGTTTCCAAAACTGTAGTGGAGGTTGATGGTCTCGCAGTAGGGACTGATTGTGATTCCGAGCTAGTTCCGAATAGTTCTGGTGTGAAAGTTGTTGCATATTCAATGGATTGGGTTATTTGATTGGATATTTCCATTTTTTTATTGATTGATTCATCAATATAACCCTCTGCGACTGTGCTGCTTTTCCAGCCGCCATGCCTTCTCAGAGTCAATAAGTCACTGCCACTATCCACTTATATTGTGGCTGAAGAATGCCTAAATGAATGACCAGTGTAGTTTCTTGGGTTTGGTAATTTCAAGAATGTAGCGATTTCTTTGGCCATTTCACCAAACTTGTTGATTCCCACAAACTGGGAGGTACATTTACCTTTCTGGTAATTAATGAAAAATCTGTTATTTTTATCCACCATGGTTTTGGGTCGTAGATCAGCGTACTTTTATATATTTCATAAAATGTTCCTGTTAATATAAAAGTTCGTGGTACTTTATTTTTGGTGTCCAGAACCTTTACAATTAACGCAGTTGTTACATCATTCAGATCGTTTATTTTCACATTGGCCAATTTAGCTCGTCTCAGAGCTCCGTTTATAGCAAATGGTAAGGTAACCTAGAATGATTGAAGTACACATTTATCTTGACAAAAAAAATATAATTTAGACAATTTGTATAATATATCTACTATAAAATGAGATTATAAGGGACATGATTATCACTCCTTAATTATGAAACATTCAAATAAGAAAAAAAAAAGGTACTCCGTCAGGATTCGAACCAACGCCATACATTCTATATTGTGTGTTTGTCGATACATTGACGCATTGAGCTACTGAATGACATTAATATAATTTGTCATAAACAACGATTTATTGATACAAAATATGAGTAGTAAATTAGTAGATTTTCAATATTCAAAAAAAACCTAATTCTAAATAAATCAACTGAAAATGCAAATCAAAACATACCTTGATTAACAAATATTTCTCATCCGGAGCAGTCTCCATAAATTGTTTGATTTGCTGGGAATTTGAAATATTTGATTTTTTTGGTTTATATCCGTCTGAGCATCTTTTGAGTACCACTTTCAGTTTGATAATTTCCAATGTGTATGTTATGTTTAGCTATCAAGGATGTTCGTAACATAGAATTTATTGACCGGACAGTACTTGGCTTGTACTTATTTCCCAATTCTCCTATGTAAGCCAATAAAACAACCTCGGAGAAGCTTTTTGCGTTACTTCTTTCTTTCCATGCCATAAAATTATCGTACGCCAAATCATACTTCTGTTTTGATTTTTCTGGCAGCAATTGCTTCGTTGCTTCGTTTGCTGAATTGCATACTTCTGGGGAAGTAGAATCTACCATTTCATCGTCGGATGATATTGCAGCAAAGAAAACTGAACAAATTATACGATTCGGTACCTATCTACTTGGTTAATCACATTGACACTATAATGTTATGAATTCGTTTGTAGATATGTCATTGTCACAGCAAAAATCAGAGTATAGTTAACTATATTAGGTAATCGCACCAAACGCAGAGCGTGGAGATGAATATTTCATTTCGCACTAGTACGAAATATCTTATTTTGTGTACTAGTTTACAGTGCGAAATGATACGTATTTCAGGTAGGTCGTCGGAAAAGGAAATTGTTTGAACATTTTGGGATAATAAAAGTTTATCTTTCTCTTGTGACATAGGAGCAGGCTTTGAGAGATAAGTAATATGAACAGTATGGCAAACAGACCATGTCATTCACGACTTTATAGATAAAACATATCCCATTGAATATCCTTCTCGTTTTCAGGGCTTGGAGTTTGTAGGCTTTCAGACTACTTTCGTGAGACCCATTTGAAATGTTTGCGAAAGCCGTTTCCACCTTTGCAGTCGCAATTGATCTCACGTTCTGATCGATCATTATTCAGCTGAAAATTTAATTGAAATTATGCTGATGAAAATAAAATTAGATATATTTTTCGGAATATTTATAATTGAATTCTTGAATCGTAATGCTGTCTAATTTAGTAGATCAGTCCCTTTATCCAAATCCAAATGAAATTCTGAAATAGTCAATTATTCATTTAGCGATCATTGTTATGTTTTTCCATTATGAGCAAATAGTATAAGGCGTATCCGAATCATTTGATGCATAGAATCTGTCATAATATCTATTTCCGTGTTTTTTAATCTGGTATAATTAGAAAAGAAATAAAACGCACTTACAATTTATGAATATATGAACCGTAACCTGAGATTATTTTTATTCAATATATTCAGTACTCAATTGAACCTACCTCAACTGTGACTTCATAAAAATTCGTATTAGTTTTTGAACTTTGATCTCCGGAAGTTTCCCGCAAAACTCTTTCACATATTATCACAAAATTGCCATCAGCTCGTTCGGAGACGTTGTCTGGCTTTCTTTTCGAAAAACATCCGTAGTCACTTCTTGGAATCCGCTGGGATTATAAGAGCTTTTTTGAATGATGTGAATAATTATAGAGATTCACATCATATAGGTTACGCTACCTCAACGTTGAAAAAAACCGCTAGGAGCGCTGTGTGTGTCGTTTTATCACATAGACAATGGAATTATCAACAGTAAACACAAGAGCTTTTTATCGGATAAATTTCTTTTGTAACGAAGTATTTTGCCAATCAGTATTTTAGAGAAAACTGACATGAGAAAATCGCGAGACCGAAGGTCGAGTGATTTTCTCAAATGTCAGTTTTTCGAGCAAAATTACTGATGGAAAAATTTTTAGTTAAAAAGAAATTTATCCTTAAAAGAAAAGCTCGAGTGTTTTTTGGCAAGATAAATTAACGACCGAATATATGAATGAACAACAACAATAATTATCTTTATTGATACAATTAAATTATTTAAATGAACAGTTATTAAATACACAATTGTTATAAATTGTTTGGTTTGGTGTACTGATTTAATTTTTTTTTTCTCTGGTATTCACACATGTAGAATATTCATTTTGATTTTTCTCACTCGAGGCTCGTGAGGAACTAATAAGATTTTCGTGATGTTCAGGGTCAATTTGGAGGTAGGGTTTAAGGAAGATGATGATGAGTGTCCCGTTATCTTTATAAGTTGTTGGTCACAAATTTTAATAAAAGGAAAGAATGCTTCGAAACGAATTTTTTTGGAAATGGCATTTATTTCTCAATCCAACAATTGTTTGAACAAAAGAACAGAACTAAAATCATTTAAGTGAGATCTATTCTTATTTATTAATCTTAGTCAAGAACCCGAATGCTCTCAATGATGATTCATCTTCTTCTTCTATTTAATTCAAACCAACATGAAAGTCACTACAATATAATAATAACAAAATAAAATTTATTTATCTGTAATTTTTACCATTAATAAAATATCATGTTAAGTAGTAATTGCAAATGATGTTCTAATATCATTTGGACAACGGAGACCAAATGTCTCTTCTTCTCTGAATAATTGTTACAAATTGACGTTGACATTTTAGGTTATGTTAATTCCAACCTCTATGTCTTGATTTTCCCACACTTTTACATTCATAACCAAAGAATGTTTGCCACATTTGTTCTCGGCTTTTAGTAAGTTTACCAGTAATTTTTTGTTACAAATATTGTTCCATATAATCTAATTGTTGCTCCATGTTTTTTACATGTTTTTAATGTCGTCTTTTACATCTTTCTGTATTACACCAAAAAACGACCATTCTCACTAACATTGTAAGTAAGGTTACTTTTTATATTTATCAATTAAAGTATAGTATTTTCACTTTTGTAGCTCCCTGATGATGACAATATTCATTGCCGAAATATTGAAAATATAATGTTATTAGAGTACATTTGCGTTTACTGCTGTCCCAAAGAATTTCTCAAACTTTTATATATATATATATATATATATATATATATATATATATATATATATATATATATATATATTTTAATTTATTTTTATTTATATTTGTTTATTTACTTTCCACAACCAGACATCATAACAAAAATATATAATTTTTTTTATACTGTTTCTACTATTTTCAAAATTTTCAAACTAGTTCCGCTTTGAATTTAATTTTATATATATTGACAAATGAATAGACATATAATTATTTAATATATCTGGCTATGCATTTTACCTTCTTTCCATCTACTCCTTTACTTCATTTCCTTCACCTCAGCTAACTCAATCGGTACGCCTATGGAATCTCAGAAGTTGGTTCTACTGTGGAGCCCTCTGGTCAATCTTGAAGTCAATTTCAGAAAATGGCAACTGTTATTTCTCAATCATTGAAAATAAAGCAGGAATTCATCAAAATAATAATTTCCTTTATTCAGGAAAAAAATTACTACTACCTATTCTGCGATAAATAATCTGATTATTGCCTCATAGCGAATATATACAGGAAATGTGCAGTTATGTGATACTTAAAGTGAATTTTAACCTAGTTTCATAGGTTATGTGGTCAATATAGTATTTCATGAAAAGTTCCATCAGGAGGGTTCTTTAAAAGTTTTAATTTCATTGCACTGCAGTAACTTTTTATGGTTCCAAAAAATACCTGTGACTTCTTGTAACGAGAATGTTCGGTGTTTCGGATTTCTCCCGTTCTTGGAAACTGCAGCCCCTTTGTCGACTGTGACTCCGCCTCGTACTGGTAAATCTCCAATGAAAAAAGGTAAGATCAACTCTGCATCTGGGATCTTTTATCTGCTATTGTTCTTTATAGTATTTCCCATATTGTCTTGTCAAATAACTGTTTTTCCAATACATATTGATTGATTTTTGTAAATTTCAATTATCTTCATTCGGTTCTTCCAAAATTATTTTTCTGTTCTCCCTCGCTTAGCTTGTTGATTTTTCTCCCTTGATACCTACATCCTTTGTTGTCTTCTCAAATTTTCGATTTTCACGCACCTTTTTGTTGCACTTTTCATTATTTTCACCTTTTTGACAGTTTTTAATTACGAAACATTTCTAACTACCTTACATACTATATACAAGACATGTAAAAATCATTCTTTTGACGTTTCTGCTTTTCATATTTTCAAAATTCCTAATTTTGCATCAAGATCTTTCCTGGCATCTCTTTGGCTATTGTGTTCAGATCCAATTTCATATACAGAATGTTCGAACTTTTAACATTTTGTTATCTGCTTGTGCTCAAAATTATATTAGTAAAACTTGGTTTCTATAATTTTTTAAATCATGCCAATTGCTTGTAATGTCGAAAATATGTTTATTTCAAACATAGGTATCGATTAATATTATATAAGGTTTCAGAAAAAGGGTAGAATCTTTGGAAAAACTGTAAAATAACATAGCATAGATTACCAAATGTTTTTTATTTGTGTTTTTTCTTTTAATTTATAATTTTTATTTCAACTCTTCAAATATTCAACGTACTCCTGAACATAACAATATATATATATATATATATATATATATATATATATATTATATATATTAAGAGACGTGCAGGATTTGGTCATGTATTTGTGCCCTTGTACTCTATTATCAAGGATTTGTGATGTCATCACGATGTATTCACTATTGCAATCTTTGCATGGAATGCTATATACTATGTTGGACTTTTTCATTTTTGGGTTTTAACATTTTAGCGGGGTTTATACTTGTTTGAGGAAGTATATACACCCCGCTAAAAAGTGAAACCCCAAAAATGAAAACGTCCAACATTATATATAGCATTCCATGCAAAGATTGCAACAGTAAATACATCGGGATGACATCACAACTCCTTGGTAATCGACTAAGAGGGCACAAATACATGCACGGCTCTTACTAATGAATGAAAAGCAGAACCCAAACTTCGAAAATAACAAAATATTAGATTATGAGGAAACCTTGAGAAAAGTACAATCAAAGAAATGATACACATAAAAAAATGCGATGAATGGTAGAACAAAAATAAATAACCTGAGTCGAATCTACCACACAATTTTATAATTCGCCAGTTAGAACAAATCCAAGTTTATCCCGGAAACAAATTGCACACATTCCTCTCACAACAGCAAAGTCTCAAACCCAAGAGAACAGAAAGTGACACATCACATTGGTCGAATCCATAACTTCCGGCTGCTTCACATGCAGTGTCTTCCATATGAGAACGACAGAAAACCAAAATGAAGTATTTCAACATTTCAAACAATATTTAGGAAAAAATGAAAAACACTTCATTTCCCCATTTTCATTTGCCTAGTTACGTACCAAATAGGTTAATTTCATGTTTAGTATATTGTTCACATTTACGAAAAACACAAATAAAAAATGGCAACTATTATTTATAGAATGAATTTAAAAAGTCGAAACGTCTTTCTATTAAACAAACGTTCTATTTTGCCAAGAATCCAAAGACCAATGAACCTCCAATAATAATATACCAAGGATTCAAGAAATAAGCACATTGATATATATATATATATATATATATATATATATATATATTAGGGTGTCCGTTATTTCCTAAGTTGTTTTTTTTGCAAACGTCCCCCAAATTTTTAGGTTATGAACCAAAAAAAAAATCAGACCCAAATAAGCCCTCAATATTCATGTTAACCCGTGCCTAAATCATAATACATTTCCCATTTAAATAACATCAGTATTTTACCCTTTCGGCATTTTATTTTTTCCACTGGGATAAAGATAGCTAAAAGGAACAATCGAAGCATATTCCTGTCGGTAATTCAACGCTCTACAAAAAATATCTCATTGCTTTTTTCGATAAATTCTACCCTTTGAAAGTTATTCAGAGATAAAGTTGTGTTCATAGATAAATTCATCATTTTCTATTTTTTTTTATCTAGTATTGCTTTTTGTTCGCAATAAAATTATGGAGTAACTGCAATTAGCCTTATATTGGAGTAATTCAATATAATTTTCAGTGTTCAGAGTTGTTTTTTTATCAAATTTGTATATTTAATGCAAATGAACAGAAAAAGCTGAACGAAATAGCGTTTCAAATTTATTTTATCATTTAACGCCATTTATGAGCGACCTGTCAAAACTTTAAGTCATGTGACTCTAACCTCTCAGTGAAGTGTTTATAATAGTTGTGAAGGGATCTCTACCCTACCTATCAAACTTTGGCGCTTATCATTGTTCTCGGTCTGACCTCGGGCGCCACCTTTTGATTTATAGTGGAAAAGGCCCCTTCTGCTCCGGGCAGTCTCAGTGAAGAAATACACTCCAGGGGTCAATATAGTCGTGACACTGTAACAGGGCCAGCAAGGCAGGCTTCAATTGCATTTAACTGGGTTTCGGACCTGGGTGGCGACTGCGCACTAGATGTTTAAATTCTACTCAAGATAGTAAATGAAAGAATACTAAAAACAGGATAAACAGTTATATTAAAAATAAAGAAATACAGGAAGGGCGGCTGACGGCGGCCTCAAGTTATCACAACAAATAAACACATGTCAAGCACTATACACAGAGAAAGCGGGGAGGGTGTTTTCAAGCAAGCGGGGTAAACTTAGCAACCAAAAGCTCTTGCGGTGGGGGTATCGTACGGACTCGTATGCAGGAATCACCAGCGCAGCATTGAAATGCATATGTGCCTCTTGCAATCATGCGCACATCGCATCTGTGGTACTAACAAACATTTCCTGATGTCTTTTACCTGATATAACATATTTACCCAAACTCCGATCTCACTGCTTCGGCAAGGCCCGGGACGGTCGTGGACTGCTTCGGTCTTTGGCTCACACTCTGGATACTAGTCGGACGCGTGACTGCTTCTGCTGGGCTCGGCAAGCTACCCAATCTTTGAAATATGTCGAAACGGAACTTCAGCCGTCTTCCCCCTCTTTTACAAATACCTTTCGACCGACTTATATGCGCGCGCCGTTTTGTGGACTCTGTCGATTGCGATACAAATTATACTTTCACAGAATTACCCAGCTTGTAAAATCCTTCGTGCTGTGACGTCAGCTTGCGGCGTGCGCCTCTGTCTCGACTCAACTGTTCCCGGTGCTTCTATCGGATGACTGATTGTCCGCTCACTGCTTGTGAAATTTCTTAAGTGGGAATCCTCGTGATGTGACGTCAGTCGGATGACGTCAGCTCGGTAGCGTGTGCTTTTGGCTCGACTGGACTGCTGTCTGGGGCTTCTATCGGATAACTGAATTCTCTCGTCGGTGTTTGAACATAGCCCAGCTTGTTTGATAGAAATGTTTTCTCGAGAGTCGATAGCCGGCGCAGGTTATACTCGTGCGTGCTATTTCAGCTACGCCTCGCGTTATTCGCGTGATTTCTGGAAGGCGTTCAGTCTGTTTATTAGGATAGATGTAATCCACGGACTTATCACGAACACGAATGGTATTTCTAGACCTATTATTACTGTCAAGAGGATTTTAATTCCTTACAGGGAGCTTTTGGCTGATAAATATAGCGGAAAAATAGTAACTTCGTTACATAGTAGAATCATTTGAGCAGAAATTCTTATTTATCCAATTTTTCAAAAAAATTAATACATCTGTGTGCTTGAGAAATCCAATGTTTCTTTTGGCAGAACCTACCAAAACAATCAGTGGCACTAAATTACCAACAAACAAACAAGTGCTAGAATTGTTATTTTATCATACAAGAGAAGCAAAAAAAACACTTCCAGCAAGTTATCAATCCGTTACGGAAAAAGTTACTGAATTCTGGAATAGAGCTGGAATCAAAGCACAAAATACTTCAAGATGTGTAAAAAATGGAGAAACTTTACATCAATTATAGAAGTTTGCAAAAAAATCCGAATCCAACAAAAGTAAGCAAGTTTTCTGAGTGTCTTGAGAAATTATTTGACATCGCACATGGAAAAGTTCAAGATATAGTTGATAAGGAAGTGTTAGAGTTGTTATCTGACCAAAGAACAGATAGAAAATACCATTTACGTATTTGCAAAGAAAATTACAATATTTGTCAGCCATTAGGTAAGTGAGAGTTAAACGAGCATACTAATTCAGACGTGGTATAAACATTAGATACTGAGATACTTTATCAATTTCAGAAAAACCGATGTTCGAACAAGATGATGCCAATACCACTCGATTGGGAGATAATAAATCCAAAAATGACGATAATATTGAAGTAGTAACCGACAATGGATATCGTTCAAATTCAGGTAGTTAATAAAAGTATTTGTGTGAAGTAGAAAATATCATATTTGTTGATAAATCTAAAGTAATAATTTTCTCATCTACTTTTTAGATGTGAGTTTACCATCAAGCTCTAGAAGCACAAGTGAGCAGCCCTTGAGTGGTGAGCCGCCTTCAAGTGGTGAGACAACTGCAATTACTTCTTACCAAAGCACACTAACAATATTTGAAGTTCAAGGACGAAATTGTGAACCTAAGAATGAGAGAGAAACAATAAATATTTTGACCGAAGACGTTGTTGCTACCTTAGATAATTGCAATATTTCTTATAGAAATTCTGTTCAATTAATATCTGCAATAACAACAGCCCTGGGAGTTGACATTAGTGCTTTAATTTTGAACAAAATAGCAGTTTGTTGCGACACTACTAATTCAAATCGTGGTTGTCGAAGTGGAGCGCCGATAAATCTGGAGCAAATATTACAAACGGGGCTTTTATACTTACCTAGCAGACATCACATTTACGAACTAGTTTTGAATTGTGTCTTTACTACAAAAATACCAGGTACTGATGGGCCAAATGTTCCATTGTTCAAGAATTTCCAGGAAAATTGGAACAAATGCTGATACGTGGATTAGCAATGATAATTACTTGAATGGGCGGGCAATCGTTGATAATATGCAGGTAGTAAACGATGTCGCCGGAAGAGCAGTTCAATCAACGCAAGATTATATCAATAACTTAACTACTCAAGAAGACCAGAAACAATATTTGATTCAAGTTGTAAGTGATTACAGAGCCAAATATCCGACTGTAGCTGAATATATTGATACTATCATTTATAAGCGATAATAAACGTTGAAAAGGGAAACATTCTCAATTGAATATTGATAGAAATTTTTTTCTGTGAATTGAAAAATCCACGATTAAAATGAAGTTATTTTTTGTGAATGTCTAACAGAAAACAACTACTTCAGTCGCAGATGATTCCACATCTGACTTTATGAACATCCTGTTTATATTTTCAACAAATCAATCGATAATAAACGTTATTTCTGATCTCACCATCCCAATTCTTCTATTTTATTACCTACCTATGCGCGTTCAATTATGATATGAATGAGAATTATGGCGGAAATAAAAAAAACGATGAATTTAACTATGAACACAACTTTATCTTTGAACAACTTTTAAAGGGTAGAATTTATCGAAAAAAGCAATCGAATCTTTTTCGTAGAGCGTTGAATTTCCGACAAGAATATGCTTTGATTGTTTTTTTAGCTGTCTTTATCTCAGTGGAAAAAAATGCCAAAAATGTGAAAAATCCCATGTTATTTAAATGGGAAATGTATTATGATTTAGGCACGGGTTAACATGAATATTAAAGGCTTATTTGGGTCTGATATTGTTTTTAGGTCATAACCTGAAAATTTGGGGGGCGTTTGCAAAAAAAAACAACTTGGGAAACAACGGACACCACCTTAATAACGGACACCCCTAATAAATATATATATATATATATATATATATATATATATAAATAAAGAGGGATTTGTTACGATTCCAAGGAAGCCACCATCCGCCTACAGCTTCATGGTTTCCCAATCATCAGGTCGGCTTGTGGTCTTTCCCAAAATCATACCAAAACTCTCAGTGTGCTAATACCTACTAGCAAGTATGAAAATATGAAATGCACAAAATTATAAATGTGACACCTTTAATTTGTGGGGTGAAGCTTAGACCTAATGACGTGGAATTCAATGACACGAAATTTCGTGCACATTAATAAATTATGCTTGACTATTCAAATGCACATTGTGAAAAAACAAATCAACGGAATGATAAAAACAATTAGATGGTTGGAAAGAGAATTGGACTAGCTTTTCAACAAAGTGCCATAGGATTTAAAATTTTGAAGTTCCCCCCCGCGCCATCTATCATGCTATCACAATGTCTTTTATTTCAAAAAGTAGTAACGGTGATATCATGTTTGGAAAGAGAATTGAATTATCTTTCCAATGATGTGCCACATGCCCCTCCATGCTATTTGAAATTTGGAAGTTGATGTGCTCCCATGCGCCATCTGTGGGGCACTCACAATGTATTTTATTTCAAAAAGTTGTATCGGTGATATAATACCTTTTTTTCCATTGTTCTGCGTTGAACCGTTCAAAAGTTAACAGGGGCCTCACTGTATAGTCATTTTTACATTAGCTGTTTCCTTAGATGAATCAAATGCGTTGGTATATACAATTGGACGGTGTGCGTTTTTCGCGAACCTAATGTGCATTTATCGGTATAAAACAGCGAGACGACATTTATCACTTATAATTGCACGAGAGGTTTGTATTTTATCGGGTAAATTTGGGTTGTTTAATGAGAAACTGTTGCCTAGCAATTAGACGAGAAAAACTGTCAACTATTAAAAACGCGACAACGAAGGTGGAGCGTTTTTAGGTTGACAGTTTTTCGAGTCAAATTGCTAAAGGAAACAGTTTAGAATTTGAACAACACAAATTTACCCGATATCAATACAAACATCAGGTGTAATTCGGCAGGACAATTTAATGAATAAGAAATTTAGAAACATAAATGCAAACTTTATTTATTTTGGCAACCAACACCGCGATAATTGATAAACAAATGAATAAGTGAAAAAACCACTAGTGCATTTGTCGCTGTTAAAGTTGCAGCTAAGATGTCTAGAAACCCTGGTGTATTCACTGATTCGATTTTGTTTAGAATTTTTGGGGGACAACAAATGAAAAACGTTAAATTCTGCTTAGAACTTCATTAGTAGATGGTGCGGTTAAGGAATGTTTGTTGTTTGTGTCACGCAAAATGTCAAACTTCAAACCTATGGAATTTGTTTATTCTGTCAACATTACTTCATGCAAAAAATTGTGAATTGATCGTTTACAAAGATTATAGTGCTATGAACAAGGTCCCGCTCAGAACAGTTGGCGCGAAAATGAGATGAACTCCTCGAAACTTACTAGTACAATGTTTACATCTGTCTGTCAAAAATCAGATTTTTGTTGAGGTCTACCTGGCGATTTTTTCAAAGTGATTTCTTCTCAAATGGCCTTTTTCGGATCATGGAAACTTCCACGAAGGAATGAGAAATGGTAGGAGAGTGGACTGATGTCTCTAGATGATGAATTAACTTGAAAATTGAGGGGAATGGAAAATATCCCCGATGACATTGTTCCATTAAACTTTCCGATAGAAACTATTACCAAGCCATTCACTGCCTATCTCTGCCGGACTATTACCTCTCTAACAACCTTCTGACATGAACAAAATCAGACAGTTCATTGTAGATATTATAAAATCTGTTGATGGAGTTGAGAAATCGATGAATCCTGGTGTGCGACAGTCTAGGCTGCTTCCAGCTATCTTAGAATGACTTCGCCGGAAAAGGTGAGCCCTACTAACAAAGATGAGGGGAGCAAAAAATAGTCTAAATGCTTTTATTTTATTTTTCAGTATCACCCGCATGAGATAATCGGAGAAGGAGGGCGATCTAAAACAAGCAGTCGTTCGGAAGAACAAGGACCACTCCCAAGATTGATGAGGCTAATGACTATGATTAGGATGATTATCACTTTTTAATAAATACATGAATTTCAAAAGTAAGCGTGGACTTTTCATTCTATGAAGATATATTGATTTTGGCTAGTGAATTCCGAACTGTCCCAGAGGGTCCCATAGCTCTTTGGAAGAAAATATCCACTATATTTAGAATTTTCCAATACTTTTAGTCAGAAGACTGTCATCTCATGGGAACATTTTTATACAAAATATATATAATATAAAAAATAATTATAAAAGTAATAATAAAATTATTTGACTTGCTAGTTACTGGATACATTACAATCACAAGTTGAAAAAAAATTATACCAATGGGCAAAGGTTCAGAGAAGATTCAAATTAATTCATACATATACGAGTCATTTTACTAGTAGTGGAATAATATTAGATTTTAGCTTCAGAAAGTTAGGGGACTGCGGGAACTTTTCACTGTACATTAGTGATAATGTAAGGAACAACATATAAAAAGTTACCAACCGTAAAATATGTGCTTAATTAATTATTTAACAAATAAGTTGCCAAATTACATTGTATATGGAATATTAAAAAAAAAATGAATAAATAATGGTGCCACTCGCAAAAATGGAAAAATTTACATCAAAAAGGTAAATAATTTTTTTTTCTAAATAAAAACTATGCTGCAGAATGTTTTTGCTAACGTGCGAAAAAAATGTGAGGCGGCGACTCTGAAGTGCAGCGCTGGAGGAGCACGTCACCACGAGCGCTCTACACTAAATCTGTTATAACTTTTGAACTAATTAATTAAATTAAGATAACACAAATTTTACTGGAAGAAGAAAAATGCAGCTAACGAGAAGTCATGTTGATAAAAGTGGAAAAAATATGTATAGGCATAGTACGTAAATAAAATTACAGAATCCTGTCTGGTCTTACTTTTTTTTTTATTTTCAAGATAAACATCTGAAATTTTCAAAGATTACTCTCAACATGACAAATAGAAAAAGGACAGTTAAAAAAAAAATTCGAAAAATACAGAGCTCAAAATATTAAATAATTTAAAAAAATAAAAAATTTGAATTTTGAAGCCATGCTTCAAAAACTCTAGTTTTAAATGTATTGAAACTTTTATATATGGGATATAACGAAATTTGTTGAGTGGAGGCCACATTTTTCAACATGAAACAAAAATACCTCTCATGAATACCTCGGTTAATTTCGAAAATGGTCCAATAGTCTCAAAATGGCAGCTGTTGAAAATCTCCACAATATTTCATTTCCATACCCAATATCGGCAAACTATAAGTCGTTTGATAGAGCTTCACTATCTCACAAATTTCACCCGATTTTTTTTTCTCTTAGATGTACACATAAATAACAAATAGGTAGCTGTAAATTATCATTCATGAAATCTACCTTTACGACTGGCCACGACATCGTTTTTTCAATGTCATATTTTGGTTCAGCGACCTCAAAAACCCCTATAGCATCAATTTGGGTAAAATTTTCCTAACAAAATTGTTTTTCATTGTTTAAACAATTAATAAACAAGCAGTGCACGAATATAAGTTTATAACTTTTTTCTGCAAGCAATTTCTAAGTGATATCAAATGGTTTTAGGAAAATCCATGGAGTCCTCCAGGATTCCAAAATAATGCATGAAGTTGAGCTATTTTTACTCCGCTATATGAAGGTAATTTGAGTTCTTGCGATAAGATAGTCGTGTTGTCTGCCAAAATAGTGAACACCTCTTAATTTGTCAAAAAGCTGAGAGGTTCTTTCACTCAGATAGGATTAGAACCAATTGAAGCTTCGTCCCTGAAGCTGTAGAGATGAAGCTTACGTAACAGTCAAAAGCTTTAGATATGTCGCAAAACACTTCCTTCAGACTAGAATATAGATTTTTCAGAAAGCGAAAGAGATGGCATCTCTCGTACTGTTATTGGTTTGAAAGCTCAATTAAGTAATTGTATGTAATTTGCAACACTTCATGAAATCATTATCCGCTCCATCATAAGATTTTTATCACAAGCAAACAGGGACAGAAATATATAAGTAACAACTCGGTTGAGCTGTATCAATAGAAAATTAACCATACAAAATAAATTGGTATGGTTCATAATTAGAATTATTTCGGAACCCTCTCGAAAATTCTATATAACACTCAGGGTTATTATATATATATATATATATATATATAATACTGACAATATATAATAACACTGACATAAGTACGTGGAATAGTTTGTTCTAAAATATGTTACATCGATCGATCAACCTCAAAATATTTCACAACGAATTGACATAACCTTAAAGGCGACAAAAGCACAATCACAGAACGGATCAGAGACACAAATCACAAAAACACCCTGTGTGGTATGTAATTGCAGTTTACTGAATTATGACAAGAAACGACGTCGGCGCCATCTGAAACTCTAGATAACTCCCTTTATCAAGTGGGCTGCTGTCCCCCAGTTTGTCCCAATATTTTACAGGTATAAGTGAATACACCATGTTTTTAGACATCTTAGTTGCAGCTAACTTTTGCCGCTGTCAAACTGACAATTGCACTGTGGCATATGCGTTTTTTCATACATGAGTTGAATTGTCACTGTAAAACTATTTGATTGCTTGTCCCTGATAAATTTAAGGTGGTTTAATTGGTTCAAAAATTATGAGGGAAATAGTCGCTGTAAATTACCATTGAAGTATTTCAATTTTCATTTTAGCCGTACTTCACCATCGAAAACATTTTGAAAGATCAGTATCAAACAAATTACATTGGACTTCGATAGCCGTGAATTCCAGCAAATGAGGAACCTAATCGATTGATTGCATAGATGATCTATTCATATTATATCAGTCAACCCATCTTTATAAAATAATATTCTAAACGAAGAATTTGAATAAAATTAACAATTTTCAACACATGTTGTAATTGCATTCATCTCTGAAGTTGTTTATCAATTATATCCAGATATAATCAAGATCAATAGATTCAAAGATAAACAATTTCATGAAAAAACATAATTGATACTACAGGTTTGAAACCAATGTCATTGGTCTGAATTTGATCAGGTAAAATTTTTAAGATAATAAATATTTTAAGCATACGGTAATTGAGCTCATATTGGAATCATTATGTTAGTTTTTTTATAAACATTCCAACACAGATGGACAGATAATTCTTCACAAAATGTGTATGTCAAGGAACATCCAAACTCCAAATATACTTTTTCAAGAGATAAGATACTGACTGGATTCATTTTTATCCATCAAAATCAAGATTAATATATTGAAAAAATTATGAAGGATACATCACGATGATTTCTAAGAAGATTTCCTCAGAAATCTGTGTTTGAACTGAAGAGATAAAAATGTAATGTGACCTTTTGATCGTTACAAGAGAAGGACGAAAATATTGAGAATATACCATATAACATCAAACTACCATCCATAAAATTATCTTTACTTACATGACATCCTGTAAGAAGTCAAAACACTATTCAATTCTGCATTCTATGCAACTGCAAGGTGCATTTTCTAGTGAATGCCAAAATTTGAAAACTGAATGAATACCCAATTATTTGTGATACCATCGACATATTCATAATTTCTGTAATTCACACGAATTTTCGTGATGGAGACTCGTTCGAATAATTGAGCCACATTATAATGATTATGATGAAACATACATTGTGTCCCACGATGATCTCCAATGAATTTTGAACACTTTCCGTGTTGGATATATATTATTAAAGTCTGTTGACAGTGTAGGTGCGCTGTTTTTCGCCTCCTAGAATATTATTCTCGTCCCTATTTTTTTTATTAAATCAATTCGGGTCTGCTTACACCTTTTTCATACTGATTTGAATTCATTTCGAGTTATTAGTGATATATCTTTTCTCGAGACTTTCAAAATGATCTATATACTTTCAAATTGATATATCTAAAATAGTTCTCATCTGGAGCTTCTGTTAAGAATTTATTCACATCATTCTTGAAAGAACTGTCGACTTTTTCGCTTCGTAACCCACATTTTGCTTTGTAAAAATGCTTTCAGTTATAAAAACTTGCTGATATCAATATTATTTCTGACCATAATTGTAGATTTTAACATCGAGTATGTGAACTATAACGTTGATGATTGTAAAACGTTGAACTTTTCCAGAAAAAAATGCCAGAAATACTTTTTTCTAATTGTTACATTTGAAGTGGCACTTTTCATCACCAGTTGCGAAAAGTAATTTTTTTCGCAACTGGTGGTGAAATAGTATATTACATTACTAGTGCAGAAAGTGACATTTTTCACACGAGTGGGAAATATTGTGGCACGAGGCGTAAGCCGAGTGCGGCAATCACACGAGTGTGAAAAATCACTTTCGCGCGAGTAATGTAGGCTATTTTTCCTACTACCACCTGTTTTATTAAACAATCTGTAAATATTAGATCGTGTATATTGAGTTGCCTGACTAATCTTACGTTTTATATGTGACAGTCTATGTTTGAATATTGTTTCTATAAAAAGTGCACATGAATTTAGAATTACTTTTATAGTGAAATGAAGAAATAACGATAATTAACGTTTATTTGAAAAAATTACAATAGGTAAGTACTACAACTGGGGAACAAATTGAATTATTTGGAACCATAAAAATTAAAAGTAAATTGGTTATTGTTACAATTTGTAAATTGTAACGGTGTTTGCGAAAGATTCGTTTCAATATTTTCTCGGATGCTGCTTGTAATTATTGTGCTCATCGAAGAAGTTGAGGGTTTTAAATTTATGTTTTCTAATATGGCTGATTGAGCATCAGTGTCTTCCGAAGTTCTACGCACAGCGCTGACAATTTTAGTGGCGGTGTTCATTCTGTTGGTGTGAGTATCATCTATATACCCCTCAGCGACAGCAGAGGATTTCCATCCTCCGTGTCTTTTGAGAGTGGTAATATCTCCTCCTGCATCTACTAGGATCGTAGCTGAGGATCTTCGAAAAAAATGACTGGTGTAAGTTTCTTGATTCTCAAGTTTTGAAAATTTTGCTACTGAGGTGGGTACAGATCCCATTCTGTTGATACCCACCACTTGCTTGGTGCATTTTTGGTGTTGGCAGTTAAGAAAAAACCTCTTCTCGTGGGTTGCTGGTCTTAATTTAGCATATTTCTTATATTTTTCATAAAATTCATCCGTAATATTGAATTTTATATCTGTTTTATTTCTTGTATTTTTAATCTAACTATTGCTGCTGTACCTAGATCTTCAATGTCGTCTACAGTAATTTTTATCAACTCTCGCTTGCGATATGCTCCTGATATACCGAAAATCAAAGCAACCTGTAAGTTAACATAATTCTATAAGTAAATTAATGAATATCACAGTGCTTCAAACTCACCTTAATAAGTAGAAATTGATCATCAGGAGCTGTTGTAATAAACTGATTTATCTGCTGGGTTGTTAAGATCATTGATTTTTTTGGTTTATAACCGTCATTTTTTCTTTTTAAAAAAGCTTTCACCTTAAGATATTTCGAAATATCTACATTATGATTATTGTATAAGTAGTGCGCAGCATAGAGTACAGAGACCACAGTGTATTTGGTCGTACTTTCTTAGATAATTCATCTATGTATGCTAGGATCACATTTTCAGAGGAAGAACTTTCGACTTTTGTACAACTCTGAGATTTAACAAGGGTTTACTTTCTATCATGTACCTACTTTCACGAAATGTCAATTTTTTGTAGTATTGTGTCGTGGAATTGTTTCAAAGCCTACTTAGCTCTTTAAATTTTCAAATAATGTGCCCGCGCCTGGTTCTCTGGTTGCCTATCTTAGATACAGGTAGTTCGTATTAAAACAAACTACTGAAATAATTATAAATTAACTAAACTAATGTGAGTAACTAATTTTGAGTCGGCGCCAAGCAAATAACTAGCAATTGAATTAGGTAAAGCGTAAGAAGATTTATTTCATTTTTTGCTTTTCAGTTAATTTGTTCGTCGGTTTGATTTTTTGTTAAAAAGTTTTTATTTTTCGCCTTTTTGTAGCTAAAATCAACTGATAACTATCTACTCAATTGACTCCAGGGGCTCAATTCTTGAAATCGCAGGAAATTTTTCTCCAGAGAATTTATTTGTGCTTTCAAATTCTCTTGGGAAATATGAAACGTGGGAATAGTTATTCTTGGACGAGTTAGGAATGTTTCCAAAAGAAACTATATAAATGACGTATATCGAGTATGATTTCGGTAGAATTTATATTTTAACCAATCACATTCTCAGAAAACGACAGGTTTTATTGTTACCCCTGTAAATTATGAATTTGAATCTGGATGTTTATTGGTTAGAATTCTCGTACTGATACGACTTTTGCAATGACAAAGAGACATTTTGTTAGCAATAAACTGAAAACTCTTTTGATAGGTTTTATTGAAAATTTACTAATTAATTTCCCCCCAATGAATTCTGATATACCAACCGTCTTTGCTCTTGCATAAGCTGCTCTCTCCTGTGTCATATTATTGATAATGAACGTTCCTTCTCGCATTTTCCATTTTCCCAATTTTGCAAAAATAACAAACGAAAATAATCAAATCTCAAGAAACAACAACAAAGAATCGAATTCAGCCAATCACTCTCACCGGGGAATTATATTTCTCCTAGTGAAAACTTGGAGAAAGTATTCCTACAATTTTGAGAGGAATCAACTCCTTAAATAAGTGTCAAGAATAGCAAAATCCAGTATTGAGAGAAAATTTTCTCTAGAGACTATTTTTCTGCAAATTCAAGAATTAGGTCCCAGATATCCATAATGTTGTAGGGTCATCAGAACTACCTATATATAGTAATAATAATAATAAAGCGGCTATATTCATCATTTCAAATTCTACATATATAACAAAGAGAAAATTCAACAGTATTAATTAATAAAGAGGAAGTGAACGATGAAAAGGCGTAGTGTCAACTAAGCTGTTTTTCAACTCGACCACAAAAAAGATAAAAAAAAACAAACAAAAAACAATTAAAACAGAAAGAAAATTAATGAATAAGGTGAAATCATCACAAATAATCTACTTAAGCATATGACAAATAAAAAAAGTTGATAATAAAGTTCGTTATTGTTTTATACCTTATTGGTTAGTGATACTCAACATCTCAAAACATCTATCAGAAGCGGGATCTATCAACGTAAGAACAAAAACTGACTATTCTTTAGCTGAAGTCTCTTTTTGAAATTACTTAGTGTGTGCAGTCTGAATACATTGGGTAACTGGTTATACAATTTGGCAGCATTGTATGAAAAACATGTTGTGTAAATTGTAGTGGTGAAGTGAGGAGGAATGACAAGAATGTGTCTATTCCGTGTTCTGAGGTCGTTCAGTGCTGAAAACGTCTTCAATTTTTCAAAAAGGTATTTAGGAGTTTTCGTTATAAGAACTTTGTGGGTTATTGATAGTAGGTGTAAATTTCGAAGATCGTTCAACCTCAGCCAACTAGAGTTATTGAATTCCGTTCTTGTGTGGTCAAATTTCCGAATACCAAAGGAGAATCGAATGCACGAGTTTTGTATTCTTTGCAGACGATACTGGTCAGACTTCAGGAGGGCAGGTCCGTAGACGCTATCACAATAAGACAGCTTGGACGTTATCAATGATTCGCATAAAGAAAGCTGCAAGTGCTTGGAAAGCATGTGTCTGTTAGGAAAGAGTTGTCTAAGGATGTTGAAGGATGCCTGGATAGGATGAAGGATAGCTCACATGTTTGGTGAATCTCAGCTCAGAGTCGAGCCACAATCCTAGATTTTTACATTCTTTGCCTATAGGCAATATATCACACCCGATTTTTATTTTCATATCTTCACAAGCACTTTAAACTTTCTTTTTTGAACTGAAAAACATGATCTGTGATTTTTTTGAATTTGAGCGTAAATTATGGGCAGTGGAAAACTCGTACAATTTATTCAAATCTTCATTTAAATTATTTTGTGTTTCGTTGTGTTGCAGAGCATTGAAAGATAAATACAGTTGAGTATCATTGGCGTAGTGATGAATTTTAGCAAACTCTATAATTTCAAAAAAATCGGAAATGTTTAAAGTATATATATATATATATATATATATATATAAATAAAGTATATATATATATATATATAATATATATAAATAAAGTATATATATATATATAATATATATATATATATATATATATATATATATATAGTAGTAGTATTTTATTAATCACCAAATTACATGAATTTATAAAAGCATACAATAGAAAAAATGGGCGATTAATATAGGTAGAAGGAAAGGTTTGTCAAACCGAGTCTTATTACTGAATTTATATCAGCGGAAACATAGGTATTGATGATTCACTTAAGTTTTTGGAAAACTTGTCTGTGAAACATCAATATCGTAATTCTTTCCTTTGAAGATGGTCAAGATATAATGTATTTTGAGATACTCGGGCAAACATTATAATGCTTATATTTCTAAGTAGTATTAACAATATCAATAGTAGTGAATAATATTCTTAGTATACTACAAAAAAAGACACATTAAATATAAAATCTAAAATCTAAAAGTATAAAATCTCTAAACGTGTAGATAATGTAAAAATGTAAAACATAAAAATTTGAATGTGTAAACGTATAAAAATATTAAATGTTACAATATAAAATACAAAATACAAACTCGTGTTAAATTGAAAGTATTCAATGTGCTAGGTGGGGATGTAAAAATAATGTGAAAATTGAGAGATTAATTCAGTAAAATTTGTTCATAGTAATGTTATATTTTCATTTTTGAGCCATTTGATCACTGAAATCTTGAATAACTTAAACACATATTCCGTTTTTATATGATCTGGAGCAAGATTGAATAATTTGGGTCCAATATATGTAATTGATCTTTGTCCAATAGCTTTGTTCATTTTCAGTATATCTAGGCTAGTCGCTTTCTATTTCTGTTGTGAAATATAAATATTAATAATTGTTTAAAGTAAAGATATCTCAGACTCATCAGTTCACAATATTGGAATATTTGTGCCGATGGGAAACGAAAATTTAAATTATAGATAATTTTGAGAAATCGTTTCTGTAATACCATAGGCGGTTGTACAGTTGTACTATAGACCCCACCCCATCCTAGATTTCCATACATTGAGAGAGACTGAACTAACGAAAAATATGTACTGCGCAGATCATTGATACTCAGTATATTTTTAAGTGTTCGCAAAACATACAAAAGGGCTCTGAGTCTTTTACAAAGATAGTCTATATGTATTTTTCATTCTAGATTTTGGTCTATGTGTATTCTGAAATATTTAACTGAACTGGATTTTTTTAGAGTTATGTTCTTATTTCTGCTGGTTAAATGAATATTGATGTTTTGTGCATTAGGAAAATCATGACTGTTACTACAAAAGAAAATGTAAGATGTTTTATCAATATTCATTGTCCAGGAAACTATCATCAAGCCAATTAACTATAGTGTCAATATCGTTTCTTGTATGAGATATTACATCTTCCCAGGTTGTTCCATCAATTATTAGCACTGTGTCATCAGCATATGAGACCAATTTTCCAGAAATATCAATGGATAACATATCATTCAGATATAATATAAACAGGATTGACCCTAAAACAGTACCCTGGGGAACTCCGTATTTAATTTCTAATGGGTCGCTCAGTACGCCGTCTATTTTAACCATTTGTACTCTTTCATTGAGGTAGTTTCTGATTAGATCATTTGCCAGACCTCTGATACCAAGATTATTCAATTTCGACAGTAATTTTTCATGACTAATGGTATCGAAGGCCTTGGCCAGATCGATAAATACTCCCAGGCATAGTCGTTTTTTATCTAAGTGTCCATATATTTGTGTGACCAAGTTAAGTATGGCATCAGAAGTTGATCTTCCATTTTGGAAACCAAATTGGAAATCTGAAATTATATGATGTTTCTCTGTGAAAGCCATTAGATGTTTTTTGAGGATTTTTTCGAATATTTTTGCCAGATTGGATATTATGCTAATTGGACGGTGATTGTTTACTTTGTTTTTTGCGCCCGACTTAAATACAGGTTTAACAATTGTTATTTTGAAGTTTGAAGGGCATATGCCAGTGGTAAAAATAGCGTTTATCAAAATACATGAAGGTTTCGATATATATTCAGCTAATGTTTTGATAACTTTCACAGAAATTCCATCATACCCAGGTGCAGTGTTTGTTTTTAGCTCTTCAATTATATTCAATATCTCAGCTTCATCACATGGTGTTAGGAAAATAGTATCACCCACAGTATTTACATTTTGAGGTATCACTTCCTGTGCTTCTTGCCTGATTTTTTGAGCCATTTTTTTCCCCACAGTTGAGTAATGGTTAACAAATACATTAGCAATATCCAGTTTGTTAGTGATTATTGAGTTTTCTTCTGTTTTTATTTCTTTCAGTTCGACAGTTTGACTTTTTTTATGCTTTCCTGAAATTTCATTGACAGTAGACCATGGTACTTTTGGGTTATTTCTATTCTCTAATACTATCTTCTTGTAGTACTTGTATTTTTCATTTGTTATGTGACTTTATTGCGTTGAGTTTTATATTTGTTGAACAGTTCTTCATTGTTAGGAAATTTTTTATGTTCCTTAAATAGTTTGTCCCTTGTGTTCATCCATAAAATCATTTGTGATGTGATCCATGGTCTTTTATTATATAGGATTGGTTTTTGACGTGTGACCCTTTCCATTATTTTCTTTATTTTTGTTGTTAAAATCACAGACATATTATCAACATTGGTATTTTGGCTGAAATTACTACCCCAGTCGTCCCTTCTTGCCAGTAGTTCTAGCTTTTTATAATCTACAGATTTAATTGAGTGTTGGGTTTGCTCCGTTTTTTCTTGTGACGCGTTAAAATTAATGATTATAGGATAATGATCTGTTATTTTTGACTCAATTATCATGGCCTTCACCTCATTTTCTTGAATAAAATTATTTTTCATGAAAATATGATCAATAATTGTCTTGGTTTGCCCTTCTATTCGTGTGGGCTCATTTATGTATGATTTGAATCCAAACTGAGAAAGAACATTTAGATAATCTGCAACTATTTGGTTTGTTTCTCGTATGTTGATGTTTATATCACCAACTAGTATTTAAATATCAGATTTATGAAGCGTTTGCAAATAATTTTCAAGATCCTCTATAAATACGTTTTTATCTACACAATGTAGTCGATACACTGCTGTTATAGTTATGTGCTTCCTGTATGAAAATAAAACAATTTCCTCAATATTGTTCTCGATTCTATGTTTTTTGTGAATACATACAATAACCCCATCATTTTGATTTACTGGGTTCCCACTATAAATGCTTTCGTATCCAGATATATTAAAAAGGTTTTTATTTTTTATTACCCAAGTTTCTGTCAGTACTATACAATCAAAATAATCTTTATACAATCAAAATAATCTTTATATATATATATATATATATATATATATATGTGCGAAGTTCCAACAGAATCAGTTCACAGATGAAAATTTATGAATCCCCTATTTTTCCTCCCTTAGGGGAGGATTATTCCCTTCCAAATCATCCAAATCGGATATCCCAGTAGTGGTAGAATCGGTGAACGGGTAAAAATTCAGTGGATGAACGATAAAAATCCCCTATTTTTCTACCCTTACGGGTGACTATTTTTTCAAATTGAAATGGGACCAACTTCGAAGTATACCCTATCTAATAAAGAAAAAACATCGAAATCGAACTGCTCACTGAAAAGTTATGCGCGTCGACTAGAGAACCTCCCTCTTTTTAACCGACGAAATAAAAAAACAGGAGGTTCTCTAGTGGACGCGTATATTTTTTTGTTTTTTCGTTTTTATGTATGATCACGCATAACTTCTCATTGATTTCGTCGGTTGAAAACAAGTAAAAACACAATATATCAAAACATGTAAAAAATTGTTTATTCATTTAAAAATCACATTGACAGTATTGATATGACTGAGATTTTCTTTCTTCTATCCTCTCTGCCTTCTTTCGCTTTACCACCATCTGGAGAATCCCAAGATTGAATTTCACCAGATCCAAAAAGTAAGAAAAATATGCCTGGGATGGTATACATGAGAGCTGACATTAGGAAGATAATCCTCCACTGCGATTTGTTTGTCTGGAATGTGAATATTATGCATGATTATGATATATTATTCATTTCTTTCATACAAATATATGGGGTTCGGATCTTTAGAGAAAGCAAAATTGATATTGAGAAATTTTAGCACGTCTTATCGAGCACGTCCTCTGGTCCACCAGAGATGTCTGCGGACTTTGAGTATTTCTGAAAATATAACATGGATTTTTTACGTTTGATTCCATAATAAGACAAACAAAGGACCTAATCATTAGCCATTGCCATATATTATCAGAAATCTTCAACAGATATAATACCAATGTTAGTTTAAGAACCAACAATACTTTTGTATGCAATCTAGTGAATGTCATCGACAAGATTGATCCTTGGAATATATTATTCATACTGCCCTCAATGCTTTGTAACTTATACAGTGCGCGTCAAAATTATGGAACAAATTCGATATTTCGCAAGCCATGTACTTTTGACAAAAATCCTGAAATATGTCGATTTTTATTTTAAAATGCCGATTTTCTTATGTATATTCTAAAGAGGTTATGTCACTGGTTTTGACATGGTGACGTAATCGGTAATTTTTTTAAATTGAAATAGATGTCTTGTGATACCTCATCTGAAAGGCCTTTCAATACTGCATTCAACGATAATAATTAAATAGATATTTTTTCACAGGGTGAACAAAAACTAATATTTTATTTCAATAAGAGAATAACTTTATATCCGACAGAATAGAACAGTTAAATGAGATGTTCGAAATGCCATCCACCAGTCTCTTGACAATGAGCAAATCTACGGACACATTCCTCTTGCACATTGCGAATAACTTCCGGAGTAATTCTGTTAATTTCGATCCTAATTCGATTTTTCAACTCTTGTAGTTTTTGCGGCCTATCTACATAGACCTTCGATTTCAAATAACCTCACAAGAAAAAATCGAGGGGCGTAAGATCTGGAGATCTTGGGGGCCACTCTATCGGTCCGCGTCTACCAATCCACCTCCTAGGAAAACAGTTATCCAAAAACTCGCGAACATCACGTGCATAGTGCGGGGGTGCACCATCTTGTTGCAACCGAATACTTTCATTTGGTGAGTTAGGATTGTTGGCGTTTGGAAAAATATCGGCAAGGCTATGAGTTCATTTCTTATAAATTCCAAGTAACGCTCCCCTGTGAGATTTCCTTCGAAAACATACGGGCCAATAATCCTGTCGTTTATTATCCCCAAACATCGACTTTCTGAGGGTATTGAGTATGCCCGTTCATCATCCAGTGAGGATTATCCCTACTCCAATATCTGCAATTCTGGCGATTTACTGAACCATTCAGGCAAAACGTAGCCTCATCGGAAAACAGAATTTGTTTTCTAAAACGTGGATTGCGGTTACACAAATCCTGCATTATTTCACAGAACTCCATACGGCGATCGGGATCATCATCATTGGTTGTTGATGTAGCTGTACTCTGTATGGATGGTACTTTTCTGCTTTCAGAATACGTAATACAGAACTTTGGGATATGTCAAGGTCCGCTGCAATTTGTCGTGAAGTATTGTGAGGATTATTCTCTACACCCAATAGAACATCAAGTTTCAAGTTTTCTTCTATTTTAGGACGTCCAGCATTCGGAATATGTTTGACATGACCAGTTTCTTTGAATTTTTTCTCAATCTTACTGACTGTTGAACGACTGATAGGTCTATTTGGATACTTCGCATTGAACAAGTCGCATACCTCTTGCTGAGTTCTGGTTCTATCTCCGCATCCAATAAAAATTAAAATTTCTATGTGTTGGGTTTCACTCAAAGTAGCCATAGTTTACTTGAACCTTTTCACTTAGAATTTGTGAAGAATATTTATTGATATTTCAACTGACATTTATTTGACACTAACTTGTCTATTATGGCATTAATTTGTGATTGTCTTTTGTTTCCATTTTAGACTAGGAAATAGCTAACTATTAATATTTGGAAAGGATCCATTGGTGTAGTAGAGCACTGACTCACTAGTCTGCCAGGGCAGTCTGAGGGATTAGAGCCTTGGCTCAACAAAGTAAAATTTTGCATTTTTTAACACGCTTTTATTATCTTTACTTGTAACTAAATAACTCCCAATGTAATAAAATTTCGGAAGTGAATATTCACACACTTCCAATCTTCCGAATAATCTGAAATTTGTCACACATATCAAGGAACGATGACAATACAAGAATTTCATAATTATAATGTAATAATAATGAGAATATATTTTTCCAAACGCCAACAATCCTAACTCACCAAATTAAAATCTTTGGTTGCGACGAGATGGTGCACTCCCGCACTATGCACGTGATGTTCGCGAGTTACTGTTTTCCTAGGAGGTGGATTGGTAGACGCGGACCGATAGAGTGACCCCTAAGATCTCCAGATCTTACGCCTCTGGATTTTTTCTTCTGGGGTTATTTTAAATCCAAGGTCTATGAAGATAGGCCGCAAAATCTACAAGAGTTGAAAAATCGAATTAGGATCGAAATTAACAGAATTACTCCGGAAGTTATTCGCAATGTGCAAGAGGAATGTGTCCGTAGATTTGCTTATTGTCAAGAGACTGGTGGATGGCGTTTCGAACATCTTATTTAACTGTTCTATTTTGTTGGATATGAAGTTATTCTCTTATTGAAATAAAATATTAAATTATGTTCACCCTGTTGAAAAAAAAACCTAATTAATTATTATCATTGAATGCAGTATTGAAAGGCCTTCCAGATGAGGTATCACAAAACATCTATTCCAATTTAAAAAAATTACCGATTACGTCACCATGTCAAAACCAGTGACATAACCTCTTTAGAATATACATAAAAATCGGCATTTTAAAATAAAAATCGACCTATTTTAGGATTTTTGTCAAAAGTACATGGTTGCGAAATATCGAATTTGTTCCATAATTTTGACGCGCACTATATAAATAACCAATTTTGAAAAATTTAAAGCATTGGCGGGAGTAGTCCATTGTTACTCGAAATGTAGAATTTGAAGGGGGGTGGGGGAAGATCTCGAAGTCTCATCCACAAAATGAAACAAAGTGTTTTTTTCTAAGAAACTGGATGCATTTCGGGTGTTCTGTTGAAGATGGGTACTTAAGCACCCGAAATGCATCCGGTTTCCTAAAAAAACACTTTGTTTTATTTTGTGGATAAGACATCGAGATTCTCCCCCACCCCTCTTGATTTTTTTTTTAAGTATATTAGTGGTGCTCCATTACTAATAATATTCCATATGGTGTCACTTTCTGATTTGTTGCTATTTTGCCTTCAACCTGACTCAAACTCATGAGACGGGGCCATTTTTTGTGAAGAATATTGATGTCTTCGAAAAAGCACTGGAGCATTTATCCTGTGAAATTCAACCCTATGGTCGCTGCTCCACCTATAATTTTAGAAGTTTTCCTCACCTTATGCTGGAAATCCAGATATAAAATTGTAGTTCAAATTAAATGTGGGAAGCTGAATACACTTGTGTAGAATGAATGAATGATTTTTGTATAAAGTGTATAATTTTCTTAAGTTTGCAAAGCGCTTTCGACTTTCGTCATCTTTAGTGCTTCGTGTCAGGTGCAGGAAGTAAAACGATAGATGAGTACATTGTTAATCATTTGATTATAAATTGGCTTAGAATCTAACGTATCACATGTTGGAATTCAAAGACCTGGCCTTTGAATTCCAACATGTGATACGATAGATTCTAAGCCAATTTATAATCATTTGATTAACAATGTACTCATCTCTTGTTTTACTTCCTGCACCTGACATGAAGCACTGAAGATGACGAAAGTCGAAAGCGCTTTGCAAACTTGAGAAAATTATACACTTTATACAAAAATCTTTCATTTATATAATTGTAGACTCAATTTTCCCCCAATATTTTCAGAATACCAATTACCAATCCATGGATTTTCGAATAATACTCCACAAGAAAAGGTGGAAATGAAAATTTCGATGTTTTCCAAACGATAATATTCATTATTCCGTCCATATAGAAATTCCTCCCTTATCAAATCAACTTCTGATTGTTACCTAACCTCACAGTGGCCACAAGTTACTCGATCAGCACAGGAGTAATCAAACCAAGAATTTTACAGGAAACAATGAGTTGGTGGACAAATGTTGAAAACAAAACCACTCCAGTTTATATGCGGTTGAGTACAAGCCCATTGACAGCTTCAGATGTTCTGCTTGATTAAGCGTGGCTCCCAATATACAGGGTGTTTCATAATTGAATGCTGATCCTGAAGGGCGATAATCCTTGGATGATTCAAAGAAAACTTCTTCATATGAACATAGGTCCGAACTGCTTCATTTCTGAGATACAGGATGTTGAAATTTAACAAAAAAATCAGTTCTTCTCCAATATCTCTGAAACCGCTTTGGCTCTTCATCTCAATTTTATTACATGCAAAGTACGCATAAAAATGATTTTTTTACATAGTAAAATATTTTTTAATTTTTATCAGTGGCGTCCCTGTTAACATGCCCTGTCATATTTTTGATAAAAATAATGATACGCCACTGTCTTTCTCCCAAATAAATATCATTTTTGACATTGTCCTCTATCCTCTGATAAGAATGGTCACCTGCTTTTTTTTCGTCCGGCGGACGGTTTTCGATTTAGAAAATAAAATACATTCATTTGCTTGTCCCTATTCGATTTTTTCTCTAGACTTAATTTCAGAATTGTGGTAACCAAAAGATCTGGGCAAGATTTTTATAATTTAAGGGTAACAATTATTTAGTTTTCGTAATAAATACGCATAAAAATATTTTTTTTATTTTTAAAAACATAATTATCATGAAAAAAAAAATATTAAAATCAAATTAATTGTTCAAAATGTTCGCCTCCTGAAAGTATACTCGCTTCACCCCTCCTCGTCGTTGACTCGCGTACTCTTTGGGAAATTTCTGGGGTATTCCTTATTGCTTCACAGAAAACTATTACGCGGTTTCGCAATTCTTCCTCAGAATTGGTTGACTGTACACCAAAGTCTTAAGATGTCCCCAAAGAAAATAATCAAGACTGTTTAAGACTGGGGATCTAGCTGGACATGACTCTGTTCCCCCACGACATATCCAGCGATTATGAATGTTTTGGTTTAAATATTCGCGTGCCAGAGCATTGAAATGAGTAGGTGCACCATCGTGCTTGAAACACATGCGATTTCGCATTAAAATAGGAACATCTTCCAATAGAATTGGCAAATTATCTTCAAGAAATCGGCGATAATTATGTCTATTTAATCTGCGTGATGAAAAAAATTTCCAATTAGGTAATCTCCAATAATTCCAGTCCAGACATTTAATGAGAACTGCTCCTGGTGATGAGATTCCATGATTGCATGCGGATTTTCTTCGGCCCAAAAATAATTATTATGAGATTTGTTGATCCTGTTTTTAGTTACACTAGCTCCGTCCGTGAATAAAATTTCCCTGACAAATAAAGGATTTTCGGTAACTTTTTGGAGAAACCGTTGGCAGAAATTCACTCGAAATGGAAAGTCTCGAGGAAGTAGAGCCTGAACCCGTTGAATGTGATGAGGATATAATAAATAATCATGAAGAATCCTCCATACTAGAATATGGGCGATATTCAAATTATTGGCAACTTGCCTCGTACTTATTTCAGGATTTTCGTCAACTTTATTTAAACCAGCTACCTCAGTTGCTGGAGTTCTTGCAGTCCGATGTGCTCCTTTCAAGTGATGATTTGACTCAAAACTTCCTGTTTCACATTGTGGGTGCTTGAAATCGTTCGAGCATCAGGAACCATTATATTTGGGAAGCGCTCTTGATATAATCGCCTGACTTCATATGCGTTCTCGTTAGCAAGCCCATACAATTAATGCATGTCTGCTAATTTAGTATTTGTAAAATTTACTATGTTTTATTTTAATAAATAAGTTTTTATAACGTAAATAATATCACGTATCTAGCTAAAGAAGTCTCAAAATTGTTTATGTCGAAAACAACGAAATGCCCAAATAGCATTTTAAGTGGACGGAACGTAGCGGCCACGATTCTGGAAAACTTTGAAGTGTTTGGCCACAACCACTGCCACGTAATATTCACGGTTCTATCACGCGGCGGCTACCAAAATGGGGAACACTTTTTTGGTGGCTGCTACGTTCCGATCTACGTTCCTGGATCTCAGATAGCCACATTCCAACCACGTTGTGGTCACCTGGCAAAAACGTGGATATGTAGTGGCCGACACTAGACACGTTAAACAACTGACTGATATGTAGCTCGATCTCTGTTCAGCAACATATTTTTGTGATAAATGTTCCTCATTCTTCCATTTTGCCTGATTCATTCCTAACACTCGATCAACTCCAACATATAAACATACAAACGCGTAAGTAAGTGTATTGAATTTGGATACTTCTGATCGGGATAAAATTAAAACGATTAAAAGTTTTATGTGAAATATGGGTGTTGTAGCTCGATTGTGAGCACGCGCCATGTGAATACACTTTATTTAAGGAAAACATTTAATTTTGAAAATAACTCGCCTCTGAAATTATGTACTTAAATCCCTCAAACATTGTTTTATCAAGCTTGGTTAGTTGAAACAAATACTTACGTAACAAATTACCACGTTTGATGCAGTGCTGATGACAAATAAATCTTTATTGAATATTTCGATCATTTTTCTAATAATGGTGACCCAGCATATTCCTGTAAATATGGCGGCTTTTGCAGAATATAACTTTAAAGTGGCAGAAAGTGTGAATATACCACTCTAAAGCTCCTCCCATCATAAAGTGCCTAGTGGAACTAAATTATTAACTTTTCCACCACTGGAAAGTGGCACCCACGTCGCAGGCCTATGACTCACCAAAGTTATAACCTTAAAATTACAATAGATCTTATACCCTTGAAAGGGGCGAACACGTCGTGCTATTATAACCTGCCACTTCAAAGTTTTAACCTTGAAATTGCGGGTACATATTCATTAATTGTTAAAAAAGGACATGTAGCAAGTATAGTGGATTTATGCAGCTCCAATCAACAATTATCAAGTAACAATTATCAATTAACAAGTAATGAAAACGATGGCATTTATGCAAACAGAATTAACAATTAAAGTATAAATATTAAGCAGGAGCACAAGTCAGAGATCCAATCTATTTAAATTAACCTTTTTATACATAATCAAGGAAAATTGTCTATTGAAAACGCATAACCCATTTCATATTGAATGTATATATCATTCAAATTTCACGTAACAGATAAAACGAACTTTTCGTAAGGCACAATAAAATAATTTGAGAAAACATAGGTTAGCTTTCGTCATCGCGCGGAATGGTGAATTTTGAAGGTTATCGCTTATGGAGATAGCAAGAACGTAGCAATCATCACCACATATCACAATAAAGTGCCTGCCACATTGAAGGCTTTATGGAAGTTACCAAAACGTCACCGAAACTATCATACTCTCTTAAAAGTGACTGTGACTTCTAAGTGATATTTAAGTGGTACAGGATGGTTACCGCAACGGTTATTTTCCACTTTTGAGTTTGAAAATCTTTGAAGTGATTTGCTCAGGGGCCATAATGTTTCAGACACCTCAAATGAGACTAATAAGTTATAGAACTGTGGAGTGGCTACCATAGATGGGAATTACGTGACTACAACCATACACATATAAAATTTCAGTTATTCTTTCTGTATAGTGGTAGATTTAGTGGTGATTACGTGATAACCACCGAGTCGAAGTTGCAGTATCAGTTTCCGTCACTATAATGCTGCTTGGGTGTGTTCTTAGCATACTAGATGTTTTCAGCCCACAAGATAATCCTACTACTCTTCAACGCCTGATTTCGTTTAGGGGCAAGCAAATGAATGCATTTTATTTTCTAACTCAAAAACCGTTTGCCGGACGAAAAAAAGGCAGGAGACCATTTTTATGAGAAAATAGAGAAAAATTACAAAAATAATATTTATTTGGTAAAAAAAACAGTGGCGTACCATTATTTTGATCAAAAATGTAGTAGGGCATGTTAACAGGGACGCCACCGATGTAAATTAAAAAATCCTTTATTATGGAGAAAATTTATTTTTTTGCGTACTTTGCATGTATCAAAATTGAAAAGAAGCCAAAGCGGTTTCAGAGATATTGGGGAAGAACTGATTTTTTTGTTGAATTTCAACATGTGTATCTCAGAAATAAAGCGGTTGCGGACCTTTCTTAATATGAAGAATTTTTCTTAAAATCTCCCAAGGATTATCGCCCTTCAGGATCAGCATTCAATTATGAAACACTCTGTAATCACCCAAGGACAAATGTAGTACCTGGGTACTCAAATAAAGAGAGGTTATCTGAGAAATCATGTGGAGATTATCATTAGTACAGTTTGCATATGCCTGGGACGCCCCTAGACGATTTGAGGCGAGATTCATGTAGAAAAAAATGTGAATGTCTGAATGTGAATCTCCACAGGTTTGTGTTAAGAAGGTGAAGGTGACAGAATTGAGCCATTGATATCTGTGGTACCATTATGGGAAGGTTCATTGTCCACACTGATGGTGATTGTCAGTTCATAGCTAATACTACCACTCCACGCTAAACGCTAAATATATATTTATTTTGCATCCTCGTGATTTAAACAGAAGATATAAAAATATTGTACTGAAAAATAAAATATTTTTACAATATTTCTACTAGTTTACTTCTGTTCACATTAGTCTTCTCCACACTGTAATTATTATTAGGAAAAAGTTCTATATTTTCCAAATTATTATTGAAAAAAATTCAAATTAAATTATAGTTTGCTGGAAAATATCATATATGCGTTAATATACTCCTAATTTGATACCCTGTCACTAGCCCACGTGCCTTTTATGGAGGGAACTCTCCATCAAAAAAGACCAATAAACGCTAAGGAATTTTCAAATATTATGAATAAATCACTTTGCTTGATCACTCCTTTTTTTGTTAGGTTTTCTCGAAAGCTAAAACTTTGAGTAAAAAGAGCATCGACTGTCTGAGGATGGTCGACTCAAGATTATTTCGCTGGAGTGCCCTACAGGGAAAATATCTCTTTCTCCTAATACAGGGGAATGTGGGGCGTTTAGAAAGAAGCACGTACCGATCTCAGAAAGTTAGTTCAAATAATGCACTTGGAAAAGCAGATGTGTTGTGCGATACTCCTTCTGAGACAACATTCATCTGATAGCAGTATTAGAGCAACATATAAATGGTAACGTCGTCTGTCGTAAAAAAGCTTATTTTGATTTTGTCGAAAATAACATACTTACTCACCTCATCAGTAACTATGAATTGTACGGTGATTGTACCGAATATCGATACGAAATTACCAAAACCATTGCAGATTCCCATGATGACTCCTGCGAAATTTGGAGACAAATCATAGTTGTTCACCATGTACCCACTATTCGCTGCTGTTTGCATGCCTACCGCGGCAACCAACATAACTACTGACAGATTACTAGCATCATCTGGTAGATAAGCGAGTACTATCAATGCTATTGCAGGAAAAAAGGTGGCTGGAAGAGAATATAATATTATTATTCCTCAAGGATATGGATTGGGTGGGTCCGTTTGTTTATATGAGTTCTTTCAATGAGTATACCACCAATTAAATTTTTTCTACCATCCCAGATAGAACAAATTTTTTCAGAATATTTTCACAACATGTGAACTAATTATTCTGTACGGTAGTCCGAAGAATATCCATGAGATATTCCCAAATCGATGCATATATTCATATAATATTTAAGGTAACCGTCCCAATTACTGACACCTGAAGCACAGTGGTTAGATATGGGAATTATTATCTCTAGAACAATTAATACGTTTCTCAAAAATGCTTCTCCATTTGAAACTTCAGACTATTCATTTGGGATTTTTAATAAATAAATCAATAAAAAACTAGCATTATATTTCTGAATACAATTCACAGACAAAAAATATCCATTGTCCGATATACTGACATCAAACAAATCCACTTGTCCTATTTACTGACATTTGGATGTCTCGAATGAAGACACTGGGACTTAAAATGGTTACATCTCGATAATAAGGGAATATTCAATACTTCTGCATCTCAGGAACGTGAAAAACTCCCATTTTGTTGACTGCTGCGAAGTTAGGTTGTTCAATTATTTCCATCAAATCAGATCTTGAGTACCATATAACGTCATCAGGTGTTGGCCATTTCCATCCTGTCGGTCCACTCCTGACCATTGTCTTCACTCGTACATCATCTCCATCAATTCTACGATTATGCCTGGATAATATTGGTTATTGTTATATACAACAACATAGCTTTTTTCTTTCATATCGTTCTGACAAATTTCAACAATCCCAGTATGATTTATATTAACAGAATCTTCATTTTTTTTCTGAGTTACTGTTTTTCTCCTCATCACTCAAATAACTGTCATTTACAGCATTTTCTTCATTCGATTGAGTTTCTCCTTTTTTTTCTCCTAATTGGGTGTTTTTTCCCTCATTGTCTAATTTTTTCCTTCTTACCCGCTTTTTACTTTTGTTTGCTTTTTCATTAGCCTTTTCCTTTCGTTTTCGTTTTCTTTCTTCCTTTTCCTGAAGTTGCCGTTGCTTTTCTACTTCTTTCTTCTGATGGTACTGCCTCCATGAATCTGAAGTAGCCACAGAAGGTAACTTTAGTTTTGGTTTGGAAATATTCAACTTTGGTGTTGGCCAGAATAAACTAGATTCGAATGGTGACGGTATATTAATCGGCACCACACATTTTTTGGCTGTGGTAGCATCAATGTAACACTCTGGTTTCGATACTTCACGAGCTTCCTCAGGCTGTTTGGGATACATTTATCATTGAACTGATTGGTTCGTTGTTCTCTATGTGATTGTTGTTGACATTTTCAACCACAATTGCAGCTGCGACTCCATTTGGAAGAATCTCATCTATCTTATCCTGTGTTATCATAAAATGTTCATTTTCGTTCGCAACATTCAGTTCGGCATTATTCAAGTTTGCATTCTCATCCATATGTAACAGATCATTCGCAGTAGTAGGTGTGTGGTTTTCTGGTTCAGAGTTGTCATTCACTATCAATTATTCCACTGAATGATGGTCTCCCAGAATTTGGTTTACCCAATCCAAATCATCGCCAGGATTCAGTATAATTTCGTCTGTTTCTGTTCCCGTGTCCGGCGTATGATTTGTATCGTTTCTACTTTGAACTTTCAATTTCAGCTTCTGCCAGAAGTGAAATGAATGTTTATCCTCCAAATTTCCCATTCACAAGTCTGGCGAATTTTGGAATGATATTAAAGTTTCTGCATTCAGCTGTGCTTCAAAAAATTTCAAGTGTTCGGACACACTGTCTTCATTTTCCTGTTCTTTCTCTACTGTTACGATTTGTTCTTGCGATTTTATAATTCTTTCATATTTGATGGCATCGGGAGTAAATGGATGCAATCCACACGTACGAAAACCATTTGGTAGAACTTTTTCGAAGTCAACGATGGCAAGTGCTCTGTTTAGGATTAACCCAAAGTGTTCGCGTTTCAAACGTTCACCATTGTGTTCTATTCTCCAGTTGTGAACAACCGATTTCCAAGAAGCTTCCAAAGGACGGAAAACAGCCACGTCCAGAGGCTGGAGGATATGTGTTGAATTTGGGAATAGCGCAACTAATTCTATCCCATTTTCCACGCAAAAATCGCTCGAGCCATTGTTTAATGCGAACTATGTCCATCAACGAACAAGACCACTGGTAATTGAATATTATTTCTCACCAAACATGGATGGAATATATTCGCAATGTATTCGTAAAAACTTTCAGCAGTCATCCATCCACTTTCTGAGCGACCAACTGCCCAATCTGCTGGCATGTTTCTTATTATATGGTTGGGTATCCTTTGGTATGAAAACATAACCATTGAGGGTGCCAACATGCCCTTGGCATTTCCACAAATTAATGTTGTCAAGCATTCCTTTTCGTCGTTGTTTATGAAATTATAACAGCCTTTTCTCCCTTTTTGACGATAACTTCGTTTTCTTTTGGGCTTAGAAAAAAGGCTGTTTCATCACAATTATAAAGTCTGGAGGGATCGTTAAAAATGTCCATGAGATTATTTTGTTCAAAATGTTTTCCAATATCCGAAAACCATCGACTTATTTTTTGCTCCGAAATAGATGCTCGACTGTGTGTCAGATTTTGAGATGTTCTTAAACTGACTTCAGGATGTCTGCGCAGGAAGGCTTCATAGCAGTGCCTGCCTGGTCGTCCATTGGTAAGCTTATTTGTTCGTTTCAGTTTCTTGACTAGCATTTCGACACTATCCAATAATTGAGTTTTTGTCACAGGAAATCCTACATTTCCAACGTGGAGAATCCACCGCACCAATGAAGTTTCCTCTTCTGTCGAAAGAACAGTTTCGGGGCCAATTTTTCTTTCTATCGGATAAACACCTGTCGATTTGTATAGAAGCGTTGTTTTTGGAACACAGAATGTTTAACTAGCAGTGAAAACTTTCATGCCATCAGCAACAGCTGCTAAAGCTTTTTGCATTTGCTCTTCCAAATATTAAAGTCGACGAGCCATTTTTCTAAAAAAAAAAAAACGTTGTACCAATTACTGACTAATGAATGTCCTGGATACCGACAGCCACATAAATCAAGTTATAGAGCGCCAATAGAAATGAAATCGTTATGTCAGTAAATGGTACATAGGTCAACCACAAAATTATGAAATTGAATGACGATAGAAACAGAAAATACAGTAACTCGTACAAATCAACGAAGACAGCTAATGTTTTCATACATGGTACCAGTCACTGACAGTATTTGGTACATGATGCGATAGGTACGTGTACCTATTACTGACACTCATTTTGTTTCAAATCCTGATATTATTTTCAATGTTCAGGAGGAAAACAATTATTCTACCCAAAGAATAGTAACAAGGAACTCACCTGTATCGAAATATTTGCAAGAAAGTACAGACGCTGATTAGGTAATATGCACACAAACTACACCCAAGTTCTGATGATGTTGTCGAACCACACGAGCTCTCACGTGGAAATGGAGGAAAGCACTCCTAATAGAAGACAGCTGTCAGTTTCTTTGGCGGTTATTTCAAAATTTCACTTGTCTCTGTGAACTTGGAACTCATATGTGCCTGATGTTATCAAATTCATCAGTGTAATACAACTACTTTTTTTATTTTTTGTTGATAATGGCCGGAAGTGTCAGTATATGGGACACTGTCTGTAATTGGGACAGTTACCTTAATGCTAATATTTTCGGAATTTTTATGAAACAATATGATAAGAACGTTCGTTCATGAACCTCATATAACAGGAGGTGTTCTTCTTTTCTAATAATAATCACTACTCGAACTCGAAATTGAAAATGGTTTATTACTGTGATTTTTACAAGAACTTGAAGCAAACACGTCTAGCTTGCAACCCTAGTTGAAACATTTTCCCTGTTGCATACCATAACATCTGGCAACTGTCTTTCATAGATATAAACGAACCACAGTGGCGTAGACTTGTCACAATGGCGTAAACAGGAGGTATAAAAAATCGATACAAAGTATAACAGGGTCACTTACGGTCGGTCGTAGGTTGGACATTTACGGAGAATGGAACATAGTGTTATTTTGAAATTTTGTTTTTTTGGATAATTAGTGCTACTTATCGATCTTGAATATTTTTAGCGCTGCGGCGTTGCTGCTTATAATGAAAAGTAGCAACAACTTGGTTATTTCAAGACACGACCTGTATAACATTCCATTTTTCGCTTTGCCATTACTTTCCGATTATTTTTGTATGATACTTCCCTATACCTATCTCTAGCGGTTTTTGAGAAATTAATTGATTTTCTCATTTATTGTGCAAAACATAGCTTCAATTAAATGTTTATTACCGGTATTTGGATTCATAGAAAGCTGAAATATTGGGTGTAGGTTACCAATGTCCTGTGTATCAGTTATGTCTGAAGAAATTTGTTCTCTATTATACAGGGTCATTCAAAATTGGTGATTTCACCGATAGATAAATAGTTATGAAAATGGAATTTTTCTAAATGGAACATCCTGTATATTATCAAATATCGTGAAAACCAATTGAAGTCCCTTTCAAATGATGTATTATTTTCCTATTATTAGTCAGGTTTCCGAAATGAAAGCAAATTTCTATAAAATATCGGAATCCAATTTTTCCAATGTTTCATTCATGATTTCAACAAATCGTTGTGCAGATCTTAAGATAAGTTCAAATTTTTTTTGCTGAGATTTGAATTTATCGGTTGCATTGGAAATTTGACTCCAATCAGAATGCGTTTATATCCATATCACTTTCAGTTAATATTATTATCTGTATCAAATTGAATTTTTGTAATGATTTACCACACCGAAAGCGAGATATAAGGCTCCAAAGTTGCAACGTTCAGCACGTAATCCCTATAGTGAGCTACTGTGGAGACCACATTTCAAGGCATAACTAAGAACCCTCCATTCAGATCTTTGTGAAAAACTAGTATATTATTAAAAAGTAAATAACAAATTTTATAAAAAAAAATTGAACACGCGTAGCCATACAGTTATTTAGTTATCGCCATAAGAAATTTCTCAATTATTGCGTATGGGAAGTGCAAGACAGGGAAGGCTGAGAATCGTGGCAACGCCTCACGCGAGCGCTCGTGATTCAAATAAGCGAGTGCGCGAGGGTCTTGCTGTTTTGAATTGAACTGTGTTTTGGAATGCACATATTCATGAATAATAATTGTGAATAATTACGTAAATATATACTGATGCATTTTGAACAAATTACAATAGGAATAGATATAAAATGAAATATAGTTTTAGCTAGTAATTGCAAACAACAGTGCATGAACTTTATTTTATTTTCACTTTTGTACAACACATGTACGTATAACATAATTCGAATATTTTTGAGCATAAACAAAAATGATTCAGATTTCTAACAATATAAACAACAATGAATGAAATATTATTTATTTTTTACTGTTTTATCAAATAATCACTTGATTGACTAAACATTCATTTTTAAATTATTAATGATTTTAGTTAATGCTTTCCTATTTTTAGTAACTCTAGGTTTTCCATTCTCCAATTTTTCAGTTAGGTGATTAATCACAGCTTCTTCTACTTCATCGTGAATTGATAATTCTGACTCTTTACTCATGAATCGAACTGATTTTTGCAAAATTTGTACATTATACATCGCTTCGTGGAAATTATCTGATGTTTCGTTTTGTATTGAATCTTTGGCTAATTTTGAAAGCTGAAACATTCCTGGCCCTTTTCGATCCGGGAACGTTTTTCTAAAAATAATTAAGCTATCCCTAAATCGTGCTATCATGGTAAAATCTTCTATTGAATTATGATTTCTCTTAGTAATCTAGACACATCGAATCTCGCATTATGCGCAACAAGTGAATTTGGAGTTGTAGATGAATTTAAAAATTATTTAAATGCTGCCCAAACAATCTACAAAATTTAGAGAATCGACTTGTACATCATTCAAATATAATTGACCAGAAATTGTACTCAATCCCGTAATTTTTGCCGCCACAGGCTTGATCTGCTTCGTAGGGCTAACATTATATTAAATTCTCTATTTTCACATTTGGCGACGATTTGTAAAATGACATCAGTAATGCACAATCCAGATGTTTATAAATCAAAATAAACTGTGGAATACTTTATTGATATTTATTCGATATTTTTTATTAATAGTGATGATGCTCTTGATTCGTTCATTCCAACGTTTGGTTGATATGTTACACCTCACTTTGCCTTCGATTTTCTTAACATTTCCCTTTTTTTGGTCAATTCAACTCTACGTAATTATTTTCTCTCGGTGTTAACATCAGTCTTCTTTTTTTCTTATCAGAATCGTATCTTTGAGCATATGTAGCTGTATGACTACCTGGTTCAATTTTTTTTTTTATATTCAATAACGATACCTTGCTGATGTTTTCAGAGCAAACTGCACTGTATCTTGAACAACTAAATGCGAGCGATCGTTGGATTGCAACGTTGCCAATAGTCCAGTCATGGCTTATTTGCTGTATCACGCATGCTAGTTGCGTTTCTGAGTATACAGTTCCCTTAAAAAATATCCCTCTAATTCAGCGTTTGAACATGTATCGCGACGCGCTACAATCGAGCCTAATTTCTGACACTGTTTGTAGCACGGCAACTACCTTAATGGGTTGGGTGTGTTAGGACAGGGTGCAAAATTATCTCATCGGGAATGTGGGGCCCCTTGTGACCAATTTATGAGGACCCACCGGGAAACTCCCGGTTTCCCGGTGAGCCAGCACGCGCCTGACCAAGAGTGACCCTGTATTTTTCGTAATTATTATTTTGGTTCCCTTACATATTGCGCTGGCAACTCTCCTCGTCCAAGTCCTGGATAGATAGTTGTGATTCATAACATGATCTGCTATGTATGCAAACACAAAGGTTAGTAGAAAACCGGTAAGGTATGGCGCGGCTGATAAAGTTCCATTCTGGAATTAAAAAAAAAGGTTTTACCAAACTCTGCTCAATTAGTCTTTTATCAAAAATGTGCAATCACGATTGTATGGGGATAAGGAAGCCTAGTATTATTACAGATGGAAGCAATAAAACACTGAATATGAAAAATAATATTCAATTATTCTAGTCGAGAAGTGAGTTTCCAAGTCCCCAAAGAATATGAGCAATAGCTCATTCGATTCGGGATGCAATTCTGGGAAAGATATTCTTTTGTTTTTTTTTCCTAACGAAAATTGCAATTGTTATTAACAAAAATCAAAAACAAAAAAAAGGGTTCAGTTTTTTAGGAATAACTAATAAAATATAAGCGATATATACACTAGCTGACCCGACAGACGTTGTCCTGTCCAAATTTCTATGTTCCCTAAAATGTTTTTCCCGAAAACTCTCGTCCGCGTAGAATTCATTTTTTTCTATGTTTTCCTTCAAGTTGTTCCATCTAGACTATGCTTTTGACTCCTTCTGCTTCCTGTTGTCCCGTTATCCCGTTTTCCTGTTATCCCGTTTTTTATTTATCCCGTTATCCCGTTTTCCCGTCATCCCCTTATCATGTCATCCCATTATCCCTTTTTTGAATGTTATCCCGTTATTCCTGTTATCCCATTTTTCGGTTATCCCGTTTTTTCTTCATCCTGTTATCCCGTTTTCCCGTTATCCCCTTATCCTGTCATCCCGTTATCCCGTTTTCCCGTTTTTTCGTTATCCTGTTATTCTCGTTATCCCGTTTTCCTGTTATCCCATTCTTTCATTATCCCGTTATCCCGTTTTCCCCTTATCCCCTTATCCTGTCATCCCTTTTTCCGTTTTCCCGTTTTTTCGTTATCCCGTTATTCCCGTTATCCCGTTTTCCTGTTATCTCGTTTTTTATTTATCCCGTTATTCCGTTTTCCCGTTATTCGCTCATCCTGTCATCCTGTTATCCCGTTTTCCCGTTTTTTCGTTATCCCGTTATTCCCGTTATCTCATTTTCCTGTTATCCCGTTTTTTCTGTATCCCGTTATCCCGTTCTCAATTTATCGTACTACAATTATTATATTCGATTGCCATCTTGCAACCCTATTGCGGATCTGTGGATGAAAGAAAAAAAAAGAAAAATCGCGATGTAAAAATAGGGGTTGATCGTGGAAGGGTGAAAATTCAGAGTTGTATGTATTTTTGAATGCTGTATCATAAAAAAATAATAACAACAAATTTTATCCAAAAAATAAATAAAAAAATTAAGGGGTGGACCACCCTCAACATTAAGGGGGATGAAAAATAGATGTTGTCCGATTCGCAGACCTAACCGATATGCACACAAAATTTCATGAGATTCGGTCAAGCCATTTCGGAGGAGTTTAATTACAAACACCGTTTCACGAGAATTTTATATATTAGATATAATATATATACTTAACAAGATCACGTTATAAAAGTTTTCGAAAGTTGTTTATTTTGTTTATTATAATTTTTAAAGCTTAACAAAGAATAAAAAAATTTAAAAAATATTGTTAAAAAAAATATTTAGCCATATATTTTACTATTGCTGTTTTTGCATTAAACGAAGGCATTTGACAACATTAAAAAGAAGATTAGGACATTTGTTCATATGTTTATTGATTAATTGAATATTTTGAGCTATTATTCAAACATTCATGCCGTTTTTTATGAAAACGAAGTCTGAAAAATAAGGATTAATTAACAAATGCCTAACTTGTTGAAAAATAAACTTTTTTTTTCTAACGCGACTTTGTTCTTTCAAGTGTTAGAAACACCATGATTTTTGAAATTTTTTAAATTGATATTTAATAATATGAAAAAACTTGTTTATGCGGTGTACTCTCTTTAAAGGGAAATTTCCTGCTCTTTAAGAATTTTTTTTCTGATTTTCGCTATCGCTTATAGTTGTTGAGTTATTCCCAAAAAACTGTAGCTTTTTTTTGTTTTTGTTTTTTGTTAATAATAATTGCAATTTTCGTCAGCAGAAAAAAACAGAAGAAATATTGTCAGTCCTACTTGGGGAGACCCTGTGAAACCCTGGCCCCGTAACTGATTAGGGTGCCCACTAATTATCTTGCTTGGCTTGCGAGAGGTTAAAACATTTTACTTTTGTGATTTTGACCGCCCCGGTATAGTGAAATGAAGAAGTGAAGTGAGAACTATTGTGTTTATTGAAAATATAAGGAGACAAAAAATAACATAATGGTGAATACAAAACTACTAGTAAAATAAAAACTATTGTAGTTTGCTTTTTCAATTATAGGAGAACAAATGTACCATAATGGTGAATACAGAATACTAAGTGAACAATGACCAATGGGGTATGTATCGGATAGTAAATAAAAGTAACACTTACATAATTATAAAAACAAAGGGAAGGAGATGTGTCATCATGGACTGGCAGCATAAACAGGCACAATAAAAAGAACCGAGTCAAAAACAAGCATTTCAATTTATGTTAAAAATATCGTTGAGTCATGATTTACTGCGCTGCCTATTGCAGAATCAGTGTTCTTGCCATTCAGTACTCAGGACTGAAATCCGATACCTGGTTAATGAACGGTGATGAACTTTAAATATGCAGAAAATACTGTATTTCATTGAATGTTATACTGAATGATGAATGACTGATAAATAAATAAACTATGGAATTTTCAACTCTGGGCCTAATTATGTTTAAATTTTATCTTCAGGTCTTGTAAATTAATTCTGAATTTTGAAAACGAAATGATTGCTATATTTCTATTGGGTAATATTTTTCATACTTGACAATATCTTTCTATTGCTCATATTTTTTGGAGACTGGAACTATTTTTCGCAGGAAACTCACTTCTCGGCCAGTCTAAATAAGAAGAACAAAAAAAAGAGGAATAACAGTTGAAGAATGTCAAAATAGGTACATAGAACAAAAGGAGTACAGAGAAAACAAGAAAATCTGGTAGAAGAAATGTTAAAAACCATGTAGATTTCAAGAGATCCGAAGGCATATTGCCTTTTTCTTTATTAGATATATCTAGTTGTTATATTCGATGTAAATTTTCGTTTTTCACTTGTTCTCCGATTTTTTTTCTTAATTTTTTTGAAGGATGAAAAGATAGATATTTACCGACGCCATGTCGAATTTCATCACTGCGTTCAAGTAAATTGGTATTTGTGTTAAAAGGGTAGTATTACCCCACACGCAACCAATTTGCACAAGAAGAATTGTCCAGACTGGTAGAGAAGTGGCCAATGATTTCCAAGGCGTCTTCACCTAGATGGAGAAGAGAACAATTATTATTATCAAAAAACAAAACCAATCAAATAACTTAGACAAATAATATCGGTTTCATAATGATAATGAAGAACATACAAGTAAGTATTGAATGAATGTGTTTTTTTGTGGAGGAACAACGTTTCTTGACATGTTTTTTGGGTAACCTTCCACAGTCTGAAAATCAAACTATAATCAGGATTATCTATACAAGTGTAGAAAGGGCAAACTAATTAGTTCACCCCGATAAGTTATTGCGTTCACCAAATCATATTTCCCATAGAAAAATGATTCTGAATTTGCCTATCGAACTTTTTTTTGAAATTTAAAAGATACTTCTCTATAAAAAAAATTATTGGCGTTTCGGGGACTTTATCTGCCCCCGTTCTCAAAATCTTCTAAATCTCCTTCAATTGTTTTGATAATTTGGATTTTTTCTAGCAGAGTCTTTTTCGCTTTTTCAACTGACGGATGTCAATAGAGAAAACGACAAGTTATTGACAAATTGAATCATTTTTCTATGGGAAATATAATTTGGTGAATGCAATAACTTATCGGAGTGAACTAATTAGTTTGCCCTACATACAAGTAATAATGAAGAACATACAAACATACTTTAGTACATTTTATGATACATTATTTTGTTTGTTTATATCGAAACAAGTGAAAGACCACTTATACATTACTACTTCATTCAACCTCATTCATTGTAATTCAATTATTATTTTATATTTATACTGAATGAAGTTTCTTAATGATATACAGGGTAATCAAACCTCTTGCACACCCGTGAATGACGAGTGTATAATGCAATTTCATAACGAATAACAGTGGTTAAAATTCTGAAAAAAATAATTGAAAACATTTTTTGTTCTTTGTAAAATTGTACGAAATTTCGGGTAGCGCCACTTGCCTAATTTCAGGTGACCTACTCAGAAGAAAACTTCAGCAATTGCCGATGCAATAAACATTTGCCTGAGATATATAGTCAATTTCAAAGTGAAGAAAACAACTAACCATGTTATATCTAAACTGTTGATAAAGTCAGAACTAGTTTTCATCCAAGTGAGGCTTAATTTGAAAAATTGCATGGAAGGCTTTGTTTAAATTTCCACAGACGTGATTGATATGGTGATCAACGGTCATGTTTGAATCGAGCCAGGTTCCAAGGAGTTGAGAATGTGAAGTCATGTTTAGATTCAGCTCCAACATGAATGAATAAGGAACAAATTTTTTTAGATGAAAATTCAAGCAAACTGTTTTATTTTTGTTTGAGATCAAATAATTCCTCTGGCATCAAGTGTCCATCTCATATAGCGTGCATCTAACTTTTCCTTGGAGCTGCTCAGGGGATTTTCCGGATATTGTTATTGTGGTATCGTCAGCAAACATGGTAACTTTTCTGTTTGTAATCGACACCACAGCAGTTTCTGTTTTATTTTTGAGCTGAGTAGTACTAAAACATCGTGTTCCGTAATATGAGGGATGAAAATCGAATTTTGTAAAAGGTTTTCAGTTGTGCATGGCAGGGAGACATTCTGCCCAAAATGTTCAATCAGTTTGACTCTACGGATAGTTGAAAAGTGAGTTGCAAAAGAATTGCAGATCTCGTTACTGTCATTTATGATCTTGTTGTCAATATTTAGAGAAATATCAAGTTTTTGTTTCTGCTTCCTACCCAAATTCTCGTTGATTATCTTCCAAGACTTTTTCACTTTATTTGAAGCGCAATCAATTCTGTTTTTGTAGTTGTGTTGTTTAGCTTTTCTGATTTCTGACTTGAAGATCCTAATTAGCAACCAATCAGAAAACAGAACGCGATGTGCACCAGAATTAATTTGAACATGATTGTCTGTTTCTTGCCATTCTATCAAAAAATTATTTATATTATATTAATATTTCTTGTACGAAAACGCCCGCACAGTGATGACCCCAGAATCCAACCAGAATTGAAATTCACTACTCCATTCATAAGTGCGACAAGTGATTCATCTTGTCTATTACTCTTCACAATACGCACGGAACAGCTCGCAGTTTTAAGAGCCAGCAAAAGACAATGACAATAATGTTCAAATTAATTCTCCTGCACATCGTGTACTGTTTTCTGATTGGTTAGGACCTTTTTTTCACCAGCCAATCAGAAAACACTAGTAAAATCTAACAAGCTTTCGTTCGTAGACAGCTTTGTAAACCGTGCATGCGAGAATCTTGCTTGGCAACAGTGTTGAGTTCACGTGTTCTGAATGTCTGAATCACTACAATGGTCGTGATATCATTTTTCAAAACAATATTCAATTGCGAATGTTTCCCTCTTCAATACTGTTTGTGTCGTTTGTTTCTTACAAGTGACTGTGATAATTATGATAAGTGCGTCAAAGCAGAGTATGAAGTCAACTTGTTCTTACTTCATCCCAGTTTGGATAAACAAGGTGGTTGTTTTTTTTTGAAATTTTCTAACCTGCAATGTATACATTTACCACACAATCAGTTCAAAATTCTGCATTATTCAAATGTCGAGTCAATTGTTTATTGCATTCGGCAATTGCCAAAGTTTTCCTCTGAGTAGGTCACATGAAATTAGGCGGCTGGCGCTACCCACATTTTTTTCGAATTTTACAAAACAAGATATGTTTGAATTTTTTTTCGGATTTTTAACCACTTTAATTCGTTATAAAATGGCATTTCACACTTGTCATTCATGGGAGATTAGATTACATCTTGTATAAGAAGGAAACCGAGAGAATTGTATATTCTTAAACATTAGTAATGTTTCGCGGTATTTCAGTCCTATCATGTGCTTCATGCAATCTTTTCTGGGTAATGAAAACATAATTTGCTGATACACAATAATTTCCTTCAAGAATAAATGTTGTGTAGGTGAGGTCCGATCTGACGAATAATAATACACCTCCCGTATGTCTTGATGGTGAGTCACATCTCACTGTGTTATGATTGGGAAAATGTATTTCTTTATCTTCAATCTCGAATGTCGTCCGGCTTTCACTGAACAAGATCATTGCAGGATTATAACACAAAATTTTCATAACAACTTCATCCTTATTTGCCAATAGACTTTGAATGTTTCCATAAATTAAATCTGTATTGAATGGTATATTAGGATTGTCTATTTTTTTAAAATTTTTTTATAATGATGGGTTTATTGTTTATGAACTTCATTGTTTTCGTACGATCATCCTTGGATTTCACACATCTTAATTTTTTTTTATGAATAGTTTGATTGCTGATAATTTTGATACCTGGTATAAGTTTTGTTTTATATCTCAAGACTCACGGTTCTTTGAGGTAACTTTGATCAGTCGGATTTTATTGGATTCATATATATATATATATATATATATATACAGGATATATACAGGATGGGGCACCCCATACAACACGGTCCCTGCAAACCAAACCAATAATTTTTTCGGGAATTTCTCCAGTTCATTCTATGTATATTGATTAAGGCTGCAGAAGGAAATCATTTCGGAGTCTACAGGGTGGCTCAAAAAAGTGTGACATATAAAAGTTGTGTTTTTTTAAATGGAACATCCTGTATTTCGTTACACTTTTGAATAGGTCAGGAAAAAATAATATCATTTCATAGGAGGTACTATGTACCCAACTTTAACCGTTCTCGAGTTACTGATTTTTTTATGAAAATGCTAGGTACAATTGGAAACTAAATAACATGTATAGAAATCATCCCTTCGAATTCTGACCAAGCATAAAAGAGGTTTTGGGCTATTGATTTCGATAAAACCCGTTTCTCAATATTATACAGAATGTTCAAAAATCATTGTAACTTTTTTATTATTTCGGACAAAGATAACTTTGTTATTTCATATAGAACACCCTGTATTTTTTATTGGGTTTTCCTATACCTAACCTAAATATTTTTTCAGATATTGGCTTTTTCAAATAGTAGTTCCTATTTCAATGCATTCTTTGAATCAAGATAGCTTTGAAACGACATTTATTCAACTTGTTGAAAGAATTCTTATTGACAGTTACTGTGTTTTACGTTATTCAAAACATTCACTGAATTATTAGCGTCGAAAATGAAAACTTATCCCATTCAAGAGCGGAAAGATATGATTTTAGCGATTGGTACGTGTTTAGAGAATTGTCTCTTGGCGTCGAGGGTGTATGCCCAAAAATATCCAGACCGGAATCATCCAAACAAGTTGGTTTTCAAATGATTGCTACATCAATTTCGTAGGACTGGAAGTGTAGCTTATGAAAAGGCAAATAGACCAAAACCTATCATTGGAAATGAGGAAAATGAATTTCTTATTATGGGATCAATCATAGAAAACCCTCATACGAGTCAACGTAAGATTGAGAAAGATACAGGGATAAGCAGGGTAATAAAAAAATACAAATTTCACCCGTACCGTATTCATATGCACCTGGACAAGTTAAGTGGAGATGAACATTTTTTTAATTCCATTTTATTTTCTGATGAATCTACTTTTCATAACAATGGCTTAGTGAACAGACACACCTTCCATTATTATAGTGATGTGAATCCTCATTTTTTCCGCACTCTGGATCACCAGAATGGATGGTCTGTTAACGTGTGGGGAGGAATTATAGGTACACAAGTTATAGGACCATACTTTTTTTATGGAAACTTGAATGGTCAAAACTTTTTACAATTTTTACGAGATGATCTGTCTGAGCTTCTGGAGAATGTGCCGCTGAATATCAGACAACGGATGTGGTTACAATTGGATGGAGCTCCGGCACATTTCAAATTCAGTGTCAGACAGTTTTTGAATATGTGCTTTCCGAATAAATGGATTGGTAGGGGAGGACCACAAAATTGGCCAGCGAGATCACCAGATTTGACTTACCTCGATTTTTTCTTATGAGGATACTTGAAGAAAGAGGTTTACGACACTCCTCCAATCACACTGGAAAATATGAAGGAGAGAATAAGGGCTGCTTTTCGAAGAGTGATGTCTCAAATGTTATTAAATGTTAAGAAGTCTTTCATAGAGAGAGTGGCTCTTTGTATTCAACAGGATGGTCGTCATTTCGAGCACCTACTTTGAGTTAAATACATTTGTGTTTCATATTTTGTTGTTGTTTCAGTTGAATAATGAAAAAAAATTCATAGTCTGTTCAATGAACTACTCCTCAGAATATGAATGTAATTGATAACTTCATTTTAGTGTAGTGTAGTGAAGTGAAGTGAAGTATAACAACTGTCAATGAGAATTCTGTGAGCATATCAAATAAATGTCGTTTCAAAGCTATCTTGATTCAAAGAATGCATTGAAATAAGAACTTCTATTTGAAAAAGCCAATATCTGAAAAACTATTTAGGTTAGGTATAGGGAACCCCACTATGAAATGAAAGATAATCGAATTTTATATTGTTCAGACCAAAAAAAAAAGGATGTTCTATTTGAATTAACAAAGTTGTCTTTGCTCGAAATTATAAAAATGTGAATAATATTGAGAAACGGGAAATAATATATAATATTGAGAAACGGGATTTATCGAAATCAATAGCCCTAAACCTCTTTTATGCTTGGTTAGAATTCGAAGGGATGATTTCTATACATTTCGATGTTATTTAGTTTCCAATTGTATTGCATTTACGGTTATAGTTAGGTACATAGTACCTCAAATGAAATCATATAATTTTTTCCTGACCTATTCAAAAGTGTAACGAAATACAGGGTGTTCCATTTGAAAAAACACAACTTTGATATGTCACACTTTTTTTAGCCATCCTGTAGACTCCAAAATAATTTCCTTCTGCAGTCTTAATCGATATACATATAATGAAATGGAGAAATTCCCGAAAAAGTTAATGGTTTGAAAATAGAAAAATCGACGTACACAGTCTATTTCATACAAAGATTCAATATAGATTGAACCACGAAATGGTAGATCACAAGGGAAAAACAACTACTATCCTAGCAAATACCACACAGAACGTTGAATGATATTCAACTGAAAATCCATGCAAACTTCCATATAAATGGAAATTGATTGCAAATGTTTCTTTCTGATAAGCTCGATTATGTTTAATTTAAGTCGTATTCGTCTAACAATCCGCATAACGGTTTCAGGCTTTTTGGCCCTCATCAGTACGGAGTAGTCTCTTCTTTTCTTTCATTAATGGTTTGGTTTACAGGGACCGTGTCGTATGGGGTGCCCCACCCTGTATATACATATATTGAATAATTTTTCATATTGCTATTGCTGATTTGTTGAAATGAAAATTGTTAAAGCAATAATTATACTTACATTTGTTGCTCCGTCTACGTCCTGGTTTTTTTCGATATACTTCCTTTCAGCTTCAGAAATACTTCCATGCTCTCGAGGGCTATTAGATCCAAATATATAATAGAGAACTGTCCAAAATACTCCCAGACTACCATATAAGTATGACGTGAACGGCCATCCAAGCCAAGTGGAAGATATATATCCTACGAGTGCCATACTTATGATGGTACCAAGTGGCGCACCTGGAAATATTTATTGATTTTGTATAATGGCCGTGCTCAATTTTATTCAATGAATGAGAACTTCTATGTAAATCCATAAGAATATCATAAAAAATATTTGCCCTACGATATTATTTTTGCTTGTGGTGAAAGCATGGTAACATGGTTTTTTTATATAAGATTTTCCGAAATCGCTTTTGTACTGTTTCCAGTTTTTTCAGGTGAGTAGCACCAAAGTAAATGGTTTTCAAGTGGTGAATATCAAGTATTCCACTCAAATATTTGAATTTAATTGATCGAAATGTCATTAGAAGAGTTGTTGTCACCTATATTGAGTGTATCGTAAGCTGGTAAGAGGTTTTCTAAGTATTTTGAAAACGGAAACATTCTCTATTGAATAGAAATATTTTCCAGAAAATGAAAAAATTAGGTTATTTTTTGTGAATATCTAACAGGAAACAACAATTTTCCCGGAAAGAGACCCGCTGGACATTGACACTCATCCTACCCCTGAAAAAAAATCACTATCACTATCCTTTTCAAACAAATTATATACACCCTAACCGCTATATCAAACTCACCAGAGTAAGCCAGGGTTCCCAATCGAGCACTTTCTGTCGAAGGAGTCCATTTACTCAGTACATTTTGCACGGATGCATAGAAGAAACCCTGGGCCAGGCCCATGACTATTCTGCAGCCCATAACTCCATATGATCCCAACTCCTCGGCCATTAATGGAATCAACATAATGGCAGTTGAATTGGTGGCCATTGCTCCCAACAAGAATTTTTTGGGGCCATATTTTCGTCCGAGTTCCGCAGCGATCACTTGAAGCATTACGTAACCCCAATAAAAAGATGAGAGAATCACACTTTTGTTGTCCCAATCATAAGTCTGAAAAAAATCAGTAGAAAATTGATGTGAATACTAGAAAAGAAACTGTTTTTGATGTCACATCATCTAGTTTTCATTATTATTCGAATATATTCCAAAGCCAACCACATGCAGTAAACCAATTCGAGTTCCAACAAATAGCGTTATGAAAAACACTAAAAGAGTAACGAACAGTTGATTGCAACTGATGAATAGTTCGGAAAATAAGTAATGAAGTAATGAAAATGTTGGCATGTACCGGGTTAATCACTATAAATTACCCTCCCCTTATCATCGTTATTATTGCCTACAGAAAAAAAAAGTTGAATGTAAAAGTTGTGTGGTTATGACTGAATTTCGATAAAATGCTATAAAAAATTCAGTAGCGTGCAGATTTCAGGGGATACATTTTTTTATGGGATACCCCGTATATTATTGAATTTTTGGAATGATCTTTTCCTGATTTCAAAAATATACCATATGTTACCCATATCTTATACCGTTTTTGAGTTATTAAACATCGAATAACTTAGATTAGACTCTGTCCTTTTTTCACTGGCAGAACGACTTCGTGATCTCAGGTATGGAATAAACATGAACCATAGGCGTTACATTTCTTACCAAAATGTATTCCCCTCACCACTTGTTATTATGAAGGAATTGAGGTAAATATTTGAGCACAATTACTATAGTGAATAGTCAGGTCGAAATAAAATATTTAGATGGAAATTCTCGAGATACACATTAACTGTTCATTCGTTTCTAAGAATCGGACATTATTACAAAATGAGGGTTCTCAGTTATTACTTCATAATTGAAATTTGCTTACTTCTTAGATAAAACCAATACAGTTCGAAATTGTTATTATGAAGGATAATGAGTGCAAAGTGGATGTACCTGCACCATTATAGGTTCATTAGTTGGTATTAAAAGCAAATAAATAAAGGAATTGGTTTCCCCCGTCGGTTATTTTCTACAAAATACAATAGAATACTGTTTTGCTGTGGAGGGGAGTCCGTGACGAGCTACTGCTTAATCTCAACACGTTTGTGATATTTGAGTAGTGTTGAAAATGACATCGGGTTCAAACTCCACACCAGTTAAACCCAATACAATTGTTGCAGACTCTGTAAGAGGAAAAACACTTGTTTATCAACAACTCACGAGTTCCGTTCGCCAGAAAGTGTCTACATGTTCTAATAGGACGGGAGAGAGTGAAAAAACAATTTACAGGTTTATGTGCATCAAAACGAAATTCAGGAAGGAAGTCACTATCAATCGATGACTTTGATAGGACCGCCATTCAAAGGAAAGCTCATTCTTTCTATATAAATAAAGAGATACCAACAATAGACAAAGTTCTGCAGTCAATTCAGGAAGACGACGATTCACCACAAGTAGGCAGAACCAAATCAAGGAAACTTTCACGCAAGTTAGGCTTTTCCTGGAAAAAGCAGAATAGAAAGTCCATCCATATAGATGAAGACGAAATTGTGCGTTGGAGAAGAAATTATTTAAGGAATATCAGGAAGTATCGTTCTGAAGGAAGGACAATTTATTATTTGGACGAAACATGGTTTAACGAAGGACATGTGCAGAAAACATGGGTCGACACCAACATAAAAACTCCCCACCAAGCAGTCATGGAAGGATATATCACTGGGTTACCTGCACCGATTGGAAAACGGCGTAGGTTAATTATCACCCATATTGGAAATGAGCATGGTTCTGTCGATGGTGGTTTGCTGCAATTCGTCTCGAAATCAACAAAAGATTACTACGAGAAGATGAATGCGGATGTGTTTGAGGACTACTTTTCACAAATGATAGAGCTGTTTCCTACGAATGCCGTTATTGTCATGTACAATGTTAGCTACTATTCCAGGCTTTAGGAAGCGTCGCCAACATCGAAACGAAAAAAAATGATTGGTCACAGCAGAAAGATCTCCCACATGATAATAGCATGGTGAAAAATAGCTATTAATATAACGAGATTATTATGCGATTTATAATAGTCGAGGAAATTGCTAGGTGACGAGGCGACAGCCGAGTCACCCGCAATGTCCGAGACGGTGTTAAATCTCTAATAATCGAGTTACATTCAAAGCTTTATCGTATCATTGACACGGCGATGCGAAAATAAAAGCAACAAGGTTTTATGTCATTTCCTTTTGGCATTTCAAAATGTCATCATTAAAATCATGCAAGATTTTGATATTCCGGACAAATCTAAAATCCATTATGAAAAAGAATATCGGCAGTTTTGTAACTGATGATTGTGGACGCTAAAGGCAAAGGTGTATCCATCAAATTTAAAAAATGGCAAAATATTGTTTTACATGTTCATGAAAACTGGTTCTGATATCATTTGGTATCTAACGTATTATGCTTTCGTAACTAACGTATTAAATTATGGTAACTAATGTATTATGAGTAACTAAGGTTTTATGTAGGTTTTGGTACGTTTATGATGTTAATAATAATTAATACAGATTTCATATAAAAATTTCTTGATCTTCAATGATACGATAAAAACTAGTATCCATTGCGAGGCAACACAAACCAAACTACAAACAGTACGTAGTTGACGAAATGGCTAAAGATGGTTGTTTTACGATTACCTCCATACCATTGTGTGCTCAATCCTATCGAGCTCATATGGGCTCAAGTGAAAGGAGACGTTGCTAGGAACAACACTACATTCAAATACGATGATGTACGTCACTGATCAGTATTTTTATCATCGATGCTTTGTAATTTCATCGTTCTATTGTTATTAGAGATTAAACAGAGTGGACTAGAAAAGTAAACTCGAAAACACATGAAGTCCTATCAAAACGTGTTTGTTACCATGAAATTTATTTGAGCCGACGGTAAACAACTTTTCGCAGATTTGCATTTATAATGAGGGTGTTTAGCTGCCAGTGAAAAAAGGACAGAGTGAATCGAAGTTAACATTTTTAAATGACAACTATATTATGTTTGTTACGTGTCATTTCTCTAATGAATGATCAAAATGGTTTACAGTGAGGAAGAAAAAGTTCAAATATTTATACAAAAATAGATAACAAAGATTTATTTAGGAAATTTGAATTACATAATAGCTCATAAAAGATATTTAATGTGTCCACAATTATTTTCGATGGATAATTGATAACGTCTTCTTATATTTATGAGTGCATTGGACATTGCTTCATTATTGACATTCAGATTCTCTATTTCAAGTCGAATCGTATCTTCAATGAATTGAATATTGTTATTATTAACAATGTCTTTTAGAAATCTCCAGGTCAAGTCCGGTCTGTGAGGAGGTCATTCAATACTTCCATTATTTCCTATCCATAATGGGAATACATTATTCTAATGTTCTTGAACGGGTAGGACACTATTGCCCCATCTTGCATCCAAGTCATACCGGCAAACTCGGTTTCCGAAAAATTATGTAAAAGAATATTTTCTTCACCTGGGATGAGTATTTCTTGATAGGTAACTTCTGTTAGAATATAATCATGAAATATAGGGCTAACAATTTTGTTTTAAAAAATTCTGCAACAAACGCCAACAGTTTTCCTTCATGTTTTCTCTATTTGTTTCACCAATCTTTTACTGTTGTCCTTTTTTTTCCACGACTTTCGATTTTCCCCATTGAAAATTTCTGCCGTAGAAAAGGATGACTCATCAGTCCATAATATTTTAGTTAAATAATCGGGATCGTCATTCTAATTTTAAATCATCTGTTGGCGAATCCAGCCTTTTTTCTCTTATGAGTCTGTGGTAAAACTTGTACAGGTAAAATTGTATATGGTTTGTAGTTGTTCTTTTTCAAAATACTTTGGATTTTGTAAAAACTTTTACGTTTGTTTGGCTACATTATTAAACTACATTCAGAATTTTCAACAAAACAATAAAATGTTTCAAAAAAGTCTATTCGCGATTTAATATGGATAGGCTTACCTTCGAAATGGAGCAGTATATCTAGCTGTTCCTCCTGGTTTTCTTGAACCTAATGAACCTGAAGGTATGGTTCACCTTTTGGTAAATATTTTTGTTTTTTTTTTTTGTTTTGCTGCATGTTTTTTTTTTTTTTAAAAGGTTACTTTTGGAAATTTTTAATTTTTTGGTTTGGATTTGATAACCCCTTTACTTTTTGCTGCATGTTTCGTTGTTTTGTATATAACAAGTATATATTTGAATTTTTTTTTCCTAACTGTAAACTATTTTGATTATTCCATCAAAGAAATGTCACTAAACAAACATAATATAGATGGAATTTTCATAGTTCACTTTCATAGGATAGATATTTACCGTAACAACTAGTCCAAGTTATTCGACGTTCAATAACTCGAAAACTATATGAAATAGGGTTAACATATGGTATATTTTTGAAATCAGGAAAAAAAGATCATTCCAAAAATTCAATTCTAGACAGGGTATCTCAAAATAGAAAATCCCTTGAAATCTGTATGCTACTTTATTGTTCATGGCATTTTATCAAAATTCAGTCATAACCCCACAACTTTCAATTTAACTTTTTTTTTCCATAGGCAATAATAACATGATAAGGGGTGGGTAATTTATAGTGAATAAAATTTATAGAAAATCAAATAATGATATCATTGGCCCTCGGGTCAATTACAGGCCTGCCTCAAGGATCAGTTTTGAGTTTGGAGACAACGTAACTACGGAGATCAGTTCTTGGCTGATCAAAAATGGTCTTTGAATTAGCAGTAGCAAACACAATTTACCGAACACCAATCATCTTCGTATAAACTACGTGGATTTTCCCGTCAAAAAGGAATTTAAATTTTTGGGGATTATCCTGGATCGAAAATTAACATGGAAATCTCACATCAAATAAATGCTGAATAGATGCAACAAAGGTCTCACTTTTTCCAAATGGTTGTTGAAACTTGGTGGGGCGCTGATATTCTGATCTCTGTTGTTTTATCGTTCCTATTTACGCTCCATATTGGACTACGGGTATTTTCTTTATGGTTCTGCCAGTAACAACTTGTTGAAACAGATTGATGTTTGAAAAAATGTGGTTCTACGAATTTGTCTTGGTGCAATGAGATCAACACCAATTGCCCCCTGCATGTGGAAGCTCTTGAACCCCCTCTGGAGTATCGAAGAAGTTATCTTAACGCGAAATTCCTCACCAAAATATACACACAGAACTCTGACCTCAATATGTCTCTCCTAAATAGTGGAGACCTCGCTGATAAATATTGGAGATTGGAAAATTGGCCCACCTTAGGTGTAGCCTTCCAGCAGTATCAGCATTCATCTCGCAAAATTATAAAATCCGAGTAACTTATCCGTTGTCGAAGACTACTTCTCCTTGTACCAAGAAAACTCTTGGTCATACCCCACAATATTTATGTTCCTCTTAATCAGGGAAAGTACATGTTTCGAACCTATAAAGGTCCATCATCAGCCGAAAAAACGGAGAGCAACATTATGGGATTCGAAAGTAGAATACGGTAAAATGTTTAAAAATATTATTAAAAACGATAAAAGTCTTCCATATTTGTTGTGGCGAAGATCACACTTGATATAATAATATATAATACCAGTACAAATATAAAAAATAAAAAAATGAGGGCAAGTCATCAGGTAATAAATAAACGATACGAACCATCAGCGAGCAACTCTATGCATGACTGAAAGGAAGGTTTGATAAATATTGACAAGATGATTTGTTGTTATCAACAATAACATGTTATAAGGTGGTACTGAAAAATTATGAATGAATAGGCTCGTTTTGGTTCACAGTTCTGACGATTCTGAACCGTTCAAAACAGTCGCACTCTCGTATATTCAAAGTGGGCTCGCACGAAGTTTTCCAAGCCACGACTGTCCTACTGCTTTGAACCGATTAAGAACCATACTGACTGCGAACCAAAACAAACCTACTGATAGATGAGGAAAATCATCCTTGTCGGTTACGGTTGTATTGATATTTTTGTACTTATTCTTTACTATTACCGACAAGATAATTAGTTTTATTGTTGGGTAATTCATTTCTGAGAATTGATATTTTTTATAATGAGTTATTTCTTCAAATGACAAATTTCATGTCATTTTTCATGTAGAGAGAGACATACAACACCATCTGGTAAAACTCGAATACTAGTTCAGAGAGATAGATAAGTTCATTTCTCAGAATAGAATTTACAGTTGGTATTTCACATATTTGAACAATAGTACATTGTGTATGGTCGCACCAGAAATCTAAGAAGGTCGTAAATCAATATTAGCCGACGACTCTCATTATTACCAATTGTTCGAAATATAGATAAGCAATAAAAGTGTGTGTCCTTTAAAAGATTCCCAGGTTCGGATTGAAATATCTCACGAAATAGTTTGGCATTTTAATAATAGCGGGCTCTCCATTATTTTTGGCGCTTTTGTTGACAGTTTTGTATTTAAATATGTGATAATGAAAAATATCGTGGGGTTGATTTAGAACCCTTGGTAAGGATATGTTTAAATGTGTGTAAATGATAAAATTCACTTGCCTGGCCACCAGACTTTCAGTACTAATGGACTAATAATGGAATTATAGCGATAATAGTCTATTTACGGTTACGAAATAAATTACCTACCAGATTTGGAAAACAAGACTGTTTCGAGAAATGACCGCTTTCCAATTTCAGAAATAAAAGGGGGAAAGTTGAACAACATTAAGTCATTACCTACCTTATATTCCGTTGTGTCAGTTGTGTCTATTTCAAAGTGTCTATTCGATTTTTGTGTCCTAAAAAATGTGGCTCCCATGGGCTCATCCTGAAGCTAGTACTTCAAGTGGTTGAAGTTGTACCACTGGTCGACAAATGTTACACCCTCTTGGGAAACAAATTATATGAAATATTTATACTTCCCTTCTGGAACGTGGAATGTCCAAGGATCAAGTTGTGCAAGAAAGTGCTTCTTTAACAAAAACAGCGTATTTCACGGTGTTTAAAATAGTAAATGACCCTATTTTGAAAAGAAAGAAACGAAAAGACTCTGGCGGTTCGAAGAAACTAGATGGTTGTGATGTAGATATAATACGAAAAAAAATATATGCCTTGTATAAAGAGCAGATTGTGCCTACATTAGATATTTTAAAGCAACGGCTTAAAAAGAATGAAACTGGTATCCAGTGTTGCAAAGAGACTTTAAGGAAGTCTCTTTTACAATCTGTGCGCCTTGAGAAATGGAGATTTGAATATTTATTGGCAATAAACGAATTTAGAGAATAAAGTAGAACGGTAGTGAATTTGGATGAAACTTGGTTCGATACACCCGATATTCCAAACAAGAGTTGGGTGAGTCCATCTGACTTGTGCCAAACTAATGCGCCGTCTAATAAAGGAAAACGCATAACGATAATTCACGCAGGAACCGAAAATGGTTTTATACCAAATGCGTTGTCTTTATCGGCAAAGAATATTAAGAACTTTTTAGTCGATTATCATGATGATACTACAGCCGAATTATTTGAAGACTGGTTCCAAAATAAACTCATGCCAATTATTCCAACCAACAGTATTATCGTCATGGATAATTCTAGCTACCACAGTCGAAGACTAGATAGAGCACCATGTTCAAATGACACCAAAGCCAGTATACAAGAATATATGTTGAATAATGATATGTACTATGAGGAAAAGTACACAAACAAGCAGTTCCTAGAAGTTTTACGCAGTTATTCGATAAAAAATAAATATTTTTGTGATTCATTGGCTTAATGCTTGTGACAAACGGTGCTCAGACTTCCTCCTTATCACTGTATGTTTAACCCAATTAAACATATATGGCATCAGCTTAAGTCAGCAGTTCGAAGAAATAATACTTCTCCAATCTTAAGTTTAACTGTGGTAGCTCTTATTCAAACAGAAACTGCAAACATTCCTGATAGCAGATGGGACAAGTGTGTTTCCCATATTAAAAAGGTGGAAAAGTCATATGGATATAGAAAAAATTCCCAAAGGGAAGTTTATTATCAATTTGAATGGCGACAGTGAAAGTGAAACTGATCTTCGTGAGTAATTTTGTTTATAAATTCTTTTTATCGGGAAACTGAACTTTTTATAAAGTATAAAGTTTGACATATTACATTAATTAGGTATATCATATATTATTATATAATATATAATATTATATTATATAATATAATATAATTTTATATATATATATATATATATTATTATTATATATTATATATAAATAAACAATTCTCAATTATATTCAAGCGATTTTTCTTAATCATTATCTTAACCCAATATCATTATACCTACGTATGAAACAAAATTGGATCGCTAGGGCAGGAACAACTCTGCGTAGAATCCACCGCCTGCTGATAACCCAAGTGGTTGGTCATTTACAACCTTCTTAGATATCTGGTGCGACTTTATCTATTAGTAAAAGCAATACATTCCTGGACGACAATGTAAATTGTTGGCCGAGGCCAACGAGCATTGAAGACTGAGAATGTGCTTTTACGAGATACACCTACTATTTTTTATGAAATCCCAATCAACATTATCATAAATTAAGGAATTTTTATAAATGCATAACAATTTTTGATTGCCATCTTATTGCCTATGAAATCGTTTCCTTGACAATCATAGTCTAAGAGCCGGTGGGAGGTCGAACTTCACCGATCTGATAACTCGATGAGACATATTTTTTATCAAATATAATTTATGAACAAATATGCCTATGATAACTTTGCCAATCGAAAAGTGTTCATTTCTATTTTTGATTGAATTAATTTTAATCAATTTTCTTTCATCACCACCACTCTTTTGATAACCGAATGAGTTTCATCTCAACTGATAGTTTTTAACACTCAGAATATGCCTAGGTAGGCTTGCCTACTTATTTCTGTGCATGACTACCTGGCAAGCAAATGTGAACAGGTAAGTCAATATAGGTAACTACACCGATCTGTTAACCAATCGAAATTGATATCATAGGTAAGATAATTTAATTACAAAACCAATCGTATAGGCTTGCTGCAAAATCGTACATAAAATATTATTGCCAAGCTATAAAGTCTTAGAATTTTAGCTATTTGATAGGTGCGAGAGAGAAAGTAGAGCGTCTGAGGTCCGTGTGATAGAACAGGACACAACATACCAGCTGCACACTACCTGACCGTTGAATGTATCCGAGTGCGCATGCTCGTGTACATGTGAGTGACAGTGACAGCATTTATTTACACTCGACAGTAATTTTGAACTCTAATTTATTATAACTCTACTTTCGATCACAATTTTTGTATCCTTTCACACTATATATACTTACAGCTATGAAATAATCAAAAATAAATAATTTAATATATTAATAAATAAAAAAAAAAAAAATTCAACAACTTTTTTTTTCATTTTAAAGCTCAATTATAAAATTTAAAAATGATGAAAAAATCTATATTTTTTATTTAAAATTGAATAAGGAATAATTTATTTATTATTTAAAATCAAATAAATTCCGTAAAGCGGGAAATAATAAGTGTTACTTTAAAAATTTCAGTATGATAAATAAAAAAAATCATCAATATAGAAAAATAAAATTTAATACTTTTATGTTGTTAAAAGCGTTTATTACAAAGGATATGAAAGAGTTCAAAATTACTGTCGAGTGTAAATAAATGCTGTCACTGTCACTCACATGTACACGAGCATGCGCTCTCGGATACATTCAACGGTCAGGTAGCGTGCAGCTGCTATGTTGTGTCCTGTTCTATCACACGGACCTCGGACGCTCCACTTTCTCTCTCGCACCTATCAAATAGCTAAAATTCTATAACTTTATAGCTATTAATATTTTATGTACGATTTTTTGCAGGCAAGCCTGTACGATTGGTTTCGTAATTAAATTATCTTAACTATGATATCAATTTCGATTGGTAAACAGATCGGTGTAGTTACCTACATTGACTTACCTGTTCACATCTGCTTGCCAGGTAGTCATGCACAGAAAAAAGTAGACAAGCCTACCTAGGCATATTCTGTGTGTTAAAAAGAGTGAAGGTGATGAAAGAAAATTGATTAAAATTAATTCAATTAAAAATAGCTATGAACACTTTTCGATTGGCAAGTTATCATGGGCATATTTGTTTATAAATTATATTTGATAAAAAATATGTCTCATCGAGTTATCAGATCGGTGGAGGTCGACCTCCCACGGTCTCCTCTAGTATCACTGTTTGTTTATTGTTGTGACAAAAGTCAGAGATTCACTACTTATTTCGGTTTAATATCTACTCATCGCTGAAAGATATTTAAAAATATTTCAAATGGACAGTCTAGGTGTGCGGGACACCACTAGAGTTAGTAAATGCTGCTGAAAATGTCATCTTAAATTTATTGCCAAATAAATCCAAGGCAAAATATGAATACGCTTACAAGCGTTTCATGGAATATTGTCAAGAAAAAAGGACGACCTCCCGATCTGCAAATGTCATGATTGCATACTTTTCCGATTTATCTACAAAGTTGAAGGCATCTACGTTATGGTATTGGAAAATATTCGAAATCACGTGCTTTCCTGGAACGTGAAAGTGACAACTATAAATCAAAGAAGTCAAAAGTTTTGCCATATGAACAAATTGAAACGTTTATTAATCAAGCACCAGATTATATATACTCAATGAATAAGGTACGTTTGGAATGTAAGAATTTTAAAATCACCTATATATTTATGTAGTGTTTACTTTTCAGGTTGCCTTAATATTTGGTGTTGCCGTGATGAACTACATCAAATAAACTTGAATGACAAAAAAGATTTTGGATCTGAACTTTTGATTAAAATAAAATGAACAAACCATTATCATTTGTTATATGATATTGTATAGAAAATATGTTGGAAGATGCCGCTTTTTCTTTAAATATTCAAACCAAGGCAAGTAGTGGGAATACATCAGTTTGGCAATTGTGGCAAAATTTTTAAATTTGACAAATGCACATGAATACACAGTACATTGTTTCCGTCGGTCCTTTGCGACAATCTTGGTTAATGCTGGGGCAGATTTAATTGCTTTGAAGAGGCATGAGGGATGGAAATCCTCAACCGTTGCCACAGGATATATAGAGGAATCTTTTACAAATGAAGTAGACATAGCAGATACAATATTTAGAGGGGTAAATGACAGAGAAATCTGCTAATACTATTAGGCCCGGTATTTTCACCTGCGGTTATCCTAGGAATAAATTAACGAATGGTTAGAATATGCTTTTGTTAAACGTTTTTTGATAAGCAAAAGCACATCCTAACCATTGGTTCATTTATTCCTCTTTTAATCGGAGGAGAAAATACCGGCTCTTAGTATTATTGCCGGAGAAGAAAACAGCAATAGCGTCGCTGACTATTCAGGTAACATAACAGATAAATTTAGAGGGAGAAGTGACAAAAAGAATGACTTTCCAGGTAGAGTTCAGCCTATGTTTAATAATTGTACAGACTTCAACATAACTATAAATATACAAAAAAAAATATAATAAACGTTTCATATGTGTGGAGTTCAACCATTTTCAATTGCAGAAGCTGTTTCTATAAGAAGCAAATCCAAAACTCACTTCCCTTACACGAGCGTATATGCGAAGTAACGGAACGAAAAATAATGTGTACTACTCGTAAACATTTTCCGTCGCCGAACGGAAGATCAAAAAAAGATAAAAAAAATCCGATGGTCAACGTGGGTTTTAGTGACAGCTGTCTAGTTCTACAGCAGTTTCGCCTGAGCCAATTAAAACGGACCGCAATACAATGATAATGCTTGTAGCTGTGTCCATACGTTGAGAGGTCGGGAAAACTACTGAATCATGAGTTATATTTGTGTTTGAAAAGGTCTGAATGAATAAAAGCCAGTAGCGTCTCTGGTCTGGGATAGAAATAGGTTTTAAAGTATTATATGTTGTGTTTTGTTGGAAAATATGGCTTTTTTTCGACCATAGGTGAGTGAAATTATGATGATCCGATTGCCTATTGATACATACTTTCTTGCTTATAGCATATTTCTTTATTTTAACGTATTTTTGAAATATTTAAATATCTATATGAAATTAGTTATATCCGCCTCTGCTGCTCAAAGGATACCGCTTCAAGACTGCTTCTGCAATTGTAAATGGTTTAACTATAATAATATATTCAATAAATGTTCTTAATGTGAGTTGGTTGTTTGCGTGTCTAAAATGTATACACTGCGTGGTTAAATTATGGAACAACTTCGATATTTCGCAAGCAATGTACTTTTGACAAAAATCCTCAGAAAAGTCTATTTTTCAACCGACGAAACCAAAAAGAAGGAGGTTCTCTAGTCGACGCGTATAATTTTTTTTTATCATTTTTTTAAACGTATGATCACGCATAACTTTTCACTGAGACGTCCGATTCCGATAATTCTTCTCTCAATGGATAGGATGTACTTCGAAGTTGGTCCCATTCGAATTTTAAAGATGAAATCCACCCCTGAGGGTAGCAAAATGAAGGATATTGATCACTCACCCTCTGAATTCTGGTCCGTCAACCGATTCTATCAGGCATAACTTTGTACTGGGTTCTTCGATTTGGATTATTCTTCTCTTAATAGATAGGGTATACCTCATGTTTGAATTTCGAATGAAATTATTTACCCTTATGGGTATAAAAATAGGGAATAATTGATTTTTCACTTGTGAACATTGGCACACACATATGTAGTTGACAATGAAAGATCGCTACTGTCATTATTTTTGTTCCACATCCGTTCTATGAGAGGATGGAATAATATACAAAGTAATGAAATAGACTAACCAGAACAACAAAAATAATTAATATTACAATAAATAGTAAAAGTAGATAATATTTAGTAGGTAATAGTTGAAGTAAGGTGGGTAAGTGAGTATTTTGGAAGTAATAAAAAAACAAGTAGGTAGTAATTAGTAGATTTCAGGAACAAAAAATTGAAAAATAAAAACTTTTTAACAAAAAATTGAACCGACGGAATACGGAACCGAGAATTAAAAATAAAATGAACCTTCTTAGTCTCAATAACTAAGCTCCTAAACTAATGTAAGTAACTAATTTTGAGTCGGCGCCAAACGAACAATCAACGAAGGTCATTAAATTACTCCAAAAAAATTATCAGAATGTCACGGCGCATTTCACGCCTCACCTAATTCATTTGCTCGTTTGTTTGGCGCCGACTCAAAATTAGTTACTCACATTAGTTTAGGAGCTTGGTTATTGAGACTAAGAAGGTTCATTTTATTCTTTACTTTTCAGTTCCGTATTTCGTCGGTTAAATTTTTTGTTAAAAAGTTTTTATTTTTCATTTTTTTTTTTCACTTTTTAGTTCCGTATTTCGTCGGTTTAATTTTTTGGTAATGTTTTGAAATGTCCACTTATTAATGTACCTATATTCTAAAGAGGTCATGTCACTGGTGACGAATCGGTAATTTATTTAAATTGAAATAGATGTCTTGTGATACTTCATCTGAAAGGTATTTCAATACTGCATTCAATGATAATTAATAATTTGATTTGTTTGTACAGGGTGAACAAAAATTAATATTTCATTTCAGTAAGAGAATAACTTTATATCCAACAAAATACAACATTTAAATAAATATTGATTTTTGTTAACCCCGTATAACCAAATCAATTTATTTATCATCATTGAATGCAGTACTGAAAAACCTTCCAGATGAAGTATAAGAGAATAACTTTATATCCAACAAAATACAACATTTAAATAAAATAATAATTTTTGTTCACCCTGTATAAACAAATCAAATTATTTATTATCATTGAATGCAGTATCGGAAGACCTTTCAGATGAAGTATCACAATACATCTATTTCCATCTAAAAAAATTACCGATTACGTCACCACGTCAAAACCAGTGACATAACCTAGGATGTATATATGTTTGTGTGTATTTATTTATATTTATTTGTGTTTTTATCTTTCTTTTTCAACATACAATGCTTTTTTGGTATTCCGGTGGTAATTCTCCTAAATTTTCTGTGTTATTTCTAAACTTATTTATTATTGCTTTGTCCACGAGATTTCATCTTTTGACATTAACGTATAGTTTGATTTGATTTGATAACCTATTTACAATATACATTAAAAAATCGACATTTAAAAATAAAAATCGAGTTCTTTCAGGATTTTTGTCAAAAGTACATTACTTGCGAAATATCGAATTTGTCCCATAATTTAGCCGCGCACTGTAGAAACAACCGGTAGGGACCGATTCTGACGGCGTAGGCCGGCAAAAATTTTGTTGCTTAGCAACGAACTAAAATACTAGATTAGCGTATTTTGGGGTCTGAAGTTGCTCCGAGAAAGTAGGCATTCTTTAGCGATTTCAGAAAAATATATGTTCAGATTCTAAATAGCATACACCATCGAGAAAGTGTAGGGGTGTAGTGAATGAAAGCAAAAGTGGGAAAAGGGGAATAGACAAGAAAAAATAGAAATACGTATAAATATATACGAAGAAACATATATACATATGTACAGATATACACATACATACATAAATAAATAGTGATTCTTATTACTCACTGGTATATCTGGATTGGGAGTTGTCGAGTTATCAGTCATAGCTACAATTGCCACAGAGAGTTGGACCCTCATTCCATAACCTATTGTGAGTAGCAGAAGCATCAATCCTATTTGTACGTGTCGTACGCCCAGTATGGGAAGAACTGAAAAAGAACGGATATAAAAAGTAGAGAATTGGTCAGTGCAAATCAAAGTCGTGTATCAAGGCTTCTGTACTATACAACTTTTCCTTTTTTTGCGACTTAGCTATTTTTTGCTTAAGAACTTCTATTTCAGTCTCCATTTCTTTAATAATTTTCTTTTGCTCGTTAAGCATATCGCTCATTTCCGATTCTGTCCTCATAGCTTCCTCCATTATGTATTCCTTCTCCTTTTTTAGTTTTCCTATATAATTATCTTTTAAATTTCCGTCAGTAGAGAGTTCGTTTATAGTTGTATCTGTTTGTTTGTCGATGCACAGCACACACAACTCAACACGGTTGCCAGGTAGGTAATATACTGTAGAACATACATTGGACAAACGAATCAATTATTGAAAAATAGAGTCAAACAACACACAAACAATTGCAGAGATCTATCCAAATCTTCCAGAACTGCACTCTCAGACCAGCACCATAACCTAGGTCATCATTTCGATTTCAACAACACAACAGTTTTAGACTACGAAGACAATGAACGTAGAATATGAATTTATTCATACATAATAGTCACAGAAATGCAATCAATAGACGAACAGACATTGAATACTTCAGTAGGATTTACAACAATATAATTGCTTTATCAATCACTTGAATATAACAGTACAAAAAAAGATTTCAAAATTGTGAAATCGGTCGATGATGAACCTTTGTCAATGTATAAAGCATACAGATCCACCCAGTCATTTATAAATATAAAAAAATTTCGTTACTCCCATCTTTTTTGTTTTATCGTTGTTTCACACCTGATTGTTTTAATCACACATGAATGTTAATTGTTAAGCAGAACGTTCTTTTTCTAAAACAAATCTATATACTAGATTATGATTTTTAACGATAGATCCATTGACATAAGTTCAACGACAACTTGCAGCAATGCATATCTCGAACAACCTCAACGAAGTACTTTGAACGATTAAGGTAGGTTGACTTCCTTCACGAACGGAACTATAATTGCATTGTTCCAATGTAGTCATGAACTAACAAAACTTCTTTTATTTATATTATAGCTCTGAAGAATCAAGAAATATACTGGCAAAACGTAAGCGAAGCCGTAGTTTTTTTTTGTCCAACACCCTGCAATCCCTCAAATATATTCTACAATCAAACATCGATTTAGAAAAGGCACAGATTGAAGATGGCGTCAAAGAAACGCAACTGGACTGGAAAACACTGACAAAGAAACCAGAAAACTTTGTTGTGGAGTCTGGTGTAAGGGATATTGTGAAAAATATGGAGTCTCCCACACCAGGAAACCTATTTCAACTTTTTTTTACTAACAATCTGTTGGAGCATATGGTTTTCCGCACTAATTTATATTGTCATCAAACATCCACGAAAGTTGAGATCACAGAGCTGAATGAAATGGAAATATTTGTAGCCATAAACTTGTTAAGACGAAATCTTGTTTCCAGAATTGTCTTAAGAAACTGTAAGGTCTTAGTTGCGCAGTGGTACAATATATATATATATATATATATATATATATATATATATATATATATATATATATATATATATATATATATATATATACACCGACAATTTTTTTGAAAAATATTGAAAAAGAATAAGATTACTTTATTATCACTTTGGTTATGTTAAATGTTGAGTTTGGAGATAAAACTTGAATAAGAACGTTTTGCCCCTCTGGGACTTTTTTTGTAGAAATTTCTTGCCCTGAAAGAGTTGAATTACTTTAAAGGAATAATCAAAACAAAATAACATAAAAATGCAACGGGAAATCTCCAGGAATAAACAACATTCCAAAAATGCGCTCTCCGCACGACCAATCGCAACGACGTGTGCCCTCACGTGTGTGCGCGTTGGGGTAGCTGTCTCGCTGATACTAACTTCTGAAACGCTCGGCTATTTCCGACGGAGGGACACGCCGCCGCCGCGCACCCCACAGCCATAATTTGCCAGTTTGTTTGCTTGGTTGTTTGCTTTAACAGAAAATGATTCAGCTAATGTAACTCAAGAGACTTGGAAAAAGTGCTGTGATCATGTAATTGGAACTGAAAAACAATATTTGGAAAAGGACCGCATATTTGACATTACGGCTAAAACGCTCATTATAGGCGTAGCTGAAGATTTAATCAATGATGATAGTTTTAGTGACGACGCAGTGCTTTGTATCTATTTATAATCAATCAAATTGGTGACAAGGTTTGATCCTTTGTCATACATTCAGATTTTTTTATCAAATGCTATTCAAAAAATAGAAAAACTGATTAGTTATGTGCGTCGAAAAAAAAGTTTCGTCGTATAGCTTCCTAGTTAACATGAACAAATAAACGACATATCAAAGGAGCTCGAGGAAAAAATAATTTCTTGGAAAACATCGACAATATTATGTATTCTGTTTTCACGTCCATAGATGATATTTTTCTTGTTCAACTAGTGATACGCATTACTCAAATATTACAATTTCACTACCAACGTTTCGGCAAAATTTTCGTCTTCTTCAGGGCCCAAGTGTAATTTAACTAATGATGTTGAAAGTATCAAATTGTGATTATTCATAACAAATCATCGAAAAAAGTAGTACAGTTGGAACTATTAATTTTATTCATGATAATGTGCTGGTTGATGTTTGAATAAGAAAAAAATTAATCATATTATTAATTTTGTCTGAAAAACTTGTGGGGTTCGTACGAGATTCATTTTGCAAATACTGGTATCAAAGTAGATATTTGAGTTTTTTCTAATCTTCCAGTAGCCGCTATTTAGAAACTAATACTCTGTTGATTTATATTATTACATATTATTTCTGCACCACCATTTGAAATGATACGTCAATATACCCAACCCACTATATGCTTAGCTTCTTAAATTTTTATATATTATCACTCACCAGTTTCACCTTTTTCCATATCTTACACAAACTATACAACATTGATTCAATGTCTGACGAGCAGAAATACACTATCTATTGCTCATTGTATTTTCTCTTCGAGTGGCAAAACAATCTGAAATAATCTTGATCATACCAATTGAATAGTGATTATTACGATTTATATTTTTATCTGTTTCCTTTTTAATCAAATCCGTTCGAATATTTCATTTATCAACCATCATCAACTTGAAACCTGAAATCAGCGAGAAATGTCGACCAGTTGCTCACAAGTTCATTCCAAACGCTGAGTAGGTACATGAAATTCATATACAGTGCGTTCATAAAGTGTGGAAACGCTCCATTATCTTACGAGTTAATCATTTTCGGAGGTGAAGCTGGGACAGGTCAATTTTGTATTTTAGTTTTCAAAAAAATCCCCCACCACCTTACAAGATATGTTGAGCAGAGCGTCGGGCAGAACTTTGTTGTGCAAACAACTTGTACCAATGGATGTAATTTAACGTGAATACCAAACGTATTTATTAGCGGAAATATAAAATGAATATTAACAGTTGAAAATGTTCGGCAAGACTATGACATATTTAAACATATCCATGAAAACGGTATGACTCGTATTTATCTTGAATTCATTTCAACACTTCCCCTCGAGGCAATTCCAGTTTCTTGACTGAAAAACAGGACCCAGTCCGAGCATCTCCACACAAGCTTCATGTTTCGCTTTCGGTAAACCCTTAGTAAAAATATCGGCTGTCATATTTCTCGTTGACACATGTTTCACTGTGAATTCTTCGTTTCTAATCGAATCTCTGATGAAATGATATATCAGATCGATGTGTTTACTTCTAGCATGAAATGTTGAATTTTCTGCTAGTTTGAGTGCGCTGAAATTATCATTGAAAATTATTATGTCCGTCAACTCTTCAAGTTCCAAATTCTTCATGAAATTCCGGAGATATATCGCTTCTTTTGCAGCCTCAGTCATCCCCATATATTCTGCTTCGGTAGAGGAGAGGGCGACTGTGCGTTGCTTTTTCGAATCCCATGATATTGGACTTCTGGATAAAATAAAACTATATCCTGAATAGGATATTCTGTCATCGAGACAAGATCCCCAATCAGCATCCACAAAACCTGTCAAAACTTCTTGATCTGGTGAATAAACAAGTCCCAGATCAATGGTTCCTTTCAGGTAGCGTAGAACACGTTTACCAATGTAGCTTATCGTAGCAATTGTTGTACTGCCCAAGATAACTAACTGCAAAGCTAATATCCGGTCTCGTTGTAGTGCTCAGGTACGCCAAAGCACCAATTAATTCACGATACGGTATTTTTTGCACATCTTCGTTTGGGGCTCCTTCGGACTTTTTCAATTTCACATTGGGGTCCAATGGAGTTGACACTGGATTCGAATCTGTCATCCCAAAACGGTTCAGTAATTCTTTGATGTATCCTCTTTGATGCATTGCTATTCCATTTTATTTCTTCGAGAACTCTATTCCAAGGCAATATCCGACTTCTCCCAAGTCCTTCACATTAAAATGATTCGATAGTTTCTGATATATCGTATCCGCCGTACTTGGATTTTTCGAAACTACCAGGATGTCGTCAACATAAATCACAATCATTCCCAAGTCTTCCCCTGGATTTATGCGATAGACGCATGGATCGGAATTTGATGGCTTGGCTCCGAATGATATCAAAACGCTATTCAGTTTGTTATACCAACTTCTTCCGGCTTGACGAAGACCGTATAGTGATTTTTTCAATAAACAAACTTGGTTTCCTAGACGAAGTTGATCCAACATATCAGCCGCTCTCATGATAACATTGGAGTTCGAACTTTCCGCACTGACGATCGTTTCCAGAATTTCTTTCAACATTTTCGGTGGTTCCATGAATATTTATTCCTCGATTTCGCCATTTGGGTACGCACAAATTACATCAAACTGTCGAAGTGACATTTTGAATTTGGTTGCCAGTGCCGTCGAATCAAACTTAATCTAGCAACTGGAGCGAAAGTTTGATTGAAATGTATACCTGGTTCTTGACTAAAACCTTGGGCTACAAGTCGTGCTTTCCTTTTATCGAGTGTTCCATCAGCTCTATACTCATTTCGTAAAACCATACGACTTCCAATTATATGTCGGTCTTTTGGACGTTCCTTGAGTTCCCAGGTATCATTTTTTATGATGGACCCAATTTCTTCCACCATAGCATGGTACCACTCGGTGTTATCAGGTCCAGACATCGCATGTTTCATTGGAATTTCTGAAATAAGTGCAATGTTTCCTTCTTCATGTTGAGTTTCCATCGCTCTATAAATCTTCCGAGGTCTTCCCCTAGAGCCCGACCTTTCAATTCTTGGTCTGCCAGGTCCTTTCCTGAGTAAAGAGTGTTGTTCATGACATATTTGGGGTTCTTCATCCTCTTGAACATTATCCTCAGGTTCTGGTTCACTAGTTTGATTCATGTCAGGTTCAGGCATGATATTTCTAACTTCAATGTCAATTGTTCGAGGTGAATTATTTACCTCATTCTCAATCGGAACAAAATCTTGATATTCATCAAGACTTGATTGATTTTTCTCAAAAAATTTCACATCTCTTGTTATGTGAATTTTCCGTTCTTCTTTCAGCCAAATTCGATATCCTTTTGATTGTTCGGAATATCCCAGGAAAATGCCTTCTTTGCATCTAGAGTCGAATTTTCCTCTACCTGGATCCTTGTTGAGACAGAAAACCCTGCAGACGAATTCTCTAAAATGGGATACATCTGGTTTCTTTCGATTCCAAACCTCATACGGAGTTTTTCCGTTCAAACTCCTGGTAGGACACCGATTTCGGATGTAATTCGCCGTGTTGACGGCTTCGGCCCAAAATGAAGATGGTAAACCAGACTGCATGAGTAGACATCTTGCTGTATCTAGGAGTGTACGGTTTCTTCTTTCTGCAATACAGTTTTGTTCTGGGTTATACGGACAAGTAAGACGTCTTGTAATACCTCGACTCAAATCTTCGAAATTTTTGCTTGTATATTCTGTCCCGTTATCTGATTGAATGCATTTGATTTTCTTTCCTTTCTGGTTTTCAACTAAGGTGATGAAATTCTTAGTGATATCGAGTACTTCCGTTTTGGATCTAATAAACCTCACTTCACACCATCGAGAATGATCATCAATAAACTCGATGAAATATTTCGCCTTTCCAATGAAATCTATCCTCATTGGTCCACATACATCAGTATGTATCAGTTCTAGTAAGCTACTTTTTCTGATAGACGTTTTCGGGAACGGGATTTTTGATATTTTTCCGTGATGACATACGTCGCAATTGAAGTTTTCATGACATTTTTCCAATTTCATTCCGCAAATGATTTCTTTCCGTTCAGCTTTAAGGATATCTTCAATATTCAGATGTCCCAGCCGACGATGCCACAATTCAAGATTTCCTTCATTTCTTTGTGAGAAGAAAGTTGATTCCTGGAAATCACGCACATAGTACAATCCTTCGATACGATCTGCAATCAATTTAATATCACCGTCGGTCCCTATCACTAGAGCAATGTCCTTCTTGAATACGACTTCAAATCCATTTTCAGCTATCTTCCCAACAGACATCAGGTTGGTACGCAAGTCTGAAACATACATAGTGTTGCTTAGGGTTATGTCTTCCGATTCTCCATTAACATCGATCATGAACGATACGGTACCTTTGGCTACTATTTTAGATGATAGATTGTTCGCGAGTTTCAATGATTCGTTATTTATGTGAACCAGTTCGGTGAAACTTTCAGTTTCTTTACATAAATGTGACGTTGCACCACTGTCTAAGCACCATTTCGTTTCAATATCGCCAATTCGAATATCTTCGGTGGCACATAGACACACATTTTCGGCACATTTTGCTGAAGGTTCATCGATTTTGCGATTATATTTACATTCTGATGCTTTATGTCCAACTTTTCGGCATTTGTGACAACGAAATTTGAATTCTTTGTTCTTCATATTAGCTTCCGAATGGAAATACCTTCCATAGACTTAAGGCTTTTTGTTGTATCGGCTTTGAAAATGCTTTTTATTTGCAAACATTGCATTCTACATTGAATTCATAGCTTCATTTTTTCGTGCATCGTTTTCTTCAATGATTTTTACACGTAGCATATCTGGAACTGGTAATTCATCTCTGGACTCGATTGCACATCTAAAGTTTTCAAAACTGGAGGGCAAACTGTACAACAACATAATGGACAGTAAGTCTGGATTGATTTCGACTTCCATTTCGTTCAATTTGTCAACTGCGTCAAAAAATTTGTTCAAATGATCACGAACATCGTCACCATCATTCATTCGCTGCAACGTGAGCTGTTTCAATAGTGTCGCTTTTCGAGCTGGTCCTTTCGACTGGTTAATATTTTCCAACTTCAGCCAAACTTGACGAGAAGTTGTGCATCCTTTGATTTGTTTCAATTCTGATGGACTGATTGACAGAATTATATCGGATTTTGCTCTGTAATCATTCTTTATCCAATTTTGTACACTGCTCAAAGAAGCTGCGTCCCCTTCAATTGGAAATGGTTTCGATAATTCACCATTTACGTATACCCATGCATCATTCTTGATCAGTAAGGCCTCCATTTGCATTTTCCAGGTATCATAATTATCTTTGTTCAGGGTTTCAATTCTGGATATATTCGCCGAATTCATATTCACAGAATCACTTATATTTTACACTATGAGAGTCTTTCAATACGTTTTTACTGGACAGGAACACTTCTTGGTTTACTTCAGTTAGTACACGAATTCTAGGCTAACAGATTTCAGATCCTGGGCCCATTACCTGTTGAGCAGAGCGTCGGGCAGAACTTTGTTGGGCAAACAACTTGTACCAATGAATGTAATTTAACGTGAATTCCAAACGTATATATTAGCGGAAATATAAAATGAATATTAACAGTTGACAATGTTTGACAAGACTATGACATATTTGAACATATCCATGAAAACGGTATGACTCGCATTCATCTTGAATTCATTTCAACAAGATATGACGTCATCGATATTTTTTTTATTGTAAGGGTATATTTATATCAAAATTTGAAAGGCTATATTTTTTTGAGTTCAACCATACCACATACGTCATATGTAACACTTCCAGTTACAGTATACTGAGTATAAAGAAAACCAGTGTTCATATTTCTTTAAAAAAAATTCATTATTTATTTTGCAATGAAAACCTGAGAATTACTGACTAGTTAGTACGAGTATATTGCCAAACTTGAGTAGTCTATGAAAACATCTGAAAGCTCTTAGCAACCAGACAATAAGTTCTCAGTTACCAATGCGTATGTCAGTATTAAATTGATTCGTTGTGTAGCATATCGATTTATGAGTCTTCATTAATATCTTTCTGAAAAAAATCACCCTAAAAGAAATCATTTTAAATAACGATGGTGCTCTCAGAAAAACAGTGAATAGAAGTTTTGATGATCTTAGGTTACGGCGATGGTAAAACAATTATGGCAGAAGTATGCGACATCTTCAATGAAAAATATCCTGATCGAGAAACAATAAGCAAATCGACGGTAAGCAAAATATCACATACAATTAATGAGATTGGCAATGTAAGGGATAAGCCTGAGAGTGGCAGGCCTACCGTTGCCGAAGACACTCATTCGAATGTATTATTTTTGCCATACCCTGTTTTATATTAATTTTTCAAGAAAATAACTAAATTCGAAAGAAAAATTACTTCATCTAAGTTACCAGTAATGAAACTAGCCCAAGACGATATTCTAAGATGTTATAAGAATAGCTATTTACTTCTGCCCAACGAGTGGTCAAAAGAAAATAGATTTGGCAGCCACTACCCTTCCGAGTAGTCGAACGCTGTCACCAACCTGCTACAAAAAGTAGTCAGGATTTTGTTATTTGAGGTTACCCTCCTCAAAATCACTATAGGCACTGGGTTTCTGTCACCTACTTTCGTCCGATAGATAGTAGATTCGGCTAGAAGCAAAGTCTAGTCTACATTTGTGATTTTCTCCTTCCAGGTTAGGTTAGTAGGGTCTGAGATTCTCCCTTTCTCTTAGCAAAAGTGTTATGCCGTTCTGACCAGCCAACAAAGACACTATTCAACGTTAAAACAAATATTTTCATAAAAAATGGTGAATAAAGTAACAATAAAATTTTATTCAGAGAACGAAACTTTTATTTTCAGACGAAGGGGGAAAATACTCAATATCCCCAAAAAGTAACTGTGTGGGCTGGGATTCTTGGGAATACCATTGTAGGACGATAGTTTTTTGACGGTACTGTGACGGGTGAAAATTATTTGGAAATGTTACAAATTTATGTAGTTCCATATTTGACTCTAACATTTCCAGACATTAATCAACCTGGTCGAATGGTTTCTACTATTTGGTTCCATCAGGATGAAGCGGGTCTACATTTTGCTCGAGTGGTTAGATATTTCTTCAATGAAATCTTTTTCAATTGCTGGATTGGACGACGCCTGCTAGGTCCCCAGATTGAACTCCCATGGACTATTTTCTCTGGATTTACTTAAAAAGTAAAGTTTACATAAATCGACATACCAATTTGGAAGACCTTAAAGAGCGAATTCGAACTGAAATTCAACGAATTACACCAGAGATGTTGTCAAACGAACCCAAGAATTCATCAGACGTCTTGGATATTGTCGACTAACTCAAGGAGCTCAGTTCGAGCGTTTGTTGTGAATTTGTTATTTGTTTATTTCTACTACTTATTTATGATACTTCCATCGCAAAAAAAATAATTAAGTGAATGTTAAGAAATATGAACACTGGTTTCCTTTATACTCAGTATACTGTAACTTGAAGTGTTACATTGTTGAAATTATGAACAGGATGTTCATAAAATCAGATGTGGAATCATCTGCGACTGAAAGATAAACTTCAGTCACTATCTCCCATCGTCAAGATAACCTCTTGTGGGGTATTCACGTTGAAAAGGGATACATTGTCAGTTGTAGATTGATAGGAATATTTTTCTGTGAATTGAAAAATCACCGATAAAAATGAAGTTATTTTTTGTGAATGTCTAACAGAAAACAACTACTTCCCCGGCTAAAGCCACGCTTGACATTGAACTACATCTGATAGATATTCTGAAAAGACCCTAACTCATAAGAAAAATCTCTCTATCAATATTCAATTGAGAATGTTTCCCTTTTTACCTTGGAGGGATTATAGATGTTCCTCTCAAATTCTGCAAAACTCAATTGAAACAAGCTTTTAGAGAAGGTATCAATAATTTGAGGAAAGCTGAACTAATACATTAGGCATAGGTATTGTACTAAATCAATAGTACAAATTCACTGGTGTTCTACTTTGTATCGGTAGTATTGCCAGATTTAAATATGTCTATAATCTAAATAAAAATTATAATCAAATACTTTGTTTCCAAAATTAAAGTTGTTGCAACTTCGTTGTTAACCAATATTTTTCAATGAAATTTTGATGGTTTCCATTTATAACGACTACAAATCCAGTGGTGTAGTCAAATTTGGAAAAAATTGCCTAATAAACTTTTACCGTTTTTGACAAAGAAAAAAAACCATAGAGTGCCTTGGAAATGAAACTAAAAATATGAAAATTTGTGTCAAGATACAGTTTTTGATGCTCAATAAAAAAAAAAGTTTTTCTGAGATTGACTGAAAAATGCGCATTACACAGGGGTGGTTCCATTTTAAATGGGTCACACTGTATCTTCACAGTTTCATGATTTATAATACTTCATTTCACATCCTACTCTCCTGCATTCTTACATTGACTATTTCATCTGCCTTGCACGAGAAACTTTGCACTTATCCCTAAAAACTACTCTTCACTCTTAGCTTTAAGCCATTCACGTTGTACTTATATTAGATTTAGTTACTCTGGATGAAGTTATATTATTATTATCATTAGATAGATTATTAACAGAATTGCTTCCAGCAACGTGCCTTGAAGAACTCCGCACAAAACACTACTATGTGTTTCACGAATTTGTACAATTTGTTTCTTTTGCATAAATAGCTAGAAAAGAGCTTGTGAGGAGTTTCCCTTATGCCCATTTTCTCCAACGCCTCTAAGAGTAGAACATGATCAATTGTATCGAACGCCTTGGAGAGATCAAGGAATATACACAAAGCTGGGTCTCCATAATCAACTGCTTGGTATATGCTCCTACCGAGCATCATTTGTTAATTTGCCGTCTCTTAAACCGAATTGTTTTCCAGATAACAACTTAAATTTTTGTCAGTGGCGTTATCAGTGAGATATGTCGATAATTAACAGGTAAAGTTTCATCTCCTTTTTTAAATATTGGTTAACCACTGCTAATTTAAATTCATTGGAAACATAGCCATTGCGTATTGTCATATTGATCAGATGAATTCAATGAAATACTTAGACTGTACTATAACTGTGACCGGAAATACAAATTAATTGGGTAGTGGTCCCTTCCGAGAATAACATATGTTTTGCTGTGGACAGTACTCGATGAAAATGAAAATAAATAATCTCAAAGATCTTATTTCCTGACCACCTCACCGGTTCGGTTATAATTTCATGTAGTCCATTGAAATGTTACATGAGCTTTGCATTTTTTAGAGGACGCAATTTTATTTTTGGGACATGTGTGAGGGGTCAATAAAAGCTTAACCTCAAGTTTGTGGGGTCGCCACCCTTGTCCCCCGGCCGCCATCTTGGAAAAAGGGGTGAAAACACTTTTTTCGCAATATCTCGGAAACTATGCGTCTCACAAAAAATTTGTAGCAAATTGTTTTGCCTACAAATATGTTTATATAACATTTTGCCCTAAATTGAAAATTAAAGAAGTTATAAGCAAAAAAGTGAGAAAATTTCTGTAAAAATTTTCTTTTTTGCTCTATAACTTTTTTTTATACATTTTACAAAAAAATTACCTCAAACCAATCTTGTAGATAATCTTTTGAGGAAAATTTCATTCATTTAAAACGCTGTTACAGCGCTCCAAAATTGACCGGGTTCGTCAATGCTCATGAGAATCCGGTCGAAACGAAATGTTTAACTTATTTTTGTTTTTTTTTAATTGTAAATATATTCTTACAAAATTTTTGTTGAATTCGAACAACTTTACTTATTCATTCCTAACTCTTTTCCCCGCCACCTATGAGGTAGAGTCTGTAGGCGCGTTTTTTTTTAACGTGGTATCCTCAGTAGGCCTACTCCACGGACATCTTGCTTATTAGGTAATCCTCGTCATCTAATATTTTCAATCACTTATTAGGCTGTGGCTCAGAATCAAAATCAACGTCAAATGTGAAAGTGTGAGGAATGACAGGAGTTAAAATTGGAGTCATAGTTGGAAGTTCATCTTCAAATTCATTTGATTCCATTAACTTTGATATTTCCATAATGTTGCTGCATGTTTCGCCAGAACAATGGAGGCATACTGTAGAGCATTTCAGGCCTGCTTTTCTGCAGCCACACATGCTTCCACAGTTTCCTTTGCATCTGCAGAAAATTAATTTCATGAGATCGGGGGGTGCTGGAGGCTTGGAAGCTTGTATTGGCATCCAAATGTTTGCATGCTTCTTCCAGCCCCAATCTTCAGGATTTTGATATCTTCCGAGCCACGACTGGACCTGGTGATATACTCGGAGACTGTGAAAACGAGCAGCATCTTGTGTTGGAAGCAACGATGATAAATTAAATGAATTTTTAGTCACTGTCTTGGCAAATCGTTTGTATCGCAAGCCGTCTTCATTACCGCCGTATAAAGCTATGAAAAAACGTTCGCCAACAAGAGTGAGCAAAGTTGGATCGACTTTCTCACTCAGGAATAGCGCGGTACCACCAGCTAATTCAGGGTGTTTCTCCATTATTTTTATAAATTTTAATTTCCCCATATTATAGGCTGCTGATGTTGTATCACATCCTGAAAAAGCATGAAGAAATAGCAAATTCTGTGTTATGAGACCTCCATACATAAAACTTGAAGGGCTATATAACTGAGCAGATATGCGCCCTTTGAAGGTTTGGAAAAATAAATGTTAGGCTGTCTTGCACCTAATGCCGTGAGCAATACAAGAATGTCAATGTCCTCTGCCACAATAATAACAGATTCATGAGATCGGGATGCAGTAAGCGCATCAGAGACGATGATTGAATCTGCATCTGATTCAGCTTGGTTGACAGAAAAACCAACCTCTGAAAGAGCAGTTTTGAGAAGATCTATCAAGGTTGATTTGTTTTTTTTCCAAAAATTAAAATTTTTAAAAAAAAAAAAAAAAATAAGTTGAACATTTCGTTTCGACCGGATTCTCATGAGCATTGACGAACCCGGTCAATTTTGGAGCGCTATAACAGCGTTTCAAATGGATGAAATTGAGAAAAATTATGGGAAAAAATTTTCCTCAAAAGATCATCTACAAGATTGGTCTGAGGTAATTTTTTAGTGAAAGGTATAAAAAAAAAGTTATGGAGCAAAAAATAAAAATTTTACAGAAATTTTCTCACTATTTTCCTTATAACTTCTTTAATTTTCAATTTAGGGCAAAAAATCAATCGAACATATTTGTAGGCAAAACAATTTTTTACAAATTATGAACCCACAATTTTTTTTTAAGACGCATAGTTTCCGAGATATCGCGAAAAAAGTGTTTTCACCCCTTTTTCCAAGATGGCGGCCGGGGGACAAGGGTGGCGACCCCACAAACTTGAGGTTGAGCTTTTATTGCCCCCCCACACATGTCCCAAAAATAAAATTGCGTCCTCTAAAAAATGCAATATTCGGTCCTTAAATTGTAACATTTCAATGAACTAATGGTAAACTGTGAATCCCAACGAATCTTGGAAAAGTAATATTTCATTCAAAATAGATATTGCATTTTGTTACAATGCCTAGCTTCAGATAAGACAATGAGGTATGTATTTAGTCCAAAGATAATACACGTACAAAGTGACTGTTTAATTAATTTTTCACATACATCACAGTGATATCATAGATATAACTGATATTTTTTGCTTTCTTCTCTCTTCTGTTGCATTAGCCTCATCAGCATCCGGAGAATCCCATGGCTGTTTCTCACCAGATGCAAAAAGTAAAAAAAAAATGTTTGGGGTCATGTACAGAATGGCTGCTACCAAAAAAATTATTCTCCATTGGGTTTTGTCAGTCTGAAAAAAATACGGTTGATTACGGTCAATATGTTTTTTATTTTCTCAATCAGTGATACTAGTAATATGTCCTTTCATAAGGGAAAAACACATTAGGAGGACAAGCGGTATTCTAGAAAATTAATGTGGCCATTGTACTTTCCACACCGCCAGGTACTAATTCATAGATTGAAATGGTCAGGTGACCAATTCAATAGAAAAAGGCAGCCAATGAGAGTGAGCAATTCCTGACAAAAAGTGTCGTTGACCTATTCTTTATGAATTCAAATTATTCCCAGTTTATGTTATATAACGAATGTTGCAAACAAACTGGAGGTACATTTTTCAACCAAATGAAACAAAGTTTTGCACAAATATACTTTTTTCATGTTCATACCGATATTGGCGAAAAATATATATGTCGTTTAAGACAGCTTCCAGAGTTCTACAATTTTCAGCAGGAAAGTTTTTTTTAAATATCTTCTATCATTGTGCTTGGCGTCTGTTTTATACTGTGATTTCGTGTCTTTTCTCAAAGAGGCTGTTCAATCGACAACACTCCCACTTTGAGCCTTGATATATTCCAAGCGTCTTTCCTTCTCCAAGGAACGAGCCAATAAATTGATATACTTCTCATGTTTCGTTGTATTATGTATAACTCCTACCCTTTCACTTTCCAATTCCATTATCCTTATCAAAATGTTATAAATTCACCAGAAATAGTCCTCCTAGGGACTTTTATGTTTCAAGTGATGAAGAAATCAACATACAGATAGAAAACTGTGATATTTCTGTTTCAACTTCATATAAAAGCATACAGTCGCCAAACATGAATCAATTCAATTTTTCCTGGTAATTTATTCAATGAATAAACATGGGTCAACCGTCAAAACATAACCTTGAACAAGTTGTGGTTGTTCTGTCGGATATCAACCGCAGCGTTCACGTTCTTGCTATAAAATAATGACTTTGCGAATAAACATATATATATATATATATATATATATATACATCTGGGAAATGAAAGTTGATATCCATATTTCGTAAAAGCAGAGATCTTGATGTCAAAGGGTACTCTTATTTACGTAGATATCCATCACTAGGCGGCATCACACTCATAGTTTCCCCTGAATACTGATGAAAAACAGCAACTTTATTGCATATTATAAAGAGGGCCATGAAAGCGTCAAAATAAATGCAATAATACGAGTATTCGTCGATCTGTCAGAAAACCTGTCAGATTTCACGAAAGTGTTGGTGTTGGTTTTTCGTAAAATTGAAAAATGGTTCAATTTTCGAATGCAAAAAAGTTGGATATGATATGTATTTATGACGAAGCAAGAAGGAATGCAAAAAAAGCAGTGAGAATATACGCTAATTGGTATCCCGTTGGCTATGATATGTATTTATGACGAAGCAAGAAGGAATGCAAAAAAAGCAGTGAGAATATACACTAATCGGTATCCGGACAGAAGATTACCGTCAGTCGAAACATTCACTAGCTTAGCCAAATCTTTGGCACAAAATGGATGTTTTAATGAAAAGAAGCGAAAAAACACAAAACGGCTATAGATGAGGAACACGCTGTTGCAGTGCTAGGTTAAATGGTATTGGAACTACATAGTTCTACTAGACAAGTAGCAATGGATTGTGATATTTCGAAATCGTCAATACAACGTATTTTGGCAAAAAACAAAGTCCATCCCTACAAACTACATCTGGTTCAAGGACTACAGCCAGGTAATAATCTTTATTGTTTATTTTTCATAACTATGATCTATTCCCATATTTAGGAGATGCTGAAAGGAGATTGCATGGTTGTCCACCCGTTTCATGATAATGATCAGTTTCTGAACAAAATATTATGGAGTGATGAAAGCCGTTTCCATAACAATGGTATAATAAACGAACACAATTGCCACTATTGGTCTGACGTGAACCCTCATTGGATTCAAGAAACGAAATATCAGACTGTGTGGGGGGTTAATGTTTGGTGCAGAATCATTTATGGTTATTTGATAGGACCTCATTTTTACGAAGGAATTCTCAATGGAGAGAGGTACTTGCTTTTTCTCCAACATGAGTTACCGAATCTCTTTAGAATTTACCAATACTAATTCGACTGAATGTGTGGTTTCAACAAGATGGGGCACCTCCGCATAGTATTAGAATAATTACCCAATATTTGGATGACACTTCTTATGGATTGGAATTTAGGGTCGAAGTCCAGATATGACTCCACTGGATTCCTTTTGTGGGGATATATTGAAGACTCAGTTCATATGCGACGTCCACACAATGTAGATGATTTTAAAAATAGTATCCTCAATGGCTCAGTTGGTAGAGCGTATGGCTAGAGATCATAAGGTCGTCGGTTCGACTCCCACTTGAGAATGCTTTTTTTTCCTTCAATTTAATAATTTGTCCACTATGCCACAGAATTCCCTTCTTTCAAGTATCACAAATGTTTGTGTTTCACGAATCGAGAAATATGAAAAAGGTACAATATGTGTATTCTACGTGGAGGAAGGCAGTTCAAACACTTACTAAAATAATTTATGTTATCAATTTAATTTTTTCGTTATTACCATCACGTTGATAGAGTTTTGGTCAAAGTGAAATATTTTTTGGTAATTTGAAAATATATCGTAAATACAACGAATAGAAACAAAAATCGAACTGTTGAAAATAATATATCAATTGTAAATATAACTTGACAACAATGGATGAAAGTGCGTGCATAATATTATGAATGAATATTGTTACTAGTTATATTTACATATTAGTCATTTATTCTATGTAACTTGGTCAATTTATTAAATTGAAAAGTATATTATTCAGATGTATGCTCCACTCACCTCATCAGTCACCACAACTTGTACAAGTATCGGTCCAAATATCGAAAACAAGTTACCAGTACTATTGCATACTCCCATGATGATGCCTGCGAAATTGGGGGACAAATCATATTTGTTTGCGATGTAACCACTATTCGCCATTCCTTGTATGCCTATTGTCGCCATCAAGAGAGCTACTGTCAAATCAGAAGCATCTTCTGGTAGATAACCGAAAACTATCAATGTTGTAGCAGGACCAATGGTTGCTATAAGAGTGTCACATTTCTAAAAGGGGCCTTTCACAAGTTTGTCTATAATATGTATGCCATGACTGGTTACAACGATGTTAAAGATAAAAAATATTGAAATGTTCAGGAGAATAATACAAAGAAAAATCAATATACCTTCTCATTAAAAATATTAAATAATAATTCAATATCAACCGTATCACAACTACCATCTCACAATTTTTCTGGTATTTTTTTTTGTTTTTTTTTAACTTTTCACTGCGGATAGCTTTTTATGCAACTTTGGCTGTTTGGAGCTGGGGCTAATCAACACGGTTCCCGCAGTTAGGTGAAGGAATAATCTCGCGTACTTCTAGAGGTGACAATAATCTTGACTGGCTGCTATTTTCGCTATGAGTAAGTTGAAAATTACATACTATAATCAATTTGGAAATGAGAAAACAGTAAATTCCATGGAATTTTTAGGGATCGAAACAACCTTTTATCTTATATTTTTTGAGGTGTCGAATTCGAACCTGATGTTATTATTGCTCTTACTCGTAGGGGGCGCCACCTACACGTCGTTTTCTTTTTTGAAGATTCATACCTTTTTTGAGCGTACTTCTAGCACATTTTTCAGTAAAAAAATCAATTCCCCCATCATATCTACGTGAAAAAGCTTCCTCTGTTACGAGTCGCTCTAGCAACCGTTTTCAAGATATTTGGACTTGAAAATTTCAAGTCGATTATTTGATAATCGATACGTGTTGAAGTTATTACCATTATTTTGCATTTTTCACAAGAATGCTTAGGAAATGAATTTGACGTTTAAGTAAGTAGTTTTGGTTTTTTGTAGGGGGCCCCACCTATTCTATTTATTTTTACTCGTTTGAAATTCTTATTTTTGTATCAAGGGTGCAAAATCTGTATTTGTTTTGATAAACTATCAACATTTTATTTCAAGAAATTTTTATTACAAAATTTTTATTACAAAATAAAGGAAACTAAATTGCATTCAAATGAATTGTTCAAAGTGTCCACCTTCAGCGAAGATACAGGCATTCAGTCTTCTAGTCATTGAATCTCGTACCCGCTCAAAAATTATTGGTGTTTCTCATTGTTTCACAGGTGTCTACTATTCGGTTTTTTAGATCTACCTTGTTCGCTACTGGAGTTTTATGAACTAGTGACTTCAAATGTCCCCAATCGAGCGGGTTTAGATCTGGGGACCTTGGTGCCCACGCCTGGTTAGGTTCTTCTACAACCCTACCGATCCATCGATTTGGATAGACAGTATTGAGGAATTCCCTGGCTACAACGCTAAAATGGGCCGGAGCCCCATCATGCATAAACCACATGCGGATACGAATTTCTAATGGTACATTCTGAAGTAGTCCCGGCAATTCATTTTCTAACAAGTCTCTGTAAGTTGCGCCATTCAGTCGGAACGGAAAAAAGAAGGACCTATCAAGTAATTATCAATAATTGCCGCCCATACATTTACAGAAAATTGATACTGATAATGTCTTCCACTAACTGCGTGCGGATTTTCCACAGCCCAAACATGGTTGTTATGAAAGTTTGTGATAGCATTTCGGGAGAAGTTTGCCTCGTTCGTGAAGAGTACATATCTCAAAAATTGAGGATTTCCAGCCAATTTTCTCAAAAACCACTGCCACATAGTATTGCGTTGGGAAAGTAACGTGGCAGAAGAGCTTGTACCCTTTGAATATGGTATGGATAAATTTGTTGAACGTGGATAACTCTCCAAACTGTGGACTGAGTAGAATTGAGAGCTTCAGCAATTATTCTTGCACTTGTTTCTGGATTCTCCTCGAGAACGTTCAAAACAGCTTCTCCCAATTCTGGGGTTCGGACTGCTCGTGGTCTTCTAATAATATCAGCTGCCCTCTTAAAGCTTCCTGTTTCTGCTAAACGAAGGTGGAGACTGGTGAATGTTGGAGCTGAAGGCAGTACTAGATTAGGAAATCGCTCCTGGTAAATACGTCTTGCTTCGCGCGCATTGCCATTCGCAAGGCCATACACGAAATGCATATCGGCTAAATGAGCATTATTGTTTAAATAATCCATTTTTTCAAAATCAGTGTTTCAAAACTTACAGGAACTTCAACAAAACAACTTTTAACTGTCACATAATATATGTAATTACCAACACTACCTACTTAAACGTCAAATTCATTTCCTTAGCATTTTTGTGAAAAATGCAAAATAATGGTAATAACTTCAACACGCATCGATTATCAAATAATTTTCAAGTCTAAATATCTAGAAAACGGTTGCTTATAGCGACTTGTAACAACGGTATTTTTTTTGCGAACATTTGATAGAGGAATTGATTTTTCCACTGAAAAATGTGCTAGAAGTACGCTCAAAAAAGTTATGAATCTTCAAAAAAGAGGAAGACGTTTAGGTGGCGCCCCCTACGAATAAGAGCAATAATAACATCAGGTTTGAATTCGACACCTCAAAAAACCTCTCAATACCTATTTTCGTTTAATTAAGGTCAGTAATAAATAATAAAAAAACAGAAAGTCAAAATAAAACTTTATCACCCTGTATCTTGGAAACGAAGCGTTTCCGGACATATATTTATTTGGAATATTCATTTTGGAATATTGTGAGTAATCACCTCCTGGAGTTTGTCAAAGTACTTTTGAATCACCCTGTATAACAAACATATTTCAATTTGATAACAAATATAACTATGATAAAAACAAGCCCAATTTACTACAATAAAATACTTGGAATTCAGTCTTTCCGAAGGAAATATGCACTAAAGAATATATAAAAAATTTATTAGATTCACTTAGCTCAAATTCATCCTCACTGTCTCTTGAAGAGTTCCTGATGTTTCTGTTCATTTAAATATTTATTTTTGCGATCCATGTTTTTCGATGTTAGGTTGGTGAAAATTAGCTAACCTGCATTTGCTTCTGAATCAACTAGGCACTTATTTATATTATATAAAAATCTGGAATAACAAAAATAATAAGTTCAAGATAGATTAACGTATTTCCCTGAAAACCAAAATACTTGCATCGAAATGTTGCAGCAAGCCGATCTTATGGAACAATACATAAATTCGGGAAACAATGCCTCGGAGTTCGTGCCTGATAAACAAAATGCTGATTCATAGGGCTCCCGCAGTGAAGCACAAGAGTTTTGAAACATTTTGTAAACGTCTTAGCCAGAAACAAACCACCATCTATAGGCAACACAAAATACATTAAAAATCGTGTATTCGACTGGTACGCCCAGTTAACACAGAAAAAGGTCCCGCGCATTTACCTGGTTCCCGTTGTACGATCACGAAATTATGTTACGTAGATATCCAGTTCCCGCAGTGGAAAGGTTAAAGATTCTATAGATTATGAAAATCAACTTCCAGCCAATATCCTTGAAAAAACATTATAACCACTTGTGATATATTTACTAACAATAAAACAGGAAAATTTAAATTCAAATATAGTTGTTTAACAAAACAAACAGACGTATTTCAAATTCAATGGATGATATCCTTTCGAAAAAAATGCTCTTTAAGAGGTGTTTTCTACTCAAAAGAATAGAAGATATACAGGGTGTTTCATAATTGAATACTGATCCTGAAGGGCGATAATCCTTGGATGATTTTAAGAATTCTTTTTATAAACATAGGTCCACAACCGCTTTATTTCTGAGATAGAAGATGTTGAAATCTAACAAAAAAATCAGTTCTTTCCCAATATCTCTGAAACCGCTTTGGCTTTGTCTTTCCATTTTGGTACATGCAAAGTACGCATGAAAATTCATTTTTTTCATGATAAAGGATTTCTTAATTTTCATCAGCCTGTTAACATGCCCTGCCATATTATTGATCAAAATAATGATACGCCACTGTCTTTTTTCCAAATAAATATAATTTTTGTAATTCTCCAGCCTTTTTTTCGTCCGGCGAACGGTTTTTGAGTTAGAAAATAAAATGCATTCATTTGCTTGTCCCTATGTGAAATCAGCCGTTGAAGAGTAGTATAGGATTATTTTATGGGCTAGAAACATCTAGTACGCTAAGAACACATTTCGTTGTTTTCAACATAAACAATTTTGACACTTCTTTAGCTAGATACGTGATATTATTTACGTTATAAAAACTTGTTTATTAAAAAAAACATGGTGAATTCTACAAATACCGAATTAGCAGACATGCATTACTTGTATGGGCTTGCTGACGGAAACGCATTTGAAGGCAGGCAACTGTATCAAGAGCGCTTCCCAAATAGAATGGTTCCTGATGCTTGAACGATTTCAAGCACCCACAGAAGGTTATGTGAAACAGGAAGTTTCGAGCCAAATCATCACTTGGAAGGAGCACATCGGACTGCAAGAACCCCAGCAATTGAGGTAGCTGTTTTAAATTCAGTTGACGAGAATTCTGAAATAAGTACGAGGCAAGTTGCCAATAATTTGAATATCGCCCATATTCTAGTATGGAGGATTCTTCATGACTATATAATAAATCCCTATCACATTCAACGGGTTCAGGCTCTCTTCCTCGAAATTTTCCATTACGAGTGAATTTCTGCCAATGGTTTCTCCAAAAAGTTACCGAAAATCCTTTATTCGACAGGGAAATTTTATTCACGGACGAAGCTAGTTTTACTAAAAACAGGATCAGAAATTTTCATTATAATCATTTCTGGGCCGAGGAAAATCCTCATGCTATCGTGGAATCTCATCACCAGGAGCAGTTCTCATTAAATGTCTAGGCTGGGATTATTGGAGGTTACCTAATTGGATTTTATTTTACCACGCAGGTTAAATGGACATAATTATCGCCGATTTCTTGAAGATAATTTGCCAATTCTGTTGGAAAATGTTCCTAGTTTAATGTGAAATCGCATATGGCTTATGCACGATGGTGCACCTGCTCAATTTATTGCTCTGGCACGCGAATATTTAAACCAACATTTTCTTATTCGCTGGATAAGTCGTGGGGGCACAGAGTCATATCCAGCTAGATCCCCAGACTTAAACAGTCTTGATTATTTTCTTTGGGGACATCTTAAGACTTTGGTGTACAGTCAACCAATTCTAACTGAGGAAGAATTGCGAAACCGCGTAGGTAATAGTTTCCTGTGAAGCAATAAGGAAAACTCCAGGAATTTTCCAAAGAGTACGCGAGTCAATGACAAGGAGGGCTGAAGCGTGCATATCTGCAGGAGGCGGAGATTTTGAATAGTAAACTTGATTTTGGTATTTTTTGTTCATACTAGTTATGTTTTCAAAAATAAAAAATGGATTTTTATGCGTACTCATTACAAAAACTAAATAATAGTTACCATAAAATTATAAAAATCATGCTTAGATCCTCTGGTTACCACAATTGTGAAATTAAGACAGAGAAAAAATCGAATAGGGACAAGCAAATGAATGTATTTTATTTTCTAAATCGAAAACCGTCCGCCGGACGAAAAAAGGGCAGAATACCATTTTTATGAGAAGATAGAGTACAATTACCAAAATAATATTTATTTGAAAAGAAGACAGTTGCGTATCATTATTTTGTTCAAAAATATGACAAGCATTACATACAATAAGGCATAAGGACGCCACTGATGAAAATTAAGAAATCCTTCATCACGGAAAAAAATTATTTCTATGCGTAGGTACTTTGCATGTACCAAAAGTGAAAAACAAATCCAAAGTGGTTTCAGAGATATTGGGGAAGAACTGATTTTTTTGTTAAATTTCAACATCCTGTATCTTAGAAATAAAGCGGTTGCGGACCTATGTTCATATGAAGAATTTTTCTTAAAATCATCCAAGGATTATCGCCATTTAGGATCAGCATTCAATTATGAAACACCCTGTAGTTTGGAAAAGAGACCACTAATATTTTGTACTTCCAGGGGGAGAATGTATCAATTCCGATAGGATATGAAAGATAAATTATTTAATTATCTGTGTTTGGTCGCACATATTCGTTGGATGAAGTGATCGACATCATACCTCCTTCCAAAATTGCACAAGTAACCCATTTTACCACACTTTTTATTTCTGATGACCAGAGCGTTTGGAAATATTCATCTACAGAAAGCCCACCATCACGAACAGCTTCATCCTAGCCGATTCAAAACACTACAGTTAGCACAAAAAGGCTAGTATCAATTTCCTAATACAGAGAGCCGTAAACTTTCCATTGCATGCTGATAATTTTCAAAATGAAATCGAAGAGATCAAGGAAATAGCAATAATCAGTGGATATACACCAGACATTATTGATTATATCTTGAGACAGAAGCGTTCCACACGTTTAGCGAATGAAACCACGATTGTGAGCAAAACGACAGAAAGCAAAAGATTCATGAAAATCTCTTTCAATACTATACTCCGGGATGTACTACTATAAATTATCCTCCGCTTATCATCGTTATTATTGCCTATACAAAAAAAGAAAAAACGTGTTCGGTCGGGGGACCCCCGTTAGGAACGAAGTTCCTTTACGCGTCTTGCCGTAGGTCTTGACTGGTAGAACTCGTCACTAAGCAATATTTTACCTATATAAACTTTTTCCAAACTCCTCAGCCACAGTGAAAGGTATTTCATTCCTGATAAAACTATTCGTTATATTATATCAAATTGACGTGCCACATATTCAATGTAAACCATTATCCAACTTCGGCATACAAAAAACATAAGAAATTATGTACAAAAAAGGATATAATCATCAAAACACACGTAATATAGTTTCTCAATATTTGTCCCTTTGAAAGTTGACGTTTTCTATTCCACCACATTTGATTGTCATTATACCATGCAATACTATCAGAGTAAGATCTCAGAGCCGGCAATCCTACGTCATTTTGAAAAAGCTGAAATTTTGTGTATGAATAGTGTGAAATGTAGTTAAGTATGTATGCGTACTTGCTAGCTTAAAGGCGGGGCACTTTTACAGGTAGCAAATACAAAAAGAACATGAAAACATTACTCACTACGTTAAAGTTTGGTAAAATCGCAACAGATATCTAAGAAGGTCGTAAATCACCAACCACTTGAGTTATCAGCAGGCGGTGGATTCTACGCAGAGTTGTACCTGTCCTAGTCATTAAATTTTGTTTAATAGGTAGGTACAATGGTTGAGATAATTATTAAGAAAAATCGCTTGAATATAATTGAGAATCGTTTATTTATATATAATATATGATATAATATATATATATAAATATATATAATTATATCATATTATATTATATATTAATATATGATATACCTAATAAATGTAAAATGTCAAACTTTATACTTTATAAAAAGTTCAGTTTCTCGATAAAAGGTATTTATAAACAAAATTACTCACGAAGATCAGTTTCACTTTCACTGTCTTCATCCAAATTGATAATAAACTTTTCTTTGGGAATTTTTGCTATAACCATATATAACTTCTCCACCTATTTAATATGGAAACACACTTGGCCCAGCTGCTATCAGGAATGTTTGGAGTTTCTGTTTGAATAAGAGCTACCAAAGTTGAACTTAAGGTTGGAGAAGTATTATTTCTTCGAACTGCTGACTTAAACTGATGCCATATATGTTCAATTGGGTTGAACATACAGTTATAAGAAGGACGTCTGAGCACCGTATGTCCCAAGCTTTCAGCCAATGAATCTCAAAAACATTTATTTTTTATCGAATAAATGCGTAAAACATCTAGTAACTTTTTTTTTGTGTACCTTTCCTCATAGTACATATCTTTATTTAACATATATTCTTGTATAGTGGCTTTGGTGTCATTTGAACATAGTGCTTCATCTAGTCTTCGACTGTGGTAATACTGTTGGGTGGAATATTTGGTATGAGTTTATTTTGGAACCAGTCTTCACATAATTTGGCTGTAGTATCATCATGATAATCGACTAAAGAGTTCTTAATATTCTTTGCCGATAAAGACAACGCATTTGGTATAAAACCATTTTCGGTTCCTACGTGAATTATCGTAATGCATTTCCTTTATTAGACGGCGCATTAGTTTGGCCCTTTTGTTTGGAATATCGTGTGTATCGAACCAAGTTTCATCCAAATATACTACTGTTCTACCATATTCTCTAAATTCGTTTATTGTTAATAAATATTCAAATTTCCATTCCTTAAGGCGCTCAGATTCCATTGAGATTTTTCTGCTACTAGTGAGTTTTTCAAATTTAAATCCGTTTTGTGAAAGATATTTTCTTAAAGTCTCTTTGCAACACTGGATACCAGTTTCATCAAAATATCTATGTAGGCACAATTTGCTCATTATACAAGGCATATATTGTTCTTCGAATTATATCTACATCACAGCTATCTAATTTCCTTGAACCGCCAGAGTCTTTTCGTTTCTTTCTTTTTAAAATAGGGTTACTTACTATTTCAAACACTGTGGAATAGGGTGTTTTTGTTAAAGAAGCACATTCTTTCACAGCTTGATCCTTGGACATTCCACGTTCCAGAAGGAAAGGATAAACATTCAATGAAATTTGTTTCCCATGAAGGTGTAACATTTGTCGACTAGTGGTACTACGACCACCAGTTGAAGTACTAGCTTCAGTATGACCACATGGACGCCACATTTTTCGCGAAACAAAAATCGAATAGACACTTTGAAATAGACACAACTGACACAACGGAATGTTAGGTAGGTAATGACGGAATGTTCTCGACACAGTCTTGTTTTCCAAATCTGGTATTATTTTGTAACCGTAAATAGACCATTATCGCTATAATCTCGTTAATAGCCCATTAGTTCTGAAAGTCTGGTGGCCAGGTAAGTGAATTTCATTATTCACACACATTGGAACATCCTTACCAAATCTACCTTACGAGATTGTTTATTATCAAATAAATTTAAATACGAAATTGTCAACAAAAGCCAAAAATAATGGAGAGCCCACTATTATTAAAATGCCAAACTATTTCATGAGATATTTCAATCCGGACCTAGGAATCTTTTAAGGGACACAAACTTTTAATGCTTATCTATATTTCGAACAATAGGTAATAATGAGGGTCGTCGGCCAATATTGATTTACGACCTTCCATAACATTCTGACACATAATATAGCAAGATAGCTGGGTGGTCTAAGGCGCCAGCTTCAACAGATTTGAACTCTAGATTTCGAAACGGGGTGTGGGTCCAAATCAGACCACTGGCTTTTTTCCCCTTGAAATTGAGAAATAACTTGTTTTAGGACCAATATTCAAATAAAAAAAATCAAAACAAATCATTTCTCAATTTCGAAGTAAAAAAATTATTAAAAGAACCTTCAGGTGGTGGGATTTGAACCCACGCTTTTCGTCTCTTATATCTGGCGCCTTGGACCGCTTGGCTGTCTTGAACATCTTTTATGAGTTATCATGTTATTTAAATTTCCCAAATAAATATTTGTTATCTACTTTTGTATGAATATTTCAACTTTTTCCTCCGCACTGTAAACCATTTTGATTATTCCATTCAAGAAAGGCCACTAAACAAACATAATATACCTGTCATTTTCGTAGCTAACTTCAAATATGTTGACTTCCATAGGTTATCTATTTACAGTAACAACTAGTCTAAGTTATTCGACGGTAACTCATAAACGGTATATTTTTGAAATCAGGAAAAAAATATCATTCCAAAAATTCAATAATATACAGAGTATCCCATTAAAAAAATTATCTCCTGGAATCTGCACGCTACTGTTATATTTGATAGCTTTTTATCAAAATTCAGTCAATGATAAAAACGATGATTAGGGGTGGGTAATTCATACAACTCAGCATTGATGAATTAATTCTACTAATATAAGTGTCTTCAAAATTGTCTCCCACTTTTTCAAGATAAACACTTTGAAAGCATGCTCATTTGAAGTATTTCTCCATTTGACGAAGTATTTTTTTCGACAACCTGTATATATATTTAAATTCACCTTATCAAACGACACGAGACAGTATACTTACACATTGCGGTGAGAATTTTCCTGGTCCAAGTTCTAGATAAATAATTGTGATTCATAATATAATCGGCAATATGAGCAATAACAAAAGTTAGAATGAAACTTATGAAGTATGGCAATGCTGATAATATTCCATTCTGAAAAAAATAATATACTGATTAAAGAACAATTTCAAATTTCAACTATGAACAAATATCAACCATCTCCAATCTGTTCACCGTGAAAAAATATCACAGGAGTATATTTATCTACCCAGCTGACACAACTATATCTCAACAATAAGAGACAGAAGTCTGTTTTCAATATAATGGGAAGAATAACATTTGACTTTTTCAATAATTTTAGGTTGTGTTTTGTCATTTCAAATGATATTTGTATTTGAGATATAAAGTAGAACCAGAAATCTAAGAAGGTCGTAAATCACCAACCACTTGAGCTATCAGCAGGCGGTGGACAGGATGTTCATAAAATCAGATGTGGAATCTTTTCACAATATCTACCAGATGTAGTTCAATGTCCAGCGCGGCTTCAGCCAGAGAAGTAGTTGTTTGCTGTTAGACATTCACAAAAAAAATAATTCATTTTTATCGTGGATTTTTTCAATTCACAGAAAGATCTTTCTATTCAATATTCAATTGAGAATGTTTCCCTTTTCAACATGAATACTCCACAAGAGGTTATCTTGACGATGGAAGATAGAATAAAGTTCATCTTTCAAACGCAGATGGTTCCACATCTGATTTTATGAACATCCTGTTCATATTTTCAACAAATCAATCTATCATACCCCATGATAGGTTTTAATGTCAAAAAACACTAATTCCAAAGTGTCTCTCCGAAAGAAATGATTCTAACTTTTTCCATCTTTGCAAAGTGAGATTATTTCTTGAAACTGTGTTTTCCATTTCTTCCGTTCTTCCTGATGATCGTGGAAGCGTGAAATAGATTTTCGTCGACAAAAATGTATTGAAGACCTAGTGAGTGAGATGTCTCTCTTGCGTCAATGTTACGAATGATTTCTGCTGAGTGTTCTCTTTTGGAAAATATTCTTTTTTGCCTCATTCATCTTCGAGTTCCTAATTGAGACTGGAATAGAAAATCAAATAACTATCTGGATGAAAATGCAAATTTTCCATTTCAGATTTTTTTCTTTTGAGTTAGGGTCTTTTCAGAAACTCTATCAAATGTAGTTCAATGTCCAGCGTGGCTTTAGCCGAAAAAGTGATTGTTTTCTGTTAGACATTCACGAAAAAAAAATCATTTTCATCGTGGATTTTTTTAATACATTGTTAAATCTTTTTATTTAATATTCAATTGAGAATGTTTCCATTTTCAACATGAATACCTCACAAGAGGTTATCTTGACGATGGAAGATAGTGACTAAAGTTTATCTTCCAGTTGCAGATGATTCCAAATCTGATTTTATGAACATCCTGTTCATATTTTCAACAAATCAATCTTCCATCTCTTTCTATTAGTGTCACCATTGTCTCATGGGGAATAGACTCTCCTATTCAGATAACATTTACTCTCTTTGGATCATTCTCACTATAATAATGTTTTGATTGGCCAAAACGTACATGAATGATTTGAATTGAAAGTTTTCATTGGTTTCTAGAAATGCCAAAGAATAGTCAGTAGTAATACTATAAGTACTTCAAAATAATCATTTTATACATCTATAACTTGTTGCATAATTACAGAGAGTGTCAGTTTGACAGTTTAAATAATCCGACCCCGAAGCGGGAGGATTATTCTGTCAAACTGACATGATTTGTAATTATGCAGGAAGTTTGAGATGTATAACCGTATTTATTTTGAAGTACGTATTTTATTTGAAACGATTATTTTTTGAGTAAATTAAGTAAATATAAACAATTTAATAATTCAAATACAAATTGGTACAATGAAAATTACAATTATTATATACTACTTTTCTTTAACTGAGTTATTTTCTGCGCTGGAAACGTGGCTACTGCTCATTGAAGTGCTGGAAATACCGAAGGTGTTATTACTTGAACTTGTAGCGTTTTTAAAATTGGATATCATCTTATTTATTATGTTTTGGTGATGTTGTTCATCTGACTGTAGGTAGGATTTGATAGAATTTTTATTACCATAACCTGTTATTTTAATAAGTTCTTGTTCCGATACAGCTGCTCTTGCCAATTGTGGAGCAGCAGTGGGTCGGTGAGGATGATTTGAAAATGTTTTGTTTGTCATATTTGAATTTGCCAATTCGGCAGACTTTTTGGTCTATTGACTGATTTCATGATCTCCAATTGGCATATTTTTGTACCAGCCAAATTTTTTGTTTTCTCCAGTTAAGATTTACTGTCAGAAATAACCTATCTGTTTTAATATCGATGTTTTCGCTTTTTTTTATAATTGGTTTATCTAGAAGTCTCACTGGACAGCGACTTACTCCATTATGGTTGGGTACCAGCCCTTTATTATTAGCACACGGTTTTGCTCCTCCCTGTTTGGTTTGTATTCTACCAGTAACATCATTTCCAGTTTCCCTTTGAAAATAATGAGTCAAGCATGACACTCCATCATTTCATTTCCTCTCCACGCAAGTTCTACAGAAGCAATTAGGAATTTTTTTATTTGTAATTCTTCCGGTGTATCTTCATCCCACGCTTCTACCATTGCTATGTATTCGGTATCTTTAAATGCTGATGAACTAATCTTTCTCTTGTCTGGTAACATTTGAAGTTCCCTTCTTTTTGAATTTCTTGCGATTCGTGAGTCTAAAAATATGGTACTAGTATTTTTCTTGTATTTGTTTTGCGGTTACATTCTACATCGTTTTAACCACATTTTCTTTATGATTTCCTCCATTACCTTTTCGCATATTGGAAGCCCAATATTTCAAAATGGATGCTATCATTTCAGTGGAAATTGATCCATGTAGTACATAGTTTCTTTCACTACAAAACGCAAGAATTTGTTTACATATGTACATTTTTGTTATCACTCATTATGAGGCTCAGTATTTTGTATACTTTCGTTTATTGCATTTAATGATAAATCTCTGAATCGACTCATTTCTGAACAATTATTGATAAACGTCAAAATTTGACGGCCCTGTTAGTTTGTATATTGTATATTGATGTCGATGTGGTTACTACAGAAATGAAATTATTCTAAAATTTTCGATTGTTGGAGCTACTCTATGTATAATCAGGTATTATCGAAATTATACAAGGTAACTAACTATAATAATAATAATAATAATAATAACGTTTATTGAACAAGGCTCACAAGTTCCTATGTTTACAATTTAACGTTGGAATATATTCGCGAGTGTCGAGCACTTATAAGGAATAAGCACTAGTCACTGTGTGCGATAAAAAAAAATATATATATAAATGTAAATGTTGATAATATAAGTATAAGGTACAAGCTATATAAAATATAAAATGGTACGAAAAGTAAAATGACAATAAATATATACGTATACACAGTATAGGATGTAAAATGCAAAATTTAGTTAAAAATATTAAACATAATCTAAAATATAAAAGTATAAAAGTTTGGGATATAAATATTTTATTTTCAGTTATTTTTGGGGTCTATAATTTTTTCTATTGTTGTTTTATTTCCTGATACGAATTCTTTTAGGAGTATTTTGAATTTTTTTTGTGGAATGTATATTTATAATTTCGAACGGAAGCGAGTTTATAATTTTGGGGCCTAAGTAGTTTAAACTTCTTTGTCCAACAGTTTTATTCATGTGTGGAACAGAAAAGAGGGGTTTTTGATCTGGTGTCGTATCTGGAGTTGTGAGTGGTTTCTAGAGTGTATTTATTTTTGTATAGGTGGTTGGCAGCATTATAGAAATATATTTGTCTTGGATTAAAGAGCTTAATTTCCTGGAGTAATTTCTCCGAAGAATATGTATGGGGTTTTCTTAGAATAATTTTGTAGAAACGCTTAAGTATATTTTCTAGCGGAAGTAGATGAGGTAATTTGGTCATTTTGATGGAGAAAATTTCTGGATTTATAGAATAAATAGATTAACGATCGTAGTTTTTTCATGATATATTCTATATGGGTATCCCACTTTAAGTGGCTGTCAATATGAATACCTAAGTATTTTACGCTCGTGGCTGAGTTTATCTCGATAGTTTTGTGATTGTCCACGATTTGTAGTTTTTTGAAATGTGGTAAGTTTTTTTTATATGAGCTGAAAGGTATAAAAAATGTTTTTTCAAAATTTATGGTGAGCAATTGATTTTTGAACCATTTTTCAATTTGAAGAAAATCTTTTTCAAGTTTAATTTTAATCTTGTCCCAATCCACATCGTTATAATATATGACCGTATCGTCTGCGAAGGTGATAATTTCTCCAGCTTATCCAGAAGAAATAGGTTATTAACGTATAGTATGAATAGCAAGGGACCCAGAACGGTTCCCTGCGGTACTCCGTATTTTAAAGTTCCTGGAGTGCTGGAGGTTCCATTTATGTTCACGATTTGTATTCGGTTTTCCAGATAGTTCCGAAATAGATCTAGTTGTAAGCCCCGTACTCCAATATCCTCTATGGATTTGATTAGAAGCGAAAAACTCACTGTATCGAAAGCCTTCGCTAGGTCTAGAAATACGGCTAGCGATGGTTTCTGGTCATCCAGGTCACAATAGATTGTTTCCATCAGTCGTGCTATTGGGTCTTGGGTTGAGATACCTTCTTGGAATCCATATTGCTTTTCAGATATGATTTTATACTTTTTTAGATAACACCAGACTCTTTGTTTGATGATTTTCTCGAATATTTTGGCAAAACTGGATATTAAGGATATAGGTCGGTAGTTTGTTGTAGCTAATTTATCATTTTTTTGTATATTGGTTTTACCACTGAGATTTTGAAGATTGACGGGACTTCTCCAGTATCGATTATAAGATTAATGAGAAATGTCAGTGGTTCTGCAATGAAATGTAAAATTTGTTTTAGTGTTTCTGCCTTAATATTATCATAACCGGCTGCTTTCTTATTTTTTAGATTTTTAATCACTTCTTTTATTTCATTTTCATTTGTGTGCGAGAGATAGAGAGAATGTGTTACTCGTTTCCTTGGTGTTTTATAATTTACATCTGGAGTTATCTTTTCTGCGAGGTTTTCGCCCATGTTGATGAAGTTTTCATTGAATTCTTTTGATACATCCAGTGGGTTTGTTATAAGTTCGTTTTTGTTGTTTTTTTGGAAGATTTTGATTGCAATGTATTTATTGCTTTCCAAATTCCAAGTTGATTATTTTTATTATCGATTATTAGTTTCCTGTAGTATTCAGCTTTTCTTATTTGGATGAGTTTTCGAATTTCTTTCTTGTATCTATTATATTCTAGTTTAAGTTCTAGATTATTTGGGTTCAATTTTGTCAATGAGAATAATTTATTTTTGTGGTTAATTGATTTTAGGATTCCAGGTGTTATCCATTGTTTTCTTTTTTGTTTATCATTTGGTATTCGTTTCGTAACTCTACACTTTTCAATGCCATCGGAGACTATTTTAAAAAATGAGTTTGCACTATCTTCAACCGTGTTTTGTTCATAAACGCAACCCCAATCTGTATCGTTCATAGTTTGTTTCAACTTTTTGTAGTTTATGTAGGAAATTTTATTTTGGTTATTTTCTGATTTACAATTTCTGTTTGGGACAATAATTTGTAGAACTATCGCAAAATGGTCTGTTATATCAGTAAGCACCACTAGTGGTAGGGTGTATTCAAGGTCTGTTTTTGTTTTTAGCATGATTTTGTGTCACCTTGGACACGGGTATAATTGTTTATCATGAATTCATATCCAAACTGATTGAGAATATTCAAGTACTCTGTGGCGTAATCAACTTTTTTGAGTATGTCAATATTTATATCCCCCACAATTATTTCATAATCATATTCTTTATTTTTTGATTCAAGAAACTCTTGCAAATGCATATTGAATCTGAATGGATCTACTGATGGCGATCTATATAGTGCCATCACATGAATGATTTTGCTATAGATGTGGATCTCTAGTTTTGTGACTGTGACGTCACCTGATTTAAAAATGGATGAGTTGTACGGAAGAGAACTCTTCAAGTATATAATAGTGCCATCATTTTTGTTGAGGTTAGCTTCATTAAAAATAATATCATATCCTACCAGTTTATATAGATCAACGTTTTCAATTTGGTATGTCTCAGTGAAAATGATGCAGTCAAATGTACTGCTTTGTTGACTCAGGAATACTTTCATTTCCTCAAAGTTTCTGTGTATACTTCTAATGTTATTGTGCATCATTTTGAAGTTTGCATTTCTTTCATTTACTGATAGGATTTGACTGCATTGTTCTGAATCATTTACAGTTTCAGTGTGTAAATTGAACATTCTGATTGGTTAAAAAATACACGAAAAAAATTATCATCAAATCAATATTTCTAAGTGACTCACCGATTGTATGTCAAATCCCAATACTTTATTCATGTAATTCGGCATTTCTGTCAACAGAGTTGTATAACCCCATATGGAACCTATTTGCACAAAAATAATTGCCCAAACTGGTAAAGAGGTAAACATAGATTTCCACGGTATCTTGCGCTGAAAAAAAAACAATACTTTTTCTTTCATTTTAGGTAGATTTCAATAGAAATACTACCTACCTATATATATATATGTATATATATATATATATATATATATATATATATATAGTGTGTCCCAGCTAAAACTTGTCACCCCCCTAATAATCCGAAATCGTAGAAAACACTGAAAATCGCTCAAAACCGCCGATTTTTATTTCGAGAGGGAATTTTCTCTCATCAGATATGTCATAATTGTGCATCCCCTACTCAAGAATCTTTAATAGGACTACCATACTTGTGATACATCATTTTGAACACATCGGTGTAATGCAATTCAGAATGGATCAATTGTTGTGGAAGTTTCAATGGAAAATAAGTAGATCAAGATATTATTTTTTCCATTACCTGAAATGTTATCACATTTAAGGTTCGATATGTGAACCATTCCGTTCTATACAAACATATAAGCGATAATCGAAATGTCTTCGCACAACATTTCTGGAGTCACTGCACGACACTCATCTACAATTCTCCTGCAAAGACCATCAAGGGAATGGGGCTGTGTGATTTAAACTATGGATATCGAATGACTCCATAGATGATAGATCAGGAGATCTTGCAGGCCAGTCTATTGGCCCTCGCCTTCCAATCAATCTCCCTGTGAAATTGTGATTTCAAAATTGGCGTTCCGGTACAACAAAATGTGGAGGAGCTTCATCTTGTTGAAAGGTGAGCTGACCTTCAAGTAGATTATCATCGTCTTCAAGTAGCTGAGTGATTACGGGGTTTGCAGTTGTATCAAGAAATTCTAAATACTTTTGTCCGTTGATGTCACCGACGATAAAATATGGACCTACAATATGGTCGGCCAATATCCCAGTCCAAACATTTAATTTCTGGGGTGTTTGTGAATAAGTTCCCCTGCACCAATCGTGCTACAACTTCCTGATTTAAGAATTTTTCCAGCTCTTCAAATGGGGAGGATATCTATTGGTCCAAATATAACCAATATCCCTGTAAAGTTGGTTAAAAGATATTTCTTACCAGCATAGCAACTGTTAATATGATTAGCGATTCTCAGTGTTTTCTACGATTTCGGATGAAGGAGGGGTGACAAGTTTTAGCTGGGACAGACTTGAATATTTCAGTTTCTCCTTTCAGAAAATCCCTGTGGTCACAGTTGGAAGTTCGATATGCAATTAAATCATAATTTGAAAAAAAGTCATTATTCTCCATACAAGCTGAACTCCCAAGAAACAAGAAACTTTTTTGTGATTTTGTTGAACCAGGAGTTCATTTTTAGGCAAACCATCCATTTCTGACGAATCTCCTAAAACATGTCGATTTTTAATCTCAATTCGCCACATCTATAAGGGAAACTCAAATATACAGGGTGATCCACGTTTGACTAATGACGTCCGCGCCAATTTATTATTCAATTTTTGGAATCTCGATGGAAAGCTGATTTCGAAAATATATCACACATAGGGTTTGTATACAATGCGTCCGTTAAATTCAGTGCTCTCGTAAAGAAGTGGATAAATTCGTAAAAAACTGAAAGAATAATTTTTGGGAAGACCGCTCGAAGACGTCGAATTTTATTTCCATTTGAGCATTCTTTCAAATTTAATTAACACATACAGAATGATTCGTCTAGGAGAAATGACGTCATTGGTACTTTTTAATGACAACTCCATTTTTCATAACGGAATGTGAAAAGGTGATTATGAGTATGAATAAAATTAAAATAAAATAAAATATTTTGAAAAATGAAAATACTAAATTTAATGGCAATGATAGCTTCAAACAACGATCGAATTAAATGTTCAAATTGTGCACCGTTTGCTATCCGACAGTAGCCCAGACGATGAATGAATTCTTTTTGAACATTGTTAATAACGTCAGGAGATATACATTGTATCTCGTGACGAATTCTTGCTTTTATATTTCCTAAACTTTTCGGCCTATTAACATACACTTCACTCTCAGAGTATCCCCACAAGAAGTGTCAAATCTGGAGATCTAGCTGGCCACTCAATCGGCCCCCTTCTCCCTATCCAACGATTCGGAAACACCACATCTACATAGTTGCGGACAGCTGCTGCTTAATGAGGAGATGCACCATCTTGTTGGAAGAATAAATCAGTTCTCGGAAGATCAGGTTTCTCTAGATCTGGATACAAAGCTACTAGTGCATGAATAAGGTCGAATCGAAGAATTTCTAAATATATTGCACCAGTCAGGTTCACCTCAAAGAGTGATACTCCATCATCCATCGGGGATTTTCGGGTGCCCAATAACGGCAATTTTGCCTATTGACGTGGCCGTTCAAAACAAACGTAGCCGCGCCAGAAAAAAATATATCGCAGAATGGATTTCGCCGGTCAAAGTCGTCTTCATTCAGCTCATGTATGAGGCGTACCTACGTTATAAGGATGGTGCTTTGCTTTTCTCAGAATTTGTGGACTGTAGACGCTGCCCTATTGAAATCAGAAGCCAATTGGTTGAGTGTTGTGTAATGATTTTCATGCACTGCCAACACATCATTAAGCTGATCGTCTTCTGGTGGTGAGAGTCGACCAGATTTAGGATGATCATGGACATGCCCAAATTCACGGAATTTTGACTCAATTTTGGTCACCATGCTTTGGTTGATAGGTTACCGATCAGGGGCGCGTTCCAATACCCCAACTCGGTTGGAGGATGGTGAAAAATTTGACATATTGTGTCAATTGTCATTTTGATTCTCTTGGAACGAAACGAAACAAATTAGTTATTTGTCAGTTGTCATCGTCCAAAATAATTCAAATTAACATTGAAATTTAAGATATGGTTTAAGCATTTAACAATGAAAGGAATTGAAGGAAATATTATTGCCATTACTGAAACAATTTGTAGATAATGAAATCAAATACTCTATTAACCACATTTGCTCACTATACACTGTAAACAAACCTGCATTCTGTACTAGAGAAGATTGATTTTCACCCCTCACAACATTTCCTTCATCATCCACTAATAGAAAATGCGTTTCTGTCGCAATACTCATTTTGTTTTCGAGCGCAGGCTTTAGTTTGAAAAAATAATATATAACCCATGACAACCTTCAATCACTTCTAACTATAATGTGCAACGCGCATGCGGTTGAAATATTTCAGCTTTTTCACGGACTCTCGAGTTCGTGGAAAAGTTGTTCATCCGATTAAATCAACCGGAGTATAATAACGACTTCCACGAGTTAATAAGTGGGAATCCACCGAGCTAATGAACGGTTAGGATGAAAAGTTGGAGTATTGGGACACGCCCCAGGATGAGTTGCATTAAACAATTCAGCTACTTCTCTTTGGGTACGCATTCTGTGTCCAAATCCTATCATGCAAAGAATTTCAATTCTTTCTCGTTCATCTATTTAATCATTTTTCATGAAATGACAAAGTTACTTCTCAATAGTGTATCGACAAACGATAAGATATGTTATTCTTTAAATAAATAACTTCGCAAAAACTATTCAGCAATAAAAACAAAATTCTGGTCGCTATGGCTACTGTCAAGTAATGGAAATAGTCAGATAGCAAACGGTGCACAATTTGAACATTCAATTTGATCGTTGTTTGAAGCTATCATTGCCATTAAATTTAGTATTTTCAAATTTCAAATTAGTTTTCTCATTTTATTTCCATTTCACCCATACTCATAATAACTTTTTCAGAATCCATAATGCAAAATGGAGTTGCCATTGAAAAAATACCGATGACGTCATTTCTCCCACACGAATCATTCTGTGTGTATTGATTAAATTTGAAAAAATGTCCAAATGGAAATAAAATTCGAGTGTTCTTTCCAAAAATTATTCCTTTAATTTTTTACGAATGTATCCATTACTTTACGAGAGCACTGAATTCAACGGACGCGTTGTATGCAAACCCTATGTGTGATATACTTTTGAAATCAGCTTTCCATGGAGATTCCAAAAATTTAATAATATATAGGGTGTTTTATTTGAGAAAATGGTCGCGCACGTCATTAGTCAAACGTGGATCACCCTGTAATTTAATTTTCCCTCATAAATGTGGCAAATTGATATTGAAAATCGACCTGTTTCAGGAGATTGCTCAGCGATATCTACCTTCCAAAAGATGAACCAAAGTTGGTCTATGCAAATGAGAATGAATTAGATAACTCCCGGATAAGAGAGAGTTTTTTCAGATCGAAATTTGGAATAGTGACAACAATATGACTAACAAACGGGGTGGCAGATTACGAATTTTAAAATCCGAAATGCGGCGTTGATATGGCAGCGAATTTGGAAAGAGGACCCATAGGGGTTGTCAAGGTGGCGTTCAGAGAATTTCTGAACAAGGCAGCGATTACAAATATTCAAGAAGTGATTGAGCATTACTAAGTAATACTTACTTTGCTTCCGTCCACGTCCTGGTATTTTTCGATATAGTTCTTTTCAAGTTTTGATATACTTCGATGATCTTGCGGACTGTTAGCTCCAAATATGGAATAGAAAACAACCCAAGTGAATCCTAGGGCGCCATATAAGTAAAAAGTGCATGGCCACCCTACCCAGGAAGAAGATATGTACCCTACCAATGGCATGGTAATGATAGTACCAAGTGGGGCGCCTGCAAATTACAGTAAACGTGAAAATTAATTAAAATCCTTCGACAACAAGGAATAACAGACTGAAATTGATCCATCAATAACTTTCATCTACAATAATAACGATAATACAGCGTATCTTCATTCCAGTCAATTTTTTTTTCATCTGATAGATATTCTGAAAGGACACTAACTCAAAAAAAAAACTATCATTCCCCATGACAGGTTTGAATGTCAAAGAAACCTAATTTCATAGTGTCTCTCCAAAATAAATGTTTCAAAGTTTTTTCCGTCTTTGCAAATTCAGATTGCTTCTTGAAAATATGATTCCCATTTCTTCCGGTGCTTCTGACAAAAATGTATTGAAGACCTAGTGAATGCGATGCCCCTCTTGCATCAATGTTACAAATGATTTCTGGTGAGTACTCTCTTTGGAAAACATTTTTCTTTGCCTCATTCATCTATATGAGTTCTTAATTGAGACTGGAATAGAAAATAAAATTACTATCTGAATGAAAATGAAAATTTTTAATTTCAGCTTTTTTCTTTTGAGTTAGGGCCCCTTTAGAATATCTATCAGATGTAGTTCAATGTCCAGCGTGGCTTTAGCCAGGGAAGTAGTTGTTTTCTGTTAGACATTCGCAAAAAATTACTTCATTTTTATCGTGGATTTTTCAATTCACAGAAAAATATTTCTATTCAATATTCAATTGAGAATGTTTCCCTTTTCAACGTGTTAATATTATTGCTTCAACCCACATGAGGCACATTGACCAAGTATGATTTGTAAAAATTCAATTCATTCAAGCAGAGGGAGTCATTCGCGAGCGTTTATAACTTATGACTGCAAAATTAAAAACTAACAAAACCAAGCTGTCACAGATCATGATTTTTGTTTCCTTAGATAGAAATTGTCCACTATTATACAGGGTGTTAGTGAATAAGTGAGACAAACTTCAGGGAGTGATTCTGCATGAAAAAATAATGACAGTTTGCTATAAAACTTTTGTCCGCAAATGCTTCGTTTTCCGAGATAACGGGGTGTTGAAGTTTTTCTTAAAAACTGACTATTTATTTATTTCTCTGAAACCGGTCGAGATATGCTGATGAAATTCGATGAGTTTCAAGAAATAGTTATTGCACATTTTTTGACATGCAATTAAGAATTCTATGATCATCATTGGCGCGCATACGGGTAATGATTTCAATATTTTTCGAGAAAAAAATGGTACGCCACTGAGATAATTAGAATAAAAAATCATTTTTATATTTCTCGTTCAATTTGTGACGAAAAACGTAACGTGTTTTTTTTTTCGTATCGGGCGCCGTTTATATGCAAAAAAATTAAACGCGTATGTTTCATTTCTTCAATACATTATCAAGGAACTATCTAATACAATAACGTTGAACCAGAACAATAACAGAAAATAACACATATAAATAAATAGTCGCAAAGCTACAACAAATGTTCAAAATGATCTCCCTCAGACGTGATACAAGATTCAACTCTTCGCCTCATTGATTGTCGTATTCGCGCAAATATTCCTGGTGAATTTCTTAGTCTCACAGCCGGCTATAATTTGATTCCCCAGGTATTCAACATTTTCGACGAGAGTGGAATAAACTAAAGACTTGAGAAAACCCCAAATGCAAAACTCTAGAGGATTTGAATCCGGAGATCGAGCAGGCCAATGTTCCGTACCTCCCCTACCTATCCAACGATTTGGATATACTGTATCTACATGATTACGTACGATAATGCTGGAATGGACTGGTGCACCATCATGCATGAGCCAGAAGTGTTGAATCAGCTCTAGAGGAATTTCTTCAAGAAGAACAGGTAACTCTTCCTGTAGGAAAGTAAGGTGAGAGTCGCCTGCTATTCGATGTGGGAGGAAATATAGACCGATTAAATATCATCAAGTACCCCAAGCCATACATTAACTGGAAACTGATGCTGAAAATGAGATTCCATGTGGATTCATAATTTCTATACCCTGAGAGACATTTTGACAACTAAAAACCTCCTGATGTTATACACCTCTTTAGCCGAATCAATCTTATCCTACTGCATCACAATATGGGGCGGGGCTTTCAATACCACTCTTAATATCTTACAAACAACACAAAACACAATCCTAAAAATTATCTTGAAAAAAAACAAACGTTACTCTACTGATATCATCTACCAGGAAACAAAAATATTGAATATCAAACTACTTTTCGCCCACCAATGTTCAAAAAAAATGTACACAAATCATAAAAATGTCTACCAAATAAAAAATAGAATAACCAGATCAAATGCAAATATGAATTCAACACACAATTTTAAAAAAACCTTAACACAAAGATCTTATTTCTTCTTCGGACCTAAATTTTTCAATGCCATCCCAACCGCTCTAAGAAAAATTTCAAACCAGAAAAAATAAATAATATTGAAACAAAACAGTATATTCTAAAAAACCCAAAGATATTTTACGATATATTGAAATCAACATCTACTTGATAAAAAAAAATAATAATACCTGCCTACCTTCCTGCACCATCTGCTTGACACTATAAAACCTCTACAAAAAGTATTTTTCGAATTATGAAAACTTCAACAAATATATTTTAAATCTATAATCTACTCACAGACTTAACATGATAAATACAAAATGTACGTTGAACTTATAAAGTCCTCAGATCGAGCATAGAGCAAGACAGGCAAAATTTGCCTAGGCTCATTATGCTCTAACTGGGATCTTATTTCAGATACATTTTATAACACCTGTAATGTACTTTATCGAAAGCAATAAAATTTGATTTGATTTGATTTGATTTTCCTCAGCCCAGAGGTAATTGTTATGGAAATTCCGTATACACTGCGTCCAAAATTAGCCTCGTCAGGTAAAAAAACGTCATTTGAAAAATTAGGAATTTGAAAAATTAGGAATTTGAAAAATTGGGAATTTGAGCTAATTGATGGAAAATTCAATGGCAAAAAACTAAGCGCGGAAAAAAGGCTCTAGGTAGTAGAGCTTGCACACGTTGAATATGAAACGGATACAATTGCTGTTCTTTAAGAATATTAAATACAGTGAAGTTGCTTACATTCAGTATGTTGGCAATTTTGTTAGTACTTGTTTCAGGTGACTCCGCAATTAACTCGAGAACTGCTTCTTTTAGTTGCACAGTTCGTACTTTTCGAGAGCGCCCGCAGTCAGCCGTTTGTTTCTTAAATGTATCATTTTCGCGCAAACGTTGGTGAAGACGAGCAAATATTGTGTGATGAGGTACCCTACGTCCTGGATACAACTCTGCATACAATCATCGAGCTTGCCGACCTTTTCCATTACTTCGACCATAGACAAAATGCATGTCTGACAATTCCGCATTTGTATAATTTTCCATTCTTTTCGATAAAAGAAAAATGAATTACTTGTTATCATTAATGTTATACCAAACTAAAAGCTTGAAAATCAAGGAACGCTAATTTGACATTCCAGACATTAACAGAATGTTGACAATAGCCTGCTAGCATCGCTAATAGATAATGTATTAAAGTAATGACAAATACGCGTTGAAATGTTTAATTTTTTTGCATAAAAACGGCGCCCCATACAAAAAAAAAGGCTGGGTATAGTTTTTGTCACAAATTGAACGAGAAAAATAAAAATAATTTTTTATTTGAAACATCTCAGTGGCGTATCATTTTTTTCTTAAAAAAAATTGAGGTCATTACCCGTATGCGCGCCAATGATGATTATGAAATTCTTAATTTCATATCAGAAAATGCGCAATAACTGCCTCTTAGAACTCACCAAATTTCATCTGCATATCTCGAGCGGTTTCAGATCAATAAGTAAATAGTCAGTTTTTAAGAAAAATTTTAACACCCCGTATCTCGGAAAACGAAGCATTTGCGGAAAAAAGTTATATAGCAAACTGTCATTATTTTTTCATGCAGAATCACTCCCTGAACTTTGTCGCACTTATTCACCACCAACACCCTGTATCTCACCCACAAACAAATTTACAAAAACTCACCAGCGTAGGCCAGAGTGGTCAACCTTGAACTTTCTGTTCGAGGAGTCCATTTACTGACCACATTTTGAACAGATGCATAGAAACATCCTTGTACCAGACCAATAACCACTCTGCATCCCATTACTCCATATGATCCAAACTTGTCAGCCATCAGTGGGATCAGCATCACGACGGAAGCAGAAATGGCCATAGCAGCGACTAAAAATCGTTTTGGACCATATTTTCGTCCTAATTCTGCTGCCACAACTTGAAGGACAACGTATCCCCAGTAGAACGACGACAGAATCACGCTCTTGTTATTCCAATCGTATACCTGGAAGGTATCGCAATAATTTTTAACCGACGAAAAAAGGAGGAGGTTCTCTAGTCGACGCGTATATTTTTTTTTATGTATGCCCACGCATAACTTTTCAAAGAATAGTCCAATTGCGATGATTTTTTCTTCATTGGATAGGGTATACTTCGACTTCGACCCCTAAGGCTAGCAAACTGAAGGATATTGATGGTACACCCTCTGAATTTTGGCCCGTTAACCGATTCTACCAGGCATAACTTGGTACTGGGTTATCCGATTCAGATGATACTTTTTATTGTATAGGGTATACCTCGAAGGTGGTCATATTAGAATTTGAAGAAGAATAATCCACCCCTAAGGGTAGAAAATAGGGGATGATTGATTTTTCACATGTGAATCGATTCTCTTGAAACACATATGTAGTTCTGACAACCCTACAATATAATGCATACCTCTATTATTAATTGAGTGGGTAGAAATTAGTAAATTTTTGCCACAAAATATTAATAAATAAAAACTTTTTAACAAAAAATTAAACCGACGAAAAGAGAAACTGAAAAGCAAATGATAACCCTTCTTAGTCTTGATAACTAAGCTCCTAAACTAATGAGAGTAACTGATTCTGAGTCGGCGCCAATCAAACAGTTTACGAAAATCATAAAATTTCTTTAAAAAAAATATCAGAACGCCTCCGCGCATCTCGTTGCCATCATTTTACGCTTTACCTAATTCAATTGCTAGTTTGGCGCCGACTCAAAATTAGTTACTTCCATTAGTTTGGGAGCTTAGTTATTGAGACTAAGAAGGGTTATTTTTTTCAATTTATATTTTCGTCGGTTTAATTTTCTATTTATTAATTTTTTGTGGCAAAAATCTACTAAATACTACCTACCCAATGAATAATTGAAGTATCCATTATGTTGTAGAGTTATCAGAACTACATATGTGCGCCAAGTTTCAAGAGAATCGGTTCACACGTGAAAAATTAATCATCCCCTATTTTTCTACCCTAAAATAAAATACATTGTGATTGCTCGATAGGTGGAACTAAAAAATTTCAAACAGCTTGGGAGGTCAAGTGAAAATTCAATTCAATTCTCTTTTCAACCATCTAATTTCATTTTTGAATTTCGTTACAGCGTTTTTTTTTCAATGTGCATTTGAAATGTCAAGTATAAGTGCGGATCTGATTGGTACCCTAACCTCGATAATTTTTGAACGGTTGGGTGTGAAACAATGGAACAGAAAATATTTTGAATGGTATTACTGATCCTATTTCACGAGAGAATATACATTACAATTACTCAACAGAGGGCGCTGAGGGCACATCAACTTGGAATTTTCAACAGGCGTAGAGGTCAAGTTGCACATCGTTGAGAAGGTAATTCAATTTTACTTTCAACCATGGTTGTTCCACCGAATCACAATTATGATGAGTAACACGATAGAGGATGGAAGATTCATGGCTTGAATGATTTACATTTTCGAATTTGTTTCAAAGCTTAATTAGGTCGAGGTCTTAATTACTAAGCTCCTAAACTAATCGGAGTAACTGATTCTGAGTCGGCGCCAATCAAAGAATCACCGAAGATCATTAAATTTCTGGCAACATTTTACGCTTTACCTAATTTAATTGCTAGTTTGTTTGGCGCCGACTCAAAATTAGTTACTTTCATTAGATTGGGAGCTTAGTTATAAAGACTAAGAAGAGTTATTTTTTTTTTCATTTTCTTTTTTCGTCGGTTTAATGTTCTGTTAAAGTTTTTGTTTATTAATTTTTTTGTGGCAAGAATCTACTGATTACCACCTACCCAATTAATAATCGAAGTATCCATCAAATTGTAGTGTTATCAGAACTACATATGTGCACTAAGTTTCAAGAGAATCGGTTCATACGTGGAAAATTAATCATCCCCTATTTTTCTACCATAAAATAAAACACATTGTGATTGCTCGATAGATGGAACTTAAAAATTCCAAACAGCTTGGGGTGTCAAGTGAAAAGTTAAATCAATTCTATTTTCAACCGTCTGATTTTATTTGTTAATTTCGTTAGAGCGTTGTTTCTCAATATGCATTTGAAATGTCAAGTATAAGTGCGGATCTGAATGGTACCCTTACCTCGATAATTTTTCTTGGGAATATACATTACAATTACTCGTTAGAGGGCACTGAGGGCACATCAACTTGAAATTTTCAACATGCATAGATGTCGAGTTGCACATCGTTGAGAAGGTAATATAATTTTACTCTCAACCATGATTGTTCTACCGAATCACAATCATAATGAGTAACACGAAGAGTGAGATTCATGGCTTAAATGATTTGTCATTTTCGAATTCGTTTCAAAGCTCAATTAGGTCGAGATTTTGAATCCATACAGTAATTCAATTGCAAACCCAAAAACTGCCCAATTAATTTATTTTTAATGACCATAAACATAACGGTTATATTGCTATACCGATATTTCAAATGCAATGCATATTGTGAAAAAATGTATACCCTGCGCCATCTATCGAGCAATCACAATCTCTTTCATTTCAAAAAAAGTAGTATCGGTGATATCATTCAGAAGGTTTTCGTCCCATTGTTCTACGTTGAACCGTTCAAAAGTTAACAGGGGTGGGGGGACTATAAAAACCCCCACTGTCTTCCAGGGGATATCAGAAAAATCAGCACTGAAATAAAATAATTGGCTCAATATTCACTGGTTCCTCCACTCTGCTTGGAATCCTTTGAAATTCCAGAAAAGAAACCCACCCATTTCTTTATAATATAATTAATTTCAGGCTGGTGTATATATTCTCAAAATAGGATAATACTGTACTTTGACACATCCTTTGTTTCATAATTATGAAATCCCCTGTTACCTGATTCAGTTTCATTGGATTTTGTATTTGTTAGTTTCATTTCATTATTGACCTTGTATAATGAGTTGTTTTCAGTCAGTTGACAGAAAAGAAACGAAAAGGCTGTCAATAAAATAAAGTAAAAAATTTCTACAATTCTTTCGATTGAATCAGCCGAAAATATATTCTGGAAGACATCCAGATGACATTGCAGACAGCAACATCCCCCCTTTGTCCGTTTTTAATTCTCTTTCATTTGTTTTCCTTTGATAAATACTTTCATTATTATTATTAATATCATAATATTTCGACTTCTTACCGGTACATCTGGATTTGGACTCGTTTTACTGTCAGTCATAGCTACTATGGCCACAGATAGTTGAACCCTCATTCCAACAGCTATGGCGAGAAGCAGATGCATGAATAATATTTGAACATGTCGGACACCCAGTGATTTACGAGCTGAAAGAGTGATGTGTCATAAAACATCCAAATTTGTATAGCAAATCATACTAATATTTTTGTCTGGTTACTAAAAAGTTTCATTATTGCTTGGCAAATAACTAAAAATAGTTTATCTTTCAGAGAGTTTTCACATCCAAAAATTTCCACCCACCAGTTTTGATTTCTTCCATATCGTTAATACACTATTCAACATTGAAACAACTCACATAAGTGAAATTCTCAAAGCTTCATTTCGTTCTGGTGTAATTTTTCTTTTAAGTGGCAAAATTAATCAGCAGCAATCAAGAGTATATCAATTATTCCAATGATTTCGATAACCTTCCACATTGTTCATCGATATCCATCACATACATGAATACGATAAAAAAACTTGAATGATAGTCAAATAGCGAAATAATTATGATTAAAATTCCATATTTCAATCCCATTGGTGAAATATGGATAAGATTCAAAAAGAATACCAGATTCGGAATCATTTCCAGATATTAGTTGACTTCAAACCAAAAAGGTACGACCATGTCTGTGAGTATGAGTTTGGTTTTCAAATGGACTGTAACTTTTGTTGCTGGAAAAACTGCTGCCGCTCTTGAAGTTTGTAATAAAACCAAGATGGTGAATTCTAGTAGTTTTATTACTTCTAGCTAACAAATCTTGATAATTGCGAATATATAGTTTTTAAAGATGTTGTTGACAATATCGTCGTTCCATTGGACGAAAGGAAACCATATTCCAGAAACCCATACGACAATACTGGCAATGCAGAATTTCAACTCCAGGAAATAGAGAAAGAGATAGCAGAAAGGGTTACAATCACAAAAGGAGAAGGTGAGCTGAAAATGAATAATTTGAAATCAGAAAAGCTCCAGGAGTTAGCGAGTATACTTCTGAAATGTGGTGGCGAAGAACTAGGGAAGAAATTCACAGAACTGTTTATCAAAATAATATCGACATCTATTATCAACAGGATTACACGAAAGTATCACTATACCAATTTTCAAAAAGTGCCTTGAAAAACAACTTTGTACCACCATGGAATTATTTATCAATATTATCAAAAATATCCATCAACAAACTATAAAGAATAAATATCAACAACAAGGACACCGTGAAAATAATTCATCTGCTGATGTTCTGTGACATGGTAGAAGATTATAGAACTGAATTCGAATACCTAATCAATTGAGAAAGGCCTTCAATGTAGTACAGCTACCTGATATACTGGATATACTAAAAAGTCATCATTGACGTCAATAACCTCAACACGGAAGATGCAAAAAGAGTAAAAGTGTACGATCAAACAAGAGAAAACATACCAACACTGAAAGGAATTATACGAGGTAAACCTTTGCCCATTCGTTCCAATCCTTATTATGAATGAAGTTATATAGGAGGTGACAGCAATGAAGAAGGGGTACTAAACGACAAGCCAATCAGTAGTCAGCTATGCAGATGGTGTGGTAATTCATTCATTTATTTTAACCTACACAGATTTTAAAAGTCTAATTATATCAATAACACAATAGCTATTTTTCACTTATGAAACTAAAAACTATTCGAAAAATCATAGATTTATTAACTACCAATATGGATAACACTCCATAAGACGCCATGTTGACAAAGTGAAGTCACGAAAATCAGTCTGTCCTTTTTCATTCGGGCGCTTGAAAACTACTACGCATACGCAACTTTTGAATTACGACTCATGACATAAGTATTTACGGTTAGGTTATTGATTTGACATTTTGACCAGAATCAAACCACATGACCCAATGTAGGGGTTGCTGGCACACAAATTGATAATCGCCATGAGAACATCAATGTCACTGTGCTCGTTGGCTAGTAAAAGGGTATTTTTGGTTATTTTCGGAGCTTTAGTGTATTTGATAATATTAAGATGGAGAGTTAATACTAGAAGACACTACTGTTGAAAAGCAGATACGTTGGTGAACGGCATGCTTGAAAATACATCCCCATCTTCTGTTTACATTTTTATCACTGTATTTGTTACAGGTATAAAATGAAGTTGAGATTGATCAATGATTTAGATCCTTCTACACTGAATATTTCTGAACTGAATTGTTCAATTGATAGTGCTTCTCCTCTCACGAATTTGGATATAATTTCGTATTTGGTTTTTACTCATAGATTTCATTCCCGAATGCAGATGCATAGGTGAGAGCAAAGATTCAGAATCATTCATATATTTCTTCTGCAGCTGTCTCGAAAATAAAATTTTTGGTGATGATTTATTGAATCGAAAGTACCACTTTACACAAATGGTACCGAAAGTACCTATTTAGGGACGATTTTTTCCACTTTCGAAACGATTTCTTTACTTCCGGACGATTCTTGTTACTTTCGGCACGATTCTTGTTACTTTCGGGACGATTTTGGGTTTCTATGTATGCGGCTCTGACAATAACATGAACTTTGTATTTTATTATGACAGCGCTTGTCATATAACATTGGTGTGTTCTTTCGCTTTTCAAATCCAAAAAATTGGAAATCAGTAGTGGAAGTGAGGCTGAAATGATTCCACATGAGATTAGTGAATCTGCTAAAGCGGCTACTTATGAATTATCGCCGGTAAAGTCAAGAGAGGTATGAATTGGTCTACAATTAATTTAAAAAATGGAGCAATGATAAAAATGTGCATACTATAAATGAACAAGTGATTCTTGCATATTTAATGGAAAATCTAAAATCTTGAAGCCATCAAGCCCATGGAGCAATTACTCGATGCTTAAGTCCACAATTATTATAAGAAATAATATAGATATAAGCCGCTATCCCAAAGTTATTGCTTTCCTTAAAAGAAAATCCATTGGCTATAAACCAAAAAAAAAAAAAAGTTTGGAATGAAGAAGAAATGGATCACTTCTTATCAGAAACTGGAGATGATATCTACCTAATGTCAAAGGTATTATAATTGAATCCAATTCCTCTTCTTCCTTGTGATTAATTTATTTAAATTTTAGGTTGCAATAATAATTGGTTTGGCAGGCGCTTGTCGTCGTGAAGAGTTTTGTGAAATGAATTTGGATGCTATAGAAGATAAGAAAACCATGTTAGTGATTCAAATTCCTAATTCTAAAACGAATATGGATAGAACCTTTGTCGTCATTGGAGAAACTAAAATTTCTTTATACATAAAATATTTGTCATCACGTCAAGCAAACACACCACATCGTAGATTTTTTTATTATTATAAAAACGGAAAATGTACTATACAACTTATTGGTATTCACACTTTTGGAAAAATCGCCTGCCCAATTGCTGAATTTCTTAAATTACCGAATCTCAAAGAATACACCGGGCACTGTTTACGCAGGAGCTCAGCCACTCGCTGAAAGTCGTGGTAGTATAACCAACTTGAAGAGACACGGAGGATGGAAATCAACCAATGTAGCAGAGGGATACATAGAAAATTCTTCAAGAAACGAAATTCACATAGCTTCACAGTTTGAAAAGGGCCGTAACGAAATTTAAGCCATGGGTCAAAGTCAGCCCTCAATATGCGGGTGACTCTGCATACCATGTTTTTTTATATATCCACATAGAAAGTCTTAATCAAAATTTGAAAGAGTGGTCAAAGATCAATATTTTGGTATATAATAATACCAATTTATTTTTGCAAATTAATCGTAGACATTCTTTGAATTCAAGTAAGCCAAAGTCACCCAAAATTACGGTACCTAGAAAACATTTGGGAGAATGGACAGAAAAATAATTTTTGAATAGATTTCGCTTGCCTAAAGAAATCGTCCGCAACTAACAGAAATACAGAAAATCACTCCTCACTACAAAGGCAAAATCGTAACAAAAAGTAAACTTCCAAATAAAAATCAAATCTTGATTTTTCATATCAAAAACGTTCGACATAAAAAACTAAAATTAAATCATCACATATGCAAAATGAAAAACATGATCTGTTCTCAGGAATCTCAAGCAAATGTTGATTTATTGATGGTTGATGAGTTATGTTTACCAAAGATAATGTTTGTTTATATATGTCAATCATATGGGTTTTCTGTAGATTCTACTCCTTCCTTTGTAGTTCCAAGGAAAGTTGGTGTTTTCCTTTCATATGTATCAATTTCAACCTGTGTTCTTCGAATGATCGTTTTTGTAAATCTAGAAAATCTGCTTTCGACAGAGCCCAGGTAGAAATTTTGTCTTTTATTGTTAAGATACTATTCCTTTTTTTGGGACCTCCGCAGATGGTATTGTATTCATTACTTATTATAGCCCAAACTTCAATTTTTGCGAATTAGTAACTGCGTCCGTTTTTTACATTCTACAATATCTTGGAATTTTTTTACGAGTGAAATTATGAGTAATTTTTTCCTTAAGAGACGCCTAACAATTTATACAATACACTTGGCTGTTTTCGATCAATTTTTCTGTATACTTTTGACAAAACTACGAATTCTTAGGTTAAGTTTGATTCAATGTTGGTGTTTCTGAACGGTCCGAATGAAGGTACAAGCGGAAAAATGTGTTGCCAACATATGAAAACAATGAGTTAAGGAATCCAGGATTAGTTTTTCATTTCATTTCATTTCATTTCATGCATAACGTTCTTATCCATAGTTAATTAATAATCCGAGTTTAGATACTCAACGGTTTAAACTCGCATTGAACAACCGGGCCTATTTCTAATTTCAACACGACTACTTCTGTTAATATCCCTAATAATATGAATAAAAGTAATTGTCATAATTGTGTTATTAATATTCACAAGTAATGTAATCATTAGAGTGATTGTTATGTGTAATTGTCTATACGTCTATACGTTATTATCCATCGATATCCTTTTTAGCATACAAAACGGCTACAGAAAAAATATTGTACATAACACGATTCAAAAGTGATTTTCCGGGACTCGTAGGATTCCAGGACTCGCCTACGACTCGTCCTGGAAAGTTCCTACTCATCCCGTAAAATATCACTTTCGGAACTTGTTACATAAATTACTATTATTTGGATAGGTAAGTATTTTCCACAGCAGCAAACTTTTTCTCATGGTGGATACATGTACAGTTGCAAATCTTGAATCTCAAGTGATTAAAGTGAATTTTTCGTTCCAAACAGGACTACTATAAATTGATAATGATTCATAACAAGCAGTTTTTGAATTGACAATAATATTATATTTATTTAATTTTAGAATTGATTTCATGACAACTTCATCTCTTATTATTCATTTTCAGTTGTTTTCGTTAATGAATAAATATCCACTCAAATGAGTAATAATTTTGTCAATCCACTGAATTAACAAATATGGCAATGAGAGCCTACACCGGATATTTAAGTCCGGACGTCACAACGATGATAAGTTGGCTTTGCTATTCGATAACATTATCTATTTCAGGGTCAGTTGTGCGAAAGCTTCGCCATCTAAGTCATATAATTCAACCAATGTAATATTCTTCAATCCATTTCTGTTGTTTGATTCAAATAAATATTATATTTGTGTTGAAACAAATGTTCAATCAATATGGTTGGAGATTGTTTCGATAGTGAACATATAAATCCATTTTGTCACCGCAATATAATGATTCCATCAATCGAATACACCTGTGTTTTGGGATTATATTTATTTAGTCCGTCAAGCCAATAAGAGTGACCAAATGAATTTGGTTGAATTAACAAATCTTTTTTTTTTCCGCGTAGAATCATCTGCTTCCACAACAAAAGTTTTCTGATGACAAGAACTAGCAGAAAGTAAATAAAATTCCTTCAATGATGTCTTCTCCTCTCCTGCGACCCTCTAAGATCTATTGTGGTTCAATTCTAATTGATCTTTGTTCCGCGCTTCTGATACCTTTTCCAGGTCTCTGGGCTACAATTGCCTGTGGTCTAAAATATATTGAAAAAGTAAAGACCCAATTACTGATCCTTACAGCAGGCCATAGATAATTTTGATCAGTTCTCATCTACTATTTTCTACTTCAAACGAAGATTCTCGAAACTCAAAATGTATAGTTGCATATGTCGCATTGGTACGTAATACTCGTAGCAAAGAATATCATACACAGTATAATTGAAACGAGTTGATTTGTTGAAAATATAAACAGGATGTTCATAAAAATCTTTCTATCAATATTCAATTGAGAATGTTTCCCTTTTCTACATGAAACGAGTTATTAAAAATATTTATTATATTTAAGTCGACATAATCGATATAACTGACATTTTCTTCGATCTCTCCCGTGCTTTTTCCTGTTGTGCTTTCAGTTCTTCAGCGTTTGAAGAATCCCAAGGCTGTACCTTCCCGGAAGCAAACAGTAGATAGAATATATTTGGAACAACGTACATCAGCGATGCCACAATGAAAACAATCCTCCATTGCGATTTATCAGTCTGAAAAAATAAATATGGTTAATTCGCTTGTGCTCAATGGTACATTTTAATTTGAATATTATTTTTATAATTTGGATTCGTTTTGGAGTACCTAATTTTTACTCATAGTCCAAGATCCTAGAGGCACGAGACCCACGTGATTTTAGCAAAGCTGACATTTTGAAAATAAATAGTGTAATATGTAGTTCAGAACGTATGCGTACGTGCTTGATTGAAAGCTGGGTGCTTTCACAGGTAGCAAGTACAGAAGATTAAGTATTTTTCACAATGAATGATTCCGACTTAATGACTGCAGTAAAGCTATCTGGGTCGATCCCATTGTGTATAAAGGATCGGACTTTAGATGCTGTATTTCATGCATGTAATTAATAAATTAATAAAAAAATAAAAAATAAAATCAATGAGACCTGAGGTTCCAATTTTTTTTTTATTTTTTTTTTTATGTTCTGGTTCCCACGAAAAGGGATATCCTGTAATGTTCAAAGAACATCGTGGGAACCAAGGGAAAGAAGGTAGGAGTTGGTGTTCTTCTTAAATTTCTGGAGGTTGTATGCCTCGGGGAACACCTCCCTAGGCAATGAGTTCCAAAGCCTCGCTGTTCGTTGGATGAACGAGTCTTTGGAAAGTGATGTTCTGCAGGTCTCCAAAGTGACCACGGAGGGGTGTGATGACTGAACTTGACGGGTTAGTCTCGAAGAGACTGCCAAAGCAGGAACGATTGTTGATATTTCAGAAGAGCATCGCCCATGAAAATATCTATAAAATAGAGACAAATTGCCAACTTTTCTACGGTGTTCCAGACAAGTGAGCGAGTTTGTAAGCGAGGCATCACCGACGAGACGAATTGCCCTTTTTTGGACAGAATCCAATAGCCTCAGGATATGTTTAGGTGCCGCGCTCCAAATATGGGAACAGTATTCCAGGACAGGTCGGATCTGTGCCTTATAGATCATAAGCAGCTGAGTGGGGTGAAATAGCTCTTGGCACGAAACAAAAAACCAAGTTTTTGGGATGCACTTTTGGCAATGGACCTCACGTGATTTTCCCAGGAAAGGTTATTGCTGATAGTAATACCAAGCATCGATATGGATGACTTCAGTGGTATGGTTACTCCTGACAAAGTTATGTTAGGCACAGTGAGATCGGCTTTTTAAGAGAAAAGACATGCTTGTGTTTTGTTTGCATTGAATTCTACCAAGTTATTAGATCCCCACTCGAGAATTGTTGCTAAGTCCATATTTATATTATTAACATTTCTTCCTCGTTCATTTCTGGTTTCACGGGCTGATATAGGGGCCCTGGAAGAGAAAGCGGTATGGAGGGTACTATCATCGGCAAAGCTGTGTACTGGACATGAAGTTGCTTTCAACAGGTCGCCAATGAAAACTAGTGATGAAAATCGTATGATATGTTTATCTTTAATCAATGTAATCAAATTGATTAACCTAACTAATGCACATTTTTAAATACAAGTTATATTTATTTACATTTATAAATAGAAAATGTTTGTGGCATTCAGACGAGAAAATGAAAACTAGAACTGGAAAATAAAAATATGGATCGGCCAGGATTCGAACCTGGGACCTTTCGATTTCCTGTCGAACGCTCTGCCAATTGAGCACCAGTTCTTGTTTGAAACCGGCGATTCACACTTTCAAATTAAGTTCCGTGTTAGTAACGAAGATGGTGAGGGTTAATGTGATGCATGAAATCATTCACGCATGCACACCTAATTAAATTATATTGGTCTATCCACTGGTGTCAATCCATATCGGATTATCGACCAACTTCAAACCGGAAATTTCAGGGTGCATGACTCAAGCCAAGTAGATATGAATAAGTGGTGGATAGCGTCTGTAATTAAATATCAATAGAAAATGAATAGAAAATATATTTTTCTTCACTCATTAGTCTGCTACAGTTGCAGAGAATTGAAGTTTTAGTTGGTACATACCAAAGATTTATTATTTTTGAATTTGTTCAAATTCTCTTTTTCTTATTTCACATAGGTTGTCATGAGTACGAGTAAAAGCTTTAGCTTATAATTATGGAATTTTTAAATTATTAGTACCTTTCACTCATTTTGCCTGTCAGTTAGTTATACAGGGGGAAAAGAAGGTTTTGGCTCAGTAGCAGCTATAATTTACATATATCACTTTTGAGTAAAGTATTTTTGAAATAAAAAATTGCAAAGCACTGCTTTGAAATTTTTTTTTGCGGAGAAAGGGGGATGTGTAACGATATATCTGTTACATTTCTCATTTATATGCTCTATGCTTGAGATCATTACATTACCTATTAAACATCTTAGTGACATCTAACCGTCGGTAATGGAACAATCATTATGGCTTAGAGAAGAAGAGCTGTCGCAAATGATCTGACAGGACGAGGATACTTAAGACGATGCATGTGACATTCTCGCCCCTTTTTCTGATCTTTCGGCAATTAAGATATCTTGTTTTCTGAAGCTCGTTGGCCATTAAAGAGTAGAACATGCCATGTTGAAATAATTTATTGAATCAGAGCATTTTCCTTTCTCCGCGAATATGAATTCAAATCAGTGGATAGTGATATCAAGAAAGGTACGTACTGAGAACTTATGTTTGGACTGTTGATATTTTAAAAATGTCACACTCAAATAATTTTTAAGAGAACGTTAGATAATTCTTCACAAGGGAAGAATCTGGAGTTATCTATGCATTTTGGTTATGAAAACAGTAATCAGGTTTATTTAGGTCAATCTGACGAAAAATAGCAGTGTCGTACACTATATATTTTTGAAGAATTCTATCAGGATTACGAATCCCACATGTATATATTTTTTATGAGTTTTTATATATCTTTGGTATGGTTCCATATTTGATAACAATGATCACCAAGCTGTGGTTTTGATGTGGTTGAAGTGATCTAATATGTATATTTCATGTATAAGTTTGGTACTTGGAATTTGGAATTTCCTTTGAATTTTCAGAAACCTTTTTGATGAAGTATTTGAAGGCTGGTCAAACATTCATTCTCATATACGTTTCTTGAATATCGCTGAAATTGAAGTCATTTTCGTGAATCAAATTCAACAAACTTGATTGTCTCAAATTCTGAATTTCAATTGTTGATAACGAAATATCTTGGCTGCTTAAGATCAGAGAGAAAATCATCTCTTCCATATATAAAGCAAAGATCAATTTTTGTTAATTCATAAGAATTATTAAAGATAGTTCTTCAATTTCAGTATTGGATATTATTCATTTGTATACTTAATTAATTTTAAGTAATAATCTCTTGATGAGATTACACTCAACTGTAACAACAATGAGTTGAGGAGTGCATTGAAAAGATTCCAAGTTTCAAGAAATATAAATTTTTGTATATCAAACTCTGACACAAACAATATTGTTTTCATGTTAAATCGCTGAGAACACACTTGGTGGACCAAAAGCTGATGTTCGTGTTAACCTGATCGGTAGCCCAGCAGCCATAAGTACCCCCTGATTGCGAGCCAATTCACTTCGTGTAGTTTAGCTAAGTGCTAGACAAGGAAAAATACAATCAAGGTACATCGTCATCGAAAAAACAGACAGTTCAGCAAAACAAAACAATATTAATTTTCTACATTGGAATAAGAAAATAAATTTTTGGATTCGAATGTTCTGAATTTAGAGATGTAGATTTTTGTAAATAGATTGTTATAAGTTGGTATTTGTTTTATTGTTGTAGTTGTTTACAGAAGGAAAGTTAATTGATGTGCAATCATTATTGAATAAGGTTTTGGATTTTTTGTCCTAGTTTAAATAAAAATTCTGACGTCCATTCAAATTTACAATTTCTAAAACTTTGCTTGAAACATAAAAAATTTGAAACTAGCAAAGCGATCCAAAGAACTCCACACCGCTCTTCACTGAATAGTCTGGGCATTCTATTTCAACAAATAACTAGAGCTTACATTACAGTGGCATTCAGACGGGAAAATGAAAACTAGAACTAAAAAATTAAAATATGGATCGGCCAGGATTCGAACCTGGGACCTTTCGATTTCTAGTCGAACGCTCTGCCAATTGAGCCACAAACATTTTCTATTGATATTCAATAACAGACGCTATCCGCCACTTATTTACATTTATAATGTTATTCTATAGCTAATTCTGTTTCGCTGTCGTCAATAGCTAATTGTGTATTTAGAGCACAAAGTGATGGATTGCTGCTCGACAATTCGAAAGCTGCAATTATAGACCAAGAGCCAGCAAAAAAAAACACATATGATTAGCTCTTAGCTGAAACTTTTTGAGAAGTGAGCCAGTGTTACAAATAACCCGCAAGTATGGCCGTAGGTGCTGGCATTGCGCTGCTAAATTTTTTGAATGTGTCAAAAAACGATGCTTTTGAGGAAGCTGATTCTTGTTTTATATTATACGTAAGACAGCCAAAGTATGAAGGAGTTGTATGCCATATCTATATTTATTTAAAATTCAGCGAAAATCAATTTCGGGGGTAAGACCTGAAACTGCCCAAACAAAATTGACTACAAATCATTGTTGACAATGCAGAGCATCATTTAGTGTTGAAAAAAACTCTTGCTTTACTTGCAGAGGGGGTAAAATACCAACATCAATCCAGAAAAAATCTATTTCGAGTTTAAGACCTAAAACAAAAGTAATCACAGATCATTTTAGACGATGCAGAGAATCATTTGGTATATAAAAAAATTATTTCAGTACTTGCAGAGGGGGTGAGACTCAAAACAAGAATTTGTTTCTACACCAAATGATTCTCTGCATTGTCAAGAATGATATGTGATTACTTTTGTTGGGAAAGTTTTAGGTCTTACCCCCGAAATAGTTTTTTTTTAAATTGGGGTTGGTATTCTGCCCCTTCTGCAAGTGATGCAGGATTTTTTTTCAACACCAAATGATTCTCTGCATTGTCAAAATGATCTGTGATTACTTTTGTTGGGGCAGTTTTAGGTCTTAAACCCGAAATCGATTTTTTCTAAATTGGTGTTAGTATTTTACCCTCTGCAAGTAATTCAAGAATTTTTTTCACACTAAATGATCTCTCATGTCAACAATGATTTGTAGTCAATTTTGTTGGGGCAGTTTCAGGTCCTACCCCCGAAATCCTTTTTTTTTAAATTGAGGTTGGTATTTTACCCCCTCTGCAAGTAATGCAAGAATTTTTTTCACACGAAATGATTCTCTGTATAGGAAGATAATATGTATCCACTTTTGTTGAGACAGTTTTCAGCTTGGCACATGATAATCCCACCAAGCTCCAGAATTATCATTTTTTGGATGAAATGGTGTTGGGAATCATTATGAAAGCAATTCATAAGTATGTCACGATTTCCCGTTTTGTAAAGAAGAAAATGAGGACAATACTTTTTTACATCTTCGCTGAACCCCAAATAAATTTCGAGTCTGACGCCACTTTTGGCTGCTCATTTCACACAGGTGCAATCGCGTTGCGTTTCTTGGTATAATATTTTGATACGTCACTTTGCAACAGCTTCCGTATCCACTGATACACAACGATACGATACGCGAATTGGATACCGGCCTTAAGGAGATATCACTTTTTCTCTTCATTTATTATTGATTTTAAACTATTTGAATTTATTATCTTTGTTTTTTGTGAAACGGAGAAATAAGATTCTTGGCATATTTTGAAATGTGCCAATTTCTCATTATAGATTCATTTTCAGCAGATGAAAATACGTGGGTATATCATAAAACGTTCAAAATCTTTGGTAAAACCCACAAATAGAAGAATATCGTATTCTTTCATTCACTACAAAACAACGCACCGTTTCATAATATATATCATTTTTATAATATCTTACACATGTTTAATATATTACTGTGAATATAGGGGCAATGATTAGACATTTATCAGATTCACAGAGTGTTTTAAAATTGGAAGCACTGTTGACAGATTGTATAATTCGGAGAAAAGAGATGTTTATACCAAAAATCAGCCAAAATAAATGTTGCAAGGTAACAGCGGTATCATTATGTGGAATTTTGTGGAAAAGTTAGGTTCTAGGAAGTGTCAGGGGAATGCATGGGATACAGTTTTTCCGGATTTAAAAAAAAATTGAAAAAATATACATGGTATGAAGTGGCGGTGATATTTCATCAAATTATCATCTATAATATTTTTTTAAATATAGAATGAAAAAATGCCTCAACTTTGAAAACACCCTTCATATATTTTAAAGCGATCAATTGTACGAGAGAAATCCATTGAAATGGGGGGGAAGGGGAGTCTAAATCAATTAGTCCAATTCTGTCGTTTGCTCAGATTGGGCTGGGTTATATGACATGAAACGAAAGTATTACCATGAATTAAAATACTGACTCACCTCATCTTTGACTACGAATTGAACCAAGACCGGTCCGAATATGGATACGAAGTTCGAGGAGCTATTGCATAAGGCCATGATGATTCCAGCAAAATTGGGAGAAAGGTCTATGTGGTTCACCATATATCCACTGGTTATCGCAGACTGCATCCCCACTGCAATTATCAACATGAAAACTGACAGAGTTGATGTGTCCTGTGGTAAGAAGCTCAGTACTAACAGTGCTGTTGCCGGGAGGAAGGTTGCTGAAATATACAAGGACAGTAGTGAGTAAATTTCAATATTCGGCATGTCAAATGGATATTAGTTTTCTTCGAGAGAGAGTTATTATTTCACACACAATCTGATGCAAGATTGTCACAGGGCCGCAAATTGTTAAAATCGAAGAATGCCTAGGTAAACCTATTGATATCAAAATTGGAATTCCACAGAAGACAGTACTGGGCCCAGTAATTTTTCTTGCATACATAAATAGTATTTTCACCAAAAAGTTCAAACAATTTGATACGCTGATGATAAAAATAACCCGTAGTTTTTTTCTATTTATTTATAGGAAAAAACTATCCTATCCTATATATATATATATATATATATATATATATATATATATAGAGGAGCGGTAGTCTTTGCTAAAAAAGTTGAGAAATTCTTTGGGACAGCACAAACCAAATTACTCTTATAACATTATATTTCAATATTTCGACAATGAATATTGTCATCATCAGGGAGCTACAAAGCTGAAAATACTATAGTATGTTGATAAATATAAAAATAACCTTACTAACAATGTTAGTGAGAATGGTCGTTTTTCGGTGAAATACAAAAAGATGTGAAAGACAGCATTAAAACATGTAAAAACATGGAGCAACAATTAGATTTATATGGAATAATATTTGTAACAAAAACATTACTGGTAAATTTACTAAAAGCCGAGAACAATTGTGCTGACCATTCTTTGGTTATGAATGTGATAAGTGTGGGAAAATCAAAACATAGAGGTTGGAATTTAACATTACCTAAAATGTCAACGTCAAATTGTACAAATTTTTAAGAAGAAGAAGAGACATTTGGTCGTAGCTGTCCAAATGAAAGTGGAAACATCAATTGCAATTACTACTGAAGATGAGATTTTCTAATGGTAAAATTGAATAAATAAATTTTATTATGTTATTATATTTGTAAAATCTTTCATGTTGGTTTGTATTAAATAGAAAAGGGAGATTAATTATTAGATTTTCCCACACTTTTCACATTCATAACCAAAGAATGGTCACCACAATTGTTCTCGGCTTTTAGTAAATTTACCAGTAATGTTTTTGTTACAAATATTATTCCATATAAATCTAATTGTTGCTCCATGTTTATACATGTTTCAATGCTGTCTTTTACATCTTTTTGTATTTCACCGAAAAACGACCATTCTCACTAACATTGTAAGTGAGGTTATTTTTATATTTATCAACATACTATAATATTTTCACCCTGATGATGACAATATTCATTGTCGAAATATTGGAAATATAATGTTATAAGAGTACATTTGCGTTTGCTGCTGTCCCAAAGAATTTCTCAGACTATATATATATATATATATATATAGAGAGAGAGAGAGAGGAGAGAGAAAACAGGTAGTCGTTGCTGACTAGTTAGGGATGGAACCAGTAAATAGTGGGGTTTTGCAGCAAATGAAAGATAACTCTTTAAGCTTTCGGAAATTTCATTAATTATTTCCATTATCAGGGAAAATCTTCGTTGAGAATGATTATACAGGTGATGAAATATAATGGTTGACACATTATGAAGGATGAATGATGATATAATACACTTTAAGTATTAAAATGAGAATTATTACAATTTCTATTGGTGACTGTCATTTCCCCGGGAAAAAATTTTGACACTTTTCCCTATATATATATATATATATATATATATATTGTTATATCATGATGATTTGAAAAAAAAATCTCAATTTAATTTTGCCCTGTTTTGGAAATAAATTGATATATAAATTGATAAAGATAATTATTTTCGCCCTGTATAATATTGCAATGATGTAATAATGATTGCTAGCTAACGTCACTGTTCTCTCGTCACGTTGCTGCCAATTTTTATCACTTTCCTTACCACAGCTAAGCTCAGTTGGTACGCCTCTTGTCTCAGATAGCCGGTTCAGGCAATTGAGCCACTAGCCACTGCTTGATGTCAAATTTCTAATCAGTGTTTATAAGTATGATTGCTGATGATTGTGGAAAATAAGCAACAAAGTATCAAAAAGCAATTATTTCCTTTATTCAGGAAAACTTTACCTGGCTACGATAGATAAATTATTCTATGGTGAATCTACAAATATTCATGGACAATCATGAGAACAGTTCATGAGTAAAATATACACAACCTCACTTTTACCTTGAAAGTGAAAATTTCTTTATTAGTTCGAAATCAAATGAAATAAAGTTCTTCTGATGGAATATGAGTTATTAGTGAAGTTGTTCAGTTCGTGATGTGC